>CM054810.1:32454383-33025956 GCA_028984105.1 Lavandula angustifolia | reverse complement strand
TTTAAGAATTCTATAGACGTTGCACATTTTTCCTAACTAAAAAAAATATATTATTTTTTCATTCGATTTGCTAATTTTTTAAAGGTACACCTTTAAAAATTTGGAGATTTTGCTCAATTTTTATATATGAAAAAAATTAATATTTTAGCATTCGAATAGAAAGTATTTTAAAGGGGTTCACCGTTAAAAATTCTAACCTTTAAAAATATAGAGATTTTGCTCAATTTTTTATGTATGAAATTTTGTTATTTTAGAGTTCGTAATGCAAATATTTTAAAAGTATTAACCTTTAAGAATTCTAGAGACGTTGAACATATTTTCTAACTTGAAAAAAAACATATTATTTTTTCGTTCGATTTGCTAATTTTTTAAAAGAATTTGGAGATTTTTCTCAATTTTTTATATATGAAAAAAAAATTATTATTTTAGCATTCGAATTGCAAATATTTTAAAGGGGTTCAACTTTAAGAATTCTAGAGACTTTGCACATTTTTTCAAACTTTGAAAAAAATATAAATTTTTTTTGCGTTCGAATTGCTAATTTTTTAAAGGGAATAACCCGTAAAAATTTGGAGATTTTGCTCAATTATTTATATATGGAAAAATTAAAATTTTAGCATTATAATTGAAAGTATTTTAAAGGGGTTAACCTTTAAAAATTCTAGAGACTTTGCACATATTTTCAAACTTCAAAAAATATTATTATTTTTGCGTTCGATTTTCTAATATTTTAAAGGGTAACACCTTTAAAAATTTGGAGATTTTTCTCAATTTTTTATATATGAAAAAATTTATTATTTTAGCATTCGAATTGCAAATATTATAAAGGGGTTAACCTTTAAGAATTCTAAAGACGTTGCACATTTTTTATAAATCGAAAAAAAAAATTTATTATTTTTTCATTCGATTTGCTAATTTTTTAAAGAGTAACCTTTAAAAATTTGGAGATTTTTCTCAATTTTTTATATATGAAAAAAATTATTATTTTAGCATTCGAATTGCAAATATTATAAAGGGGTTAACCTTTAAGAATTCTAAAGATGTTGCACATTTTTTCAAACTCAAAAAAAATACATATTATTTTTTCATTCGATTTGCTAAATTTTTAAATGGGTTGTTAACCTTTAAAAATTTAGAGATTTTGCTCAACTTTTCATACATAAAAAAAAATTATTAATTTACCTTTCTAATTGCAAATATTTTATAGGGGGGTTAACCTTTAAGAATTCTAGAAACATTGCACATTTTTTCTAACTCGAAAAAAAATATATTCTTTTCGCATTCGATTTGCTAATTTTTTAAAGGGAACACCTTTAAAAATTTGGAAATTTTGCTAAATATTTTCTATTTGAAAAAGAATATTATTTTAGCTTTCGAATTGCAAATATTTTAAAGGTATTAACATTTAAGAATTCTAGAGACGTTGCACATTTTTTCTAACTTGAAAAAAAATATATTATTTTTGTGTTCGATATGCTAATTTTTTAAAAGGGTTAACCTTTAAAAATTTGGAGAGTTTTCTCAATTTTTTATATATGAAAAAAAATTATTATTTTAGCATTCGAATTGCAAATATTTTAAATGGGTTAACCTTTAAGAATTCTAAAGAGATTGCACATTTTTTCTAACCTTTAAGAATTTAGAGATTTTGCCCAATTTTTCGTATATGAAAAAAAATTATGATTTTAGCTTTCTAATTGCAAAAAAATGTGCAACGTTATTCTTAAAGGTTAACCACCTTTAAGAATAATGTTGCACATTTTTTCTAACTCGAAAAAAAATATATTATTTTTGCATTCGATTTGCCAAATTTTTTTAAGGGGTTAACCTTTAAAAATTCCGAGATTTTGCTAAACTTTTTATATTTGAAAAAAAAATATTATTTTAGCTTTCGAATTGCAAATATTTTAAAGGGGGTTAACCTTTAAGAATTCTACAGACGTTGCACAATTTTTCCTAACTCAAAAAAAAATATATTATTTTTTCGTTCGATTTGCTAATTTTTTAAAGGCACACCTTTAAAAATTTGGAGATTTTTCTCAATTTTTTATATATGAAAAAAAATTATTATTTTAACATTCGAATTGCAAATATTTTAAAGGGTTCACCTTTAAGAATTCTAGAGACGTTGCACATTTTTTCTAACTTTGTAAAAAATATATTATTTTTGCGTTCGATTTGCTAATCTTTTAAAGGGGATAACCCTTAAAATTTTGGAGATTTTGCTCAATTTTTTATATACGAAAAAATTAAAATTTCAGCATTATAATTTAAAGTATTTTAAAGGGGTTAACCTTTAAAAATTCTAGAGACTTTGCACATATTTTCAAACTTCAAAAAATATTATTATTTTTGCATTCGGTTTTCTAATTTTTTAAAGGGGTAACACCTTTAAAAATTTGGAGATTTTTCTCAATTTTTTATATATGAAAAAAAAATATTATTTTACCATTCGAATTACAAATATTATAAAGGGGGTTAACCTTTAAGAATTCTAAAGACGTTGCACATTTTTTCTTACTCGAAAAAAAAATATATTATTTTTTCATTCGATTTGCTAATTTTTTAAAGGGGGTTGGTTAACCTTTAAAATTTTAGAGAATTTGCTCAATTTTTCATATATGAAAAAAAATTATTATTTTAGCTTTCTAATTGCAAATATTTTAAAGGGGTTAACCTTTAAGAATTCTAAAAACGTTGCACATTTGTTCTAACTCGAAAAAAGATATATTCTTTTTGCATTCGATATGCTAATTTTTTAAAGGGTAACAACCTTTAAAAATTTGGAGATCTTTCACATTTCTTTATATATGAAAAAAAATAATTATTTTAGAGTTCGAATTGCAAATATTTTAAAGGGGTTAACCTTTAAGAATTCTAGAGACGTTGCACATTTTTTCTAACTTGAAAAAAATATATTATTTTTGCGTTCGATTTGCTACTTTTTTAAAGGACCTTTAAAATTTTTGATATTTTTCTCAATTTTTTATTTATGAAGAAAAATTATTATTTTAGCATTTGAATTGCAAATATTTTAAAGGGGGATAACCTTTAAGAATTCTAAAGACGTTGCACATTTTTTCTAACTCGAAAAAAATATATATTATTTTTTCATTCGATTTGCTAATTTTTTAAAGGGGTTAACCTTTAAAAATTTCGAGATTTTGCTCAATTTTTCATTTATGAAAAAAAATACTCTCTCCTTTCCACTCCATTAGTCTAGTTTTCCTTTTCGGGACGTTCCACTCCATTAGTCCACTTTCTTTTTTAACTTAAAATAACACTCTTATATATTCTAGTTGACCCCACTACTTTATACTACTTTACACACAACAAACAACTTTCTTAATCTTCGTGCCGAAAAGAAAATGGACTAATGGAGTGGAACGGAGGGAGTATTATATTAGCTTTCAAATTGCAAATATTATAAAGGGGACACCTTTAAGAATTCTAAAGACATTGCACATTTTTCTAACTCGAAAAAAAAATCTATTATTTTTTGCATTCGATTTGCTAATTTTTGAAAGGGAACACCTTTAAAAATTTGGAGATTTTCTCAATTTTTTATATATGAAAAAAAAATTATTTTAGAGTTCGTATTGCAAATATTTTAAAGGGGTTAACCTTTATGAATTCTAGAGACGTTGCACATTTTTTTTTACTTGAAAAACAAATATATTACTTTTGCGTTCGATTTGCTAATTTTGTAAAGGCACACCTTTAAAAATTTGGAGATTTTGCTCAATTTTTTATATATGAGAAAAATTAATATTTTAGCATTCGAATTGAAAGTATTTTAAAGGGTTAACCTTTAAAAAAATTATTTTAGAGTTTGAATTGTAAATATTTTAACCTTTAAGAATTCTAGAGATGTTGCACATTTTTTCTACCTCGAAAAAAAATATATTATTTTTGCATTTGATTTGCTAATTTTTTAAAGGGGTTAAACCTTTAAAAATTTGAACTTCTGACGAATGAAGTATACATACATCAAAATTGCATTTCCTTTTTCGCTTCGAAGAGAACCTATGATAGGCCAGTCCAGCCTGTTTCTTATTTTAGGGCACGAAATTACATTTCCCATAAATAATGTCCCAATGTTATTCGGACAATACAATTAAATGTTTACTTTATGTTTACAGTACAATTAAATGTTTACTTTATGTCACAATACAATTTTTACTTTATGTCACAATATTCGGACAGAGATTTGGGATTGGTGATCTGACAATTTATTTTAGAATGCAAAACTTTAAATGTAAAAAATCATGTAACATTATCTATAGATAAACTATCACAGTTTGCCATAATTTTATAATGAACACATGTGATTATTAGCATTTTTCCGAATAATACTTCCTCCGTCCCGCCCGTCCCGCCCGACTTGTCTTGTATTCATTTTCAGGTCATTCCACCCGACTTGTCTTATTTTCTAAAAAGGAAAATAATTACTACACAAACTCTCATTTTCTACGCACAATCATCTGCTCTTCTACATACAACCACTCAATCACCAAAATATCCGTACTAAAACCAAACAAGACAAGTCGTAGTGTTTCCAATATTAGAAAACACTCATGTAGAAATTTTCACTTCTGCGTAAGTAATTATTCTAGAGGTGATCTAGTGTTCGATTTTTTTTAAACAAAAGTTGTAGTGTTTCCAATATTATAAAACACTTCCCTAAATTTTGCTTATTCAGATTTATTTTAAGTTTAAAAAAAAGAAGTAGAAATACTACCTAGTATATTATTCACAAACTCGGAAATAAATTATGTATACTATCCATAATTTTGAGTATTACCATATTTTCTTAAATAACTGGAAAGAATCTTAGCTGGTAGGCATCATACGTCAAGGTTTTTATTTAATTCAATACCGAGAGTTTACAAATTTTAAATAAAGAAAGACGCTTTTCTTGCTTTCCATCATTCTCAATGCTGAAACTGAAAGTCAACTTTTTATTCAATTTTACTCCACAACAGAATTTTGTTGACTCCTTTTCTTTTCACGGTCCACGACAACTCCCAGTCCAGATTACTTTAAAAAAGAAAACATGCTTCTCTAGATTTCTTTTTCAATTCCAAGTTGTGAAATCGAACCGCCATGGCGGAGGATAATGGCGGAGGAACACTGCATCAAACTGCCCAAGAAGATGAGAGGAATCTCCACGGCTCCTTTGATCAGGTAGGTCGCTTTATTTTTCTTTTTAAGTTCGGCAACAGATTTTCACCTGTAGTTCTTTGAGTTGGTAGATCGAAATTTATACCTTTTCGTTTGCTTGATTTGATGGTTTTCTGGGCTGGAACTATTTTATACTTGTTTGTTCTAAATAATTATGAGTTATTATTCTGAAGTGAGCTCTAAACTTGCATCTCCTCAAATCAAGCGATTCTACGAAAAATTCTGAATCTATTTTCATTTGTGAGAGTCGGTTTACTCAGTTTGTGTGTTGAAGAGTTACGGGGAAGCTTTTGCTAACTTCAGATTAGATGTCCAGCAGTTTTTTCCTATTCCTTTCTGTATGATTATTGAAACATGAATTATATCAGAAATACGAAAGAGAAGAAGCCACCTTAATGCCACCCAGACGCCCAAATCTGTCGATCTTGGAAATACCGGAAAGGTCATTGGAGACTGCATTGTCTGATTTCACAAGGATTGATATTCCAAGTCCCAGTTCTAACAGAGCTGGACTGCCTCCCAGACCCTGCTCGGCTAAGCTTAAATCATCTGTTATGAACATGCTTTCTCAGAAGAGCTTCAGGGGTAAACACCCATCTCAGGAAGCTGAAAAGACAGTTCTTATTATCCCCGACGCGCCCATTTTAGACAAGCCTTCGACTTCAAGGTCATTTTCCTTAAACAAACTTCTGTTCTCCCCATCAACAAAACTGGTTCATTCTTTACCGGTGACACCAACATCAAAGGCCAATGATCTCAAGCCCACACTGGAGAATCTTGTGGATCTTCAGTCGAAAACGCTTGTAAGTTTGTCTCCAAATTTATGCATCGATTTTCTGTTCAGGTCCTTCTAACTGGACTTTGTTTTCGTACAGCAAACTGATGTTATGAAGTCCATGAAACGCTCTTTCTCAGTTCCAGTAAATGTTAAAACGAGAAGCTTGAGGCGAACAGAATCTTCTGGAGGTTTGATACGTGTGATATCAAAACACCATCACCCTACAACAGTGGAAAATGCCTCCCCAGATATATCTCCTGAACCAGTAGTAGGTATAACGTTTGCATCTGTCTCTGTTTGTAGGATTGCAAATAGGACTTGCGATCATATCCTAATTCTACATGTTAGGCATTCAGTAATTTATCGATGATATTTAGTAATTTGCGCCTTTAAGGATTGCTTCGTTTTAAGATCCCATAAGGCAAGATCATGAATGAGGTGAAATGGATGTAACCCTCCAGAAGTGGGTAAGGTGAAGGTAGACGTGTTTGCCTGTTTCTTGAAGTTATAATATGATTCATTATATTCATTGGACTATTTACAGATGTAGATGCTGGGGAAGATATTCCAGAAGAAGAGGCTGTTTGCAGAATTTGTTTGGTAGAGCTTGGAGAAGGGGGTGAAACACTGAAGATGGAGTGCAGCTGCAAAGGAGAGCTTGCACTTGCCCATAAAGAGTGTGCTGTTAAGTGGTTTAGCATCAAAGGTAATAAGACTTGCGATGTTTGTAAGCATGACGTGCGCAATCTTCCAGTGACATTGCTGAGATTACAAAATCCTCCTAATGTTGTACGAAGACCACCTGCAGCTGTACCACAGCACAGGGAAATGACTCGTTACAGGCACGTTAACGGTTAATCCTTAATGTTACCTCAAAGCATTGATAGTATTTCATTACAATTATTTCTCTGGCTTACTATAAACCCAATTACAGGATCCTGTTAAGAATATTACATGAGCTATCTTCATTGTGAATTTGTACTCGTAACATACAATTGATTTTGCCATTTGAGTAAGGACTTTGAATTCACATTTTAAGGAATCATGGTAGTAATTTCAAGTCAAACCTGACCCAAGGTCTAACTCCAAAACAAGACGAAGGCTTGCCCCAAGTAATCATTTCATTTCAAAGATAAGATATTGCAAAAATAGGAGCCAAAACCTTGTATCTAAGTAGAATGTAATCATTCCTTTGACACCCTACATTGAGTATAAATTTGACAATACAGTTGATGTAATTTTGGTTTATGATCTGTAAGCCTTGCTCGATTCGTAATTACTTCAATTCTGAAACAGGGTCTGGCAGGATGTGCCTGTTCTTGTCATGGTCAGCATGCTTGCATATTTCTGCTTTCTGGAGCAACTTCTGGTAGTCCTTTTTTCGTATTTTATATTTATTTTACATTTCTCGTCATATACTATAATATCTGATACTCATATGTTTTCTTTTTATAAATAACAATAAGCTACTTAGAAGATTTGAAAGTTTGTCAATAGGCTATTAACCTGGAGGTACTTTTCTTAATCATGTAAAGTAGCTAGTAACTTGGCTGAGACTTCTATTCCAGGTTATAGACATATGGAGATATTTCTCATTGTGTTGTATTAAGTGGATTTCAGTACCTTTTTTTTTCATTTTGATGCTGTTACTATAATGACTTGATCCTTCACAACAGGTAGCTGACATGGGACCTCGAGCTCTTGCCATTTCTCTGCCTTTTTCTTGTGTTTTAGGTCTCCTTTCATCCATGATAGCATCTACTATGGGTAATTTTCTAGTACTTCACAAATTATGGAGTTTTAGTTTGTTTCTGATGCTGTACTATCCAGCTCTAAATTGTAACTATACTCTTCTGTTGCTCGACTCATGAAAATATTGCTGCTAAGTAATCTGGTTTGTATTTCCTAAAAGGGCACGTCTTTAATAGCAAAACGATCTTGCATAGGCTTTTGTTATGATCATCGGTGAGCTTGTTTTGGGCATAAGTTGAATGTTGATGTGATGATTGGCAGTGAGCAAGAGTTACATATGGGCTTATGCTTCTTTCCAGTTTGCAATAGTGATCCTCTTTGCTCATATTTTCTATGCCGTGGTAAGAGCTAGAGGCTGCTTCTTCCTCTTGTACTCTTTCTCGTTTAATCTGTAAATGAAGTTTAGAATATAACTAACCAACACCGTACGTCGTGCTTGGTGCAGCTGAATGTGAATGCTATTCTTTCGGTGTTGCTTTCCTCTTTCACTGGGTTCGGCATTGCAATCAGCACCAATTCACTTCTGGTGGAGTACTTAAGATGGAGAGCAAGCCGGTCGTTACCACAACAGATAAGCAATGGTCATCTGCACGAACCAAGACTCCACCAAAATAGTAGAGCAATGCAGGCTCCAGCAACTCTTGTTGTGTCATCAGAAAACACATGAGAAGCAAGCAGGGAATGCATGGATTTGTGTCAAAGATGCTGGCAGCTTAGTACGTAGTAGTTTAGTCATGGATCTTGGTTGGCAGAGAAGCAAGCAGGGAATGCAGGGAATGCAGAGATCTGTGATCTAGCTAACAGCAACATATAAATATATATATATATATATATCAATTTTAATGATATATAATCAACGATTTTACAATAATGGTGGGGAATCTGCAATTTCAAAAGTTAATATGCAATTCGGATGATTAAATAAAATATATTTTTTCCATTCGAATTGTGAGTTTTTCAAAGGGGTTAAGACTTTAAAATTTTGCACAATGTTTCTATACTTGAAAAAACAAACATAAATATATTTTTTAAAGGGGGTTAACTTTTACAATTTTGGTAATTTTTCATAAGGTTTCTATGCTTGAAAAAATATATATATTTTTGCCATTCGAATTGCAAATTTTTCAAAGCCTTAAAAATTTTAGAAATTTTGCACAATTTTTCTATAGTTGAAAAAAAAATTATCATTTTACCATTCGAATTTCAAATATTTCAAAGGAATTAGCCATATTCTTGAAACACTAAATAACAAAAGAGTGAACTAAAAATATTTCCAGGAGAAATACAATAATGATATCAAAATTTAGAAACTTGTGAAAAGTAAGAGGGAACGGAACAGGCAGCAGCACACTGTAAATTAGTGAATTAGGAGCTCTCTGAAGCATACCGACTGCATCGTCAAAGTACTTGTCCGAGCATGTAGTTTAGGACTTGAAATCACCGTACGATACTTCTAGAGTTTGGCTTAGTAAAAGCTTCAACGAGCCTGTACATCCATCGATCTAGCATTCCTGTATAGCAGAAAGCAATACAAAACCAAAACAGTTCACGAAAATTATGCAAGTTCCTTGATGTATTTCATACAGATTTAGCCCCTTGCAGGCTGTTAAAATGTTATGGTAGTGGGATTTGGCACTTTTGGATTTAGATTATTAAAGAAGATAAAAAACAGCAGAAAGACATAGAGATATGAGTTTACACCTAATCGGAAAGATCTGCCCGCATCATATCAACGAACAAGAGCATCTAGCTTTTTTTTCTAACCACATCGATAAAGTTTACATTTTCTCATCACAAGGAACTTTAATTTTCTGGTCGGTTACCAGAATATCTAAAGAAGTTTAACACTTCATGCTTATGGAGCTATCAAATAAGTAAAATGTACTATATAGGTTGTATCTCCTTTTCAGTAAGGAAACAAATATAGAAAAATTGTTCAGTATCTACCATTGTATAAGAATGGTGAAAAATCTACAAAATTTCAAAGATGTGGAAAGTATACTATTCAGAAGGCGAAATAATAAATTTTCCAAATATAAAAAAGATGTGGAAATCAATGATTTTACGAGAATGGTGCGAAATCTACAATTTCAAAGGGGTTAATATGCAATTTGAATGGCAAAATAATAATCTTTTTTTCAAATACAGAAAAATTCTTCAAAATCTACGATTTTATTAGAATAGTGAAAAATCTGCAAAATTTTAAAGAATAACTCCTTTGAAAAATATACAATTCGGATGGCGAAATAATAAAATTTTCAAATATAAAAAAGACATGGAAATCTATGATTTAACGAGAATGGTGCGAAATCTGCAGTTTTCAAAGGGGTTAATATGCAATTGGGATGACAAAATTACAAATTTTCAAATATAGAAAAAATGGTACAAATTCTAAGATTTTATTACAATGATGCAAAATCTGCAAAATTTATAAGGGTAACCACTTTGGAAAATATGCAATCCGGATGGCAAAAATAATAAATTTTCTAAATAAAAAAAGGGGTGGATATATATGATTCTGCGAGAATGGTGCGAAATCAACAGTTTCAAAGGGTTTAATATGCAATTCGGATGGCAAAATAATAATCTTTTTTCAAATATAGAAAAATTGTTCAAAATCTGCAACTGACAAATAACATTATAACAATATTAGGCTGTGTACATTTTCGATTTTTCCCAATTAATCACGAAATGCTATGGTTCTTGCATATAATTTCTTAAGAAAAGTAATTCGCAAGATCATGCACCTTTCTTTCCTAGTTATAATGGAATGATATAGATTCCAAGGGTACGAGCAAGAAACAAAGATGCAATTAAAAAATACAAATTACTCCCATGATTCACATACAACCATTCGCCACAGAATTAAGTAAATAGACATACATGTACATGCACTTTCAGAGACAATCAGCGGAAACAAGTGAGCGCACCTGTTAAGGCAAATGTTCCACCCAGTACCGCACAAAGACGCGTAATGAAGTGGAGAAAACTACGACGTTCTTCCCTGATGGTTACAGTAATTGGTGACAAGTCATACAGAAAATAAACAGCTGCATCAAGAAAGACAATGTGTTAGCACGGCATTGGAAGAAAAGGATCCAGAAATGTAAAACCTTTCTTTGAATTGAAGACGACTTACCAGGCCACGCCCTATCAAATTCGTTAATTGGAGAAAAGTACTCGGTCACAGAGAATTGATTAGTGGGTAAAACTTCCTTTGATATATATTTGTACTCAGTTGGGACGATCTACAACATTAGAAAGGCCAGAAGTTCAGGATTATTAAATAAATGCAAATCACCCAGAACATAACATACTATGTCTTACCCACAGGTGAAAGAGAGATGATGTGTCTGAATTCAATATGTTGCAAATATTTGTTATTTTACGTATATGTTATCCTTTGCAGTTATAAAGTTTGCTCACTAAGACGGTCAAAAAGAGAAGAATCTTCAAATTGCATGTCACTCTGCTAAAAGGACGTTCACATTAATACATAACTTTATAAGAAAAGGCATCAGATGAATGAAGTACATTATGCGCATAAAGATATCACTCAGACATGGCACCCATTGCAAAAGGAGAGTCAAAGGTGATTATATGCTAGGGTTAAAGGGGGAAATAAGTGCTGAGTACCCGACATGATTCTTAGAACAAGAAACCATGCTTAGCTAAAGATTGTTCCTAAAGATTGTAATATGCTAGTGATGTCATGCACAAAGGTCTCATCCCTAACTGATGCTTGTTAAATAATTTTGTTTTGATTAAATGGGGAAATTCATAGATCATAAAGAGAAACAAACCTTAATGTAATACTTAAATGTTCCGCTTGCACCACGCAAAATTCTGGAAGTGTCATCAAGCGGGTTCACTATCCCAGGATATTTGGGCCCAAAGGACAAGTCGTGAATTATATGACTCACATTGACATGAGAAGAACCATCAAAAATCTGCAGGAAAGAAAACAATGCCATATAATATAAATGTGCAGCAGAAATTCAGTGATATCAAACCAACAAATGTTTGATGGAATAAGGATCATAGGGTTCGATTTAACAATTAACAAAATGCAGAGTTGGTCCTTTTTAAAAAAATAGCAGTAAAAGAAAAGGTCATATTCCAAAAATTCAAAGCTGAAGTCATGCTTGGTAAATGCAGTAATGGTTTTATTAAGCCAAGCATTGACCTGGATAAGTTGGACACCAAGATAAACTGAGCAATTTTGAAAGTCATTTGGGGTATATCTGCTTAACAGCCAATCATCAGTGAACAACCATATATAATGATAAATTATTTGCTTAAAATTGCATTAAGACGTTCAATTTGAGAACCATAAATATAACAATATACACTTAGAATTCTTCACCATAGACTATTTGACTGGTGATATTCAATCATATTAGACAGCAAAAATAAAGAAAATATAATCAACAGTTAAACTTGAGTACCTAAATCCAGAATGATTCACTTAAAACATTTGCACTATTTGGGGTAACTTCATCTATGTAATTTTTTCAGCACTATTTTGAAACAAAAGTATGTTTGGTTTTCTCGCACTTCTTTGTCTTGTTTTGCAATTTACAGATATGTGATGTTTGCATTGCAGAACTCAGAAAAACAAGATAAAAGGATATCGAATTCAAATGCAATCAATATATTCGATATATTCGTTTGTCACCAACTGTCTCAGAAATGAAGATGGTGTCCAAGAATCGCTACTTCTGTTAGTATAGCAAGACGCATATCTAAATTATATAAATTAACAGCATTTAGAGTTTCGACAAAATAAGGCTAAATAACACGCTACATCACAAAGACACAAACCAATGAAGAAATTTAAAAACCTGGAATTCAAGCTTGATTGGTAGGAAGACCAATAAAATTGTCAGAAAATCACTACTAAACATCTAAAATCAAATATTACTGAAAATTTGCATCAAGGGAGAATGAATAAATTTTAGATTATTTTATCATAAATTCTTTTGTCGGGAATTCTAGAACTGCGGTTGCCATTTGAGCTCACATATACCTTAAAAACCTAGAGGACATCATTTTCAAACTTATTCATCCAGGTGACAAACCAAACAAGCAATTCAAGAAGTAACAAAGTTAGGAACTTCAAGTCTCATCTGCCAGAGGAGATACATAATCCATATAAGAAAATTCAAGAACTTACCATCTGCGCAACAAAAATGTTCAACCCATGGACTGAGATATGGAAGTTCCCAGCAACTCGTTGCACATCTAGAACACCATAAACCTGCAAGATAGAATGAACTATGAAGGATAAAAAGTAGAAAAGAACAAGCATGGGCCGTAAATTAGAACATTGCCCCCCTCTTCCATAATTAAATTGGATAAAGGTTATTCCTACTGCTGATGTACTTCCGCACACACATGGATTTTGCTATAAAAAATGTAATAAAGAAGAAGACATGAGGTTTTATACTGGAAAAAAGCATACCCGGCAACCTTCGCCATTATCCAATGCATGCTTCACCTTCTTAATCATATTTTCAGCTTCTTCATCAAGATTGTGAAGTTTGACTTTATGGTCAGACTCCTTATGGTCATCTTTGTGGTCATCTGATCATCATAATAGATCACCATCAGCTTTTCCACAAAAAGTTCTAAACAATAACAAGATTCAAAATCTACCTTATGAAAACTCATTCTATCTACAAAAGTTGAATAACATATAAAAACCAAGCATAATATTGTCATAAGAACATTAATAAGGTCCAAGGTTTAAAAAAAACGCAAACGAGGCGTGTTTTGAGGTGCGCCTTGGGGCGGCTGGGCCTTTCTGAGGCGTACGCCTCCCGCCGTGCGTTACATTTCTCCGCCTTGCGCCAGCGAGGCGCGCCTCAAGGCGTACGTTCCGTTCCGGAATGTGAGGCGCTCCAATTTTTTTTGGGCTGGAAATTAAAAATTAATCCATTGACCCACCTTTCCGTCTTACAAATTGGGGTAGAAATTGGACTGGATTTTTAACAATTAATCCATCAATTGAGGGCCTAGGTTAGGTTTTGTACTACAATCTCCCATATCCCGCTCAAAAATAGAACATTTCTCACCCAAGTAAGAAACTTCCGCGTTCGCCAATCCTCCCTGTTGTCGCCGCCGCTACCGCTCACCCCTGCCGTCGCCGCGACGCCGATGCTCTTCCCAGTCACCGGTAATTATTTACAGTTTTACACTATACTTAATTATGATTTATGACTTATGAGTAGTATTACTTCAGCAGCTGAATTATGTAATTATGTAGGTTATAGTTTTAAAATTCTGAACTATGTAGCTCAGTAGCTGACTCGCTGTATAACTATAATACTTATACAGTTATACTTAAATTAATTGATTTAATTCCCTTGGTTATGTTCTGGAACTTAGGAATTAAATATGCACATATGAAATTATGAAATATTTGTTTTAATATGAATTGAATATTGAAGAATGATGTTTAATTTGATTGGGTTTTGGATGTTTAAGACTCTAAACCTACTTGTTATTTTGAATTAGGGAATATTTTGGACTTATGTGTTATTATATACTCCCTTCGTCTCGCTATTACTGTCATCTTTGATTTCGGCACGGAGATTAAGAAACTTTATTTAAGTGTATATGTTATGAGTTTTAATTGTATTAAGAAATTAGCACAATTTTCGAGGAGTGGTTGGTGGAAGAAATAAGAATTTACCCAAATTTTTACAGGGCATAGTTGAGGCAATCGATTTTTTTCTTTTTTTTTTTTCATATTGTATTTTAAAAAATAATCTTAATTTTCCAAAAGTTAAAAATCATAAATTTGCGAGTATGGAGTGGAACGCAAATCGTGTGAGAGATAGATTTTTGGAGAGAGAGAGTATGATAATGTGGGAATGAGTATTAAGTAGAAGGGGCCCACTTCATTTTTGTTTAAGAGTAGTTTTTGCTATTTTAAGAAAGAGAAGAGTAATACAACCCGATTAGGAAAGTAGGACAGTAATAGCGGGATAGAGGAAGTATTTATTAGGTCCGTCCATCCTTCTATCTCCCATTCTTTCTTCAATAGCAACCCCAAGCGACTTCTGATTTAATTTCGATGGGGTCACGTCCATCCAAAGTGTGTCTGGTGGTCCGGCTACGGCGACGGCGAGCGACGTTGTCAATGGTGGCTGTGACTTTGCAGACACGAGTTTTGGGGAATCTGGATCTTGAAGGAGATCTTGATAAGGGGAGTGATTTCGACCCAGAGCAAGACCGAGAAGATGCAGATCTTGAGCGAGCCTTTGAGAGGCGCGACGATTTTCGTTTATGAGATTTTCTTCCGCTTCTGCTCCGGCTGATACTTGGACTTCGGCTGATACTTTGGTGGCCAGCTGCTTGCGCGGTGCCTTCCCGCCGGTCGATGTTCGTGTTTGATTTGCTGATACTTGGATTTCAGTTTGCAGATGAAACAGAGCAGGTGTCGGTGGAAACCCCAGCAACCTCCGAATCTCCAAATTGTTTCTCTCTATCACTTTCCATGATTTTTCCAATTTTTCTTGGGACTCTCTCATTAATTCTAGCTGATAAGAAAAATCCCTCAAAGAATCGGTGAGAGTCTCGGTTTGATTCTCAACCAACCCCAGCTCTTTTTCCATAACATCCCTCTCACTATCGACATATCTACTCTCTTCGTCTCTGCGAATCTAACCGCTCTGATACCAATTGATACGATACCTTACCGTAGCAACGGAATTTACCCAGAAACGATACCCATAAAAACCCAGAAGATAACCAAAGACACAAAGATAAGAAAATAGAAGATAGATTGACGAACAAAGTCGAGCCCCTTTCGAGAGTAGGGCAACTCTCCAGAGCCAAAAATAGTTTCTACCAATTTTCAGCTACCTCCCAATGCCCTCAAACGTCTCTTAAATACCAGCATAATGTGCCACGCAGGACACTAGATAAAATAATCACAAAGCAAAACAGTCATGATACTACTACACTAGATAAAGTAGTCAACAAAGCAAAACAATCATAATAAGTAATTAACATATCCCATCAGCATTCCTTCACTCTTTTGCACGCCTCTGATAAACACGTCTTCCCTGCTGCTCCCATTCTTAACACCCTAATTCGACGAGTGTGCCCAATGGTGGGGTAGCTAAAGGTTCAGGATCAAAGGTCGGAAAGGGACAGGGTCGTTGGGTGGGCAAGCTAGTGTTTTGACGGGATCGACGGCAGGAATGGGAAGAATAGGCGTACTCGGCGAATTTCTCATAAGGAATATCTAGCAAAGTGAGTAGGTGGTAAGTGCTTCCGGTGTGATGAAAAATGGTCACCAACTCATCGATGTTCGGATAAAACCTTCCAAGTTATTGTTCTTCCGAACCTGGGGGAGGATGGGGAGGATATTGTTGCAGAAGATGGACAGGACACAACTCCTACAAAGGCATTAGGGGATGTGGAAACAAAATTTTCGGGAGGTGTTGGTTTACTGTGATAAATCGGAGGATGATGCTTCATGGGTTGTGGCTTAGGACTTGCAAGGCCAATTTTCGGAATTTAGAATTGAGGAAAAGTTTGTTTAGAAGGAGGGAGGAATTGTTAGGGATGTTTACGTTCGTTGGCGGAAGCAAGGGAAGAAGGTTGAGGAAGGTGCGGTGCAAGACAGGAGTTGATGCATGACGATGCATGGAGGGGCAGGAAGCATATTATATTAGTAGAATTATTATAATAGTAGTTGTTTTAATATTTCATACTTTGGGTTTAAATAATGTTGTGGCCCGCGTGTTTAGAGCTTGGTAGAGATGTCTAGTATTTATTAGTGTCAGTTATTTATGTAGGGATCTATCTAAGGTTTATCTTGGATCATAAGATAATGATTCGATGAATAAAAGGGATTGGGACATCACCTAATTTCAAGCATAAATTTGGTAGGAAAAAAATGACTGTGTCAAGAGACGAGATATTTTTCGAGAAACGTCATAAGAAAAGGCAGAGAAGAGAAAAACTACTACATAAGGAATTGTCAAAAACAAAATATATTTAAGATGAACTAACCATGGCCATGAGCAGTATGTCCCTTCTCAACAAGGTCGTTTAAATACTCTGTGCCAATAATCTGGCCATCCTTATTCAAGCGAAGCTGCAGAAACAATCAACTTCACCAGATTGATAACAAGCATGTCAACTATTACATCCCCTCCATATCAAGAAATAAACAAATGGACATGCCTTCCATATATTTGTGTCAAGATCAACTTCATGCTTCCCTGACATATCAATTGCATCTACGCTAAGAACTGCAAAAATCCAAGAAGCAAACCGACCAGGTAGAAGAATGTTAACACACGACAATGAAAAGCCTGAAGCGCATGCATAAATAGGAAATTTCTACTCTAGGACAGTGAGGAGAAGATATTGAAAACAAGCCTTCAAAAGACTAACCATCACAAGGCAAGGACGGGAATGTCATATTTATATGGATTGGAAGTGTTTCGCCACGTTTCAAGTCTACTGACATCTGCCACGGTCCAATGAGTCATGTAATACGAATAATTAAATATATTAGGTCAAGCTACAAAGGAACCAGAAAAACTGGACAATGTATAGAGAAGAAAATTACCTGGTGTACAGTGTATGTTGAGAGATAATAAGTCAATTCATGCACGAACAAAGTTGCCATGATTACCAGTCCAATAATAGAAACTAATACGAAACATGAAAAAAGTTTAAAGTTAGTGGCCAACCCACAGTCCCATTCTGAAGAAGTTAATTGTATCATCAATGCAATGTATATTCTTTTCTCAACTGCATAGAGACTAGATGAACTGTCACTAACCAATGCAACATTGGCAGATATACAATTTAAACTTATACCTCAATTGTACCTATTTATAGCTCTCAATATGCGATATAATTAGAAAATACATACTCATTCCATCGTCGGCCCAGAACTCATTAACCTAAAAAGAAAATAATGTCATAGCTTTCTAGAGACATCTAAATCCCTGACAGACAGAAATCAGACATAAAAATAGTTCATACCCTAAGCTGACCAGAAGCATCCCCTGGCTATGATCTCAAAACTATAACATGGCATATTACACCGAGCAGCCGAAAATGAATACTCCCACAATAGGATAAGATTTTCCCATTGCTCCAACAAATTATGTTCATTTTCTCCATATGTGCCACTATGTCAAAATATAATGTAAATGCAATACTTGAATATTTCTAACCACCCCGACTGAAAAGCCTTCATTCAAACAACTAGCACAAACTATTTTACCGTTTATACTTCTGATGGATCATTGCTCGATGCTTTCATTTTCAAGGCGGAATACACGAATCAATTATACGGTATAACGCAAGATATTACTAATCAGGGATGAAAAAGCAGAGATTGCAAAAATAATAAGAAAAGGACAGAAAATCTACCGAAGGCGCCAGATTTTGTCTTTTGCAGCAAATGATCCTCGGCTCTCGGGAACGCATCGATGCTTCTTATCGCCTGCTTGAAATTACCCATCTTTTTTTCCCTTTCCTCGATAACTTCTTAACCCTAATTTCCCTCTAAAATCGGACAACACGGAATGCCCTATCTACAACACAAGAAAACGAGAAAAAGAGGATTTCAACACACAAACACGCGATTGAAATAATCAAACAAGTCGAATTCAATAGTTGAGATTTACCCGACGCCTCTGTATACTATGATCGAGAGAGAGAACACCTTGGGGGATTAGAGAAATTTGTGCCTGCGATGAAACATAAATGAAGATTGACCATATATGTTGTGAGTCAAGGCAGGAGGACCAGCCAAATACAGAGTCCAAATGTCTTCAAACATAAATATTAATACTAATAATCTTACTGAAATTCATAATTTTTATATTAACAATTTATTTTATGCTAAAGCACATATGATTGTAAATTTAGCCAAATATTGACAATTTTATCAATTTCGATTCAAACCTAGTTTGAAGTTGTTTAGTATGTTGACGAATTAGTTTATTTTAAATTTTAATCACTCTAATAAATTGTTTTTTTGTTTATTTCATTCCGACTCCCTCGAATTGAGGATGTTTAGCCAATGTTTGGAACAACTTAAATAAGTTGTTTTAAAAAAAAATCGCCACTTAATTATTTTTTTCTTAATGTTTGGAATGTATAATTATGTTTTTTGCTGCATAACTATTTTTTTTCTTAATGTTTGGAATGTGTAATGCATAACAACTTTTTGATAATAGAAACTTTAAACAACTTAGTAAAAGCTACTTATAAAAGCTATTTCAGATAGTACTACCTTAGTAAATCAAATAATGTAATCCTCATGTCGAAAAGAAATGAAACACTTACAGTTGGGCGAACGGAGCAAGCATTACTCCATCTATCTCACAATTCTTGTTCCATTTCTTTTCGGTATGGAATTTTAGGTGACTTTGTTGGATGTATGTATAGATGTGAAAACTTAAATAAAATGTTTGTAATAATTTTCCATTTTAGAAAATGGAACAACCGAACAAGAATTGTGGGACGACCTGAAAATAAAAATAGAACAAGAATTAGAGGATGGATTGAGTAATATTTTTACCAGAGGCGATATAATGTAGAGACAAACATACCAATTAGATGTTAAGAATCAAGATTTACACGAAATCGATTCATAGTAAAAAAAAATTACACAGCAGTACAAAAATGGCACATATATATAGACTATCACTTCTGTGCTTGCTCCACCTTAGCTCGGATCTTCTGTTCCAACACAGATATCTCAGTCTCAAGGCTGAACATCCTGTTGAGCGCGTGCATGTTCTCCAGCGTCTCGCTCAACGTCCGGCTGTCGCTCCCGTCGCACCTCAGGTGCTGCATCGGCCCGTGGAGCAGCTTGTTCACGATCCCCCGGCTCAGATCGTCCACGGCCTTCCTCGTCTTCTTCGGAACATCGTCTCCCATCTTCGAGACGCACTTCTCCAACTCCGCAGCTCTTATCCTCTCCGCGTACGCCCTCAGCTTCTTGATGGTCGGGACCGTCTCGAGCGAGTCCCGCCACGCCTCGAACTGCTTCGACTCCTCTCTAATGATCTCCTGAGCTTCCATCGCTTTACGGAGGCGGTCTTCTTTGTTGGCCGCCACCACCTCCTTCAGATCGTCCACATTGTACACACGCGCGGTCTCTAGATCATTCACGCACGCGCCCACGTTCCTCGGAACGGAGATATCGACAAACAGCCTCAAGCCCCCGACTTCCCGGGCGACGGTCGGGAGATCGACAACGTGCTCTTTCAAAAACAGGGGAGTCTCGGATGCAGTACTAGTGAATACTACATCCGCTTCGGCCGTGCAAGCAAGCATTTCCGTTATGGGCTTATAAACTATCTCGACATCACTCATCTCCTCACGGATGGCGGAGACTCTCTCCTCACTCCGATTCACCACCACCATCCTCGTGCATCCTTTGGCCACCAAGTGCTTGATCACCAGCTTCCCCATCTTCCCAGCTCCGATAACCAACATCCTAGCGGCGGCGTGCGAATCTTGAGGGAGTTTCATCAGAGCCAACTCCACAGCAGCTGAACTCACAGAAACTGCACCTGCAGCAATGTTTGTCTCGGTCCTGACCCTCTTCCCCACGGTGATCGCGTGCTTGAAGAGGCCGCTTATGTTCCGCCCGAACCCCACAACTCCCTGCCCAACTTTAACCACTTGCTTCACCTGAGCCAAGATCTGACCTTCACCAAGCACCAACGAATCCAGTCCAGCAGACACTTCAAAGATGTGCTGCGTTGCATCGTTATCGTAAAGAAGAAAACGGTGCTCGCAGATCTCTGAAACCGGAATTCCACTCGTCTGCCAAGCATACAATTAATCTATCATGAGTCTCACCATCATGATTATCAAATTTGAGCTTTAACATTAAAAAAAATACTCAAGGAAGTTCAAGATTGAGGTACCTTGGACATCCACTCAGTTACTTCTTTAACACCTCGATGGCGAGAAAGAGCCACCACGTAGATTTCCATTCGGTTACAAGTACTCAGAACGGCAGCTTCTTCGATATGATTCAAACCACAGAGCTCGCTAATAGCTCTAGGCCATTCTGCTTCAGGAACAGCAAGTTTCTCCCGCATTTCTACCGGTGCAGTGTGGATACTAAGGCCAATCACTACAATACTGCTTCTTTCTTTTGTATATCCTGCGAAAAAACAAACATAATCTCAAGAAGATTCCAATATACTACTCCCTCCGTCCCCCGTTCATATTGTCTTGTATAGTATATCAAGTTGTCCCATAAAAGTTAGTGAGCCAGCGTCATTTACAGGCAAAAGTCAAGTTGAGAATAAAAAGAAACAACATCAAACAACTTAGATATATAATCATTTAAACATGATTGGAACAAAAGAAGAACCCTTAAGTTTATAATCTTGAATCATAAATTCAAAATAACAAGCTAGAGTCGAAATGATGGAGAGGTGTAATTAAAACACAGATGCTGAAATCAATCGATCAATCCATCACAAGCTAGAGTCGAAATGATGGAGAGGTGTAATTAAAACACAGATGCTGAAATCAATCGATCAATCCATCACAAGCTAGAGTCGAAATGATGGAGAGGTTTCAGATAATCTTGATTTCATACTGTCAGCGGCGGAGGTCTTGAGCTGCTCGAGGGCCGATAGAGTCGAAGCGGAGGCCGAGAAAGAAGCGGCATTGATCGGCTCCACGTTTTCGGCTTGAGCCAGAGATTCCGGCGCAGCCTCGAACCTGATCATCCCGCAGCTCCTCCTGATCAGAGCCGCTCTCCGGGATCGAGCCGAGGACGGCAATCCAGCGTGAGCGGCCGAGGCTGACACTGGCGACGACGTCGTGTTGCTGGCCAGCAATGCCTCAAGCTTTACCCCCACAAATGCACTCGAAACAGCCATTTTTTTTACAGACGAATTCAAAAGTTGTCAAATTGTGATGAGTTTCTCGGAAATGATACAATTAAGGGAGATGGGATTGTGGGTTTTGTGATTAATTTTGTGTGTTTTGAATGATAAACTCTGCGTTGAGAGTTTTATTTGAATCAATTTTTGATTTTGATTTGTTTTTGGATGCGGAGGAGAGACGAAAAATGGTAGCTGGTTGGATTTCTCTGAAATGTGATTGGCTGATTGGGGAGTCTTCTATCCACACTCACTCACACAACGTCGCCACCACCACCAATTTGCAGATACATATCACACAAAATCACATTACTTGTTGTTAAATCTACGTACTCGAATTAGAAATGTTGGTGCGGTTCGAATTTATGACATTTGAGAGTAAATATTTCCGAATTACAATGTGAACGACATTTTCATTTTTCATCACGACAAAATGATATTTTCCTAAACAATGCTTGTGAATCTTTTTCTTTTCTTTTTATTAAAATGATATTTTCCCTAAGAGGAAATTATATTTTCTTCACTGTAACCTTTTGAAATAATTAGAAAAATATCACCATATTTGGAAAATTTGAAATACTAATGTTTTAGTAGTATTAGAATTGAAAATTGCACTTATTTCTGAAAAAGGGTACTAATAAATGTGGCTCTGCTATATACAAATTGTGTCAAATTATTTTAAATGATAAAACAAACAAAGGAATCGATGACATATTTGATATTTCTATCATTTATATTTTAATATGAAAAATAGTCACCTCCCTTTGAGATCTTCTTCATTGTATCCTGTCCTTTATGCGATAGAATCCAAGAGTTGGGATGCCGAATTTTAAATGCATTTACACGGAGAATATGTATTATAGTTGGAGAGAGAAAATAAAGGCATATATTACATGTTTGTTTTCATGCATGATCCATGCTACTACTACTAGGGACATATTGCTTCCCCTATTAGCACTAAATTTATACTCCCTTCGTCCCAAAATTCTTGTACACTATGTTATATTTGACCGTCTCAAAATTCTTATTTATTTTTATTTTTTGATAAATTATTACACATAATTTTTTTATACGACCCACAACTTCATACATAGCTAACAACTCTCATTAAAAATCGCGTCGCTGTCAAATGGACAAGAATTTTAGGACGGAAGGAATAACATAAGTAGATTTTAGTGTTTAACAGGAAAAATATCTATTTTATTGAACAAATTGACATGATTTGATTTTTTGGCTCCATTTTTATTACTCCCTCCGTCCTGTCCGACTTGTCTTGTATTCTTTTTTGGGTCGTTTCCCCCGACTTATCTTGTTTCATATAAAGGAAAATAATTACCACACAAACTTTTACTTTCTACACACAACCACCCACTCACCAAAATATCCGTGCCGAAATCAAACAAGACGAGTCGGATGGGATGTGGGAGTATAAT
The DNA here is from genome assembly GCA_028984105.1 of Lavandula angustifolia. Taxonomy (NCBI): domain Eukaryota; kingdom Viridiplantae; phylum Streptophyta; class Magnoliopsida; order Lamiales; family Lamiaceae; genus Lavandula; species Lavandula angustifolia. The sequence continues at coordinate 33,002,908 of CM054810.1, read as the reverse complement.
TTATTTTGTCACGAACATAAGATCCATGCAATGAAGAAGATAAGGGATGTGAAAGGAGAAAATGTAAAAGGTGGTGATGGAGTGATGGTTGGGATTGCTTCACAAGATTTCCAAGGCGTCTTTGCGCCACAACTTTCAACCCTCACTCGTGGAAAAATGTTGCTCTCACATCTCATCAAGATGAGGACGTGTACCAATTGCGGCTGGCCCAACAATGAATCAACATTTTCTTTTTATCCTTTTCTTATTTAAATAACTTTTATTTATATGACAGAAATTCTGAGGTACGCGTTAGTGAGCTTCAATCTTATGTAATAACCCCAAACTTCTTCACTAACTAAGTTAAATATTAAACTAAAATTTCCTTCTTCCAATATTAGCTAATAAAATTAAAACTTAGAAATAATTTCATAGTGATATTTGAAAATTTAATAAATTAAAAAAAGATTAATAAATTACAATCATCTTAATGAGAAAATTATACAATAATTTTTATAGTTATATAAAATACACATATGTTGTTAATTGTGTTTTAACATTCTTCCACCTTTATTCTTATATATTTAATAAAATAAATTCTTTAAATTCTAGAATATTATTTATTAGCATTAACTATTTTTAATGATTTAAGTAAAATAATATTGCTACTTTAAAATTATAATATATATACAAATAAGCTATTTTTTTTTTTAATTATTTGATTGTTCTATAAAAATTTTGCTTCTAAAATTTCCAAACATTGTTTTGCCCACCCTGCCCTCGTAATAACCTACAAATTATATAAAACGTGCATTAAATGTAATATATTTAATTTGCGTAACAACTGACAAACCACAAAAAAATACACTAATTTATATTAATAATATGCGACATGCTCGATTTAAAGATGACCGTTATTACGAAAGACAATCCGGTCCAGTGCTTCAGTTGCATTATGCATAAGAAAGGCTTCGTACTTTATTTAAAGTTCACTTATGAAATGAATTTATTTGCAGTGTGTCAAATTCAAACTAAAACTCGTGATAAGCCCACTAAGCAAGTTCAGATGATCTTTTTACAGAATCAAATATCATATGATATATATAACTCAAGAGTAATCTGATTCGGCCCTAATAAGTAATACAAACAAAGAATTGCAAGCCATCTATTTCAACTATAAAGAGAAGCTCGTTTTCTTTATTCATATTATGGCACATATAAAACAAAAGAACAATGTCAACAACATGCTTTCAGCTCTCTCTCTCTCTCTTAATCTCTCTCTCTCTCTCTCTGCTTTCAGAAATTGGGGCCAGCTGCTAGGATCTCCTCAGTGAGCTTGTTGTCAGTCCCAATCTTATAGTTGAGGAACACCTCAAAATTCTTCTTGAAAAGCCCTCCTAACTTGAGAAGAGTGTCCTTGTGTGCATTCTTGTCACCCCACTGCCCAAACCAAAAACAGAAAAAAGTTATATTAACAGTCATTCCCAACTCAAACAAAAAAGTATTTTTATCTGTATATGGAGCAGTGTAGCTTACTGTATTAGAAGGATCTAGTATTTCTGCAGGAACTCCTTCAACTTCCGTTGGTATCTCGAACCCAAACACATCCGTCTTCACGTAGTTCGCCTCCAGCAACGCCCCCGAGTGTATGGCATCGATTATTTTCCTCGTGTAAGCCAACTTGATCCGATTTCCCGACCCGTAGCTGCAAGTAAAACATTTTTCAAAGAATCATTAATTTCCATTGGCTATCTGCTGAGCAGCTACGGCAGTGAGGCACCTAAGGTTAAATTTGTACCTTCCACCGGACCAGCCGGTGTTGACAAGCCATCCAGTGGCGCCGTGTTTCTGCATCTTGTCAGCCAGCATGGCTGCGTACTTGGTGGGATGAAGCATGATGAAAGCTGCTCCGAAGCATGCAGAGAACGTCGCAGTAGGCTCCTTTATGCCATCTTCTGTTCCGGCTACCTGCATACATTTCGCCAAAGAGATCAATATTAGATGTGCTAGGGGAGGATCCAAGATCCATGGTTTACGAGGTGAGACAAAATCTGCAATTTGGGTACCAGGGCAGTGTAGCCGCTTATGAAGTGATACATGGTTTGAGGCAAGGTGAGTTTGCTGACGGGAGGGAGCACGCCGAAAGCATCACAGGCTAATAAAATCACATTCTTGGGATGAGGACCAACACAAGGGATCTTAGCATTTGGAATGAATTCGATAGGATACGCTGCCCTCGTGTTCTCTGATATATACACACACAAAATCCAATAGTTAGGTTATGCATCAGTTATCTTATTTGTGTGCGTGTGTATCCTGACAATCTGGATAAGAAATTTAGAGTTTACCCGTGACAGATTTGTCTGAATAGTCCACCTCTCGCGTGTGTTCATCAAATACCACATTTTCAACAACTGTAAGAAAAGGGAGACTCTATCAGACTATGACAATGCTCAATCACAAGCCACAAAGTAAAAAACAAGAATCTCACCAGCGCCAAACTTGATTGCATTCCAAATATCGGGCTCTTTCTCTCTCGACAAGTCTATGCACTTGGCATAGCAACCACCCTCAATGTTGGACACGCCATTCTCACTCCAACAGTGCTCGTCATCTCCAATCAAGTACCTGTTGTGGTCCGTAGACAGTGTCGTTTTACCAGTACCTACAATGAGCTCAAATAATTAATTACTATATGAGGTTGATATCATCAGAAGCCAAAGCATTAGAGCAGATACCTGATAATCCGAAGAAGAGAGCTACATCTCCCTCTTTCCCCATATTGCAGCCGGAGTGTAAGGAGAGGACTCCACGCTTAGGCATAAGATAGTGCATTACACTGAAAAGGCCTTTCTTCATCTCCCCAGCATATAGAGTTCCCAGGATGACCATTTCCCTCCTAGCAAGATTCAAGTCTATGCTAGTAGAGGAAGTCATGTAATGAGTATACCGGTTGCATGGAAACTGCCCCGCGTTGTATATTGTGAAGTCCGGAGTGCCAAAGTTCTCCAGCTCTTCAGGAGTCGGTCGGATGCACCTGCCAATACGACATTTAAGCACGTGCAATGCATGTAAACTACAGAATGAGCTAGTAAAGGTGCTCACATGTTGTGCATGAACAGAGAATGATAGGCTCTTGCAGAGACAATCCTGACTTTAATGCGATGCTCTGGATCCCAGTTAAGGAACTGATCGTTCACAAAAACCTGAATACACAACGCCTCATCAATTAAACAGAAATCGTCTTTATAATTAACATGCAGTCATTTGATAAAGCAAACAACTGGATCAGAAACTTGTAGCTTCTGATTCTAACTATTTTATCACAGTTCCAGCAGTTATCTTACAGCTGATTATATAGGTTCATCTGCTTTGCATCTCAATAGCAAATGGATTCTTGGGCCAAAATAAAAATTTATTCAATCAAACAATTTTAACTACGATGAATCTATTGACTTGCCAAACGTGGAATCCATCACAGAAAAACACCCAATTCCATTATACTTAGATTTGTAGATCTTCTGTTCATGAATAGTTTCAAACTTGAGTATTTTATATTATAATTTCATGTCAACATTTCATAAATGTAGGTGTCCCCAGCACCAGCTAACAGCAATTTGGAAACTCCACTCATAATCCTAGGACCCATCTGTGGCTTCTAATTGACACTAAAATAGATATTTCAGTTCATGTGCTGTGCACATCTGTCCTTTTCAACTTATTGGGACCCATAATATTTCTAAACAAAAAAATATTTAGAGCCAAACATTTGTTTGTGACAAAATTATTCTATAGCTTCACCTTTCAACCATTTTTTATTATCATTTCAACTTTAATACAAGTCTATTTCATTTATACAACTACGTTTCAAATTATAGATTACCATAATTAATATATGATTATAATATTGTTATTAAAATAAAAAATGAAATAGTACTAGTATAAGATATCAACTTTATCTCCATACAGGTAAGCATGATGAAAGCCGCTATGATACACATGATTTATGGTTACTATTGTGACTTTTTCAGAGTTGACACAAGCTCAAGTAACCATCCAAAGACTATATCTCTCTAATATTAGAAAACAGCTCAAGATTAGGAGACAAAGAAAAATACCCTTTAATATGTTAAATGAATCTTGAAATCTAGAATACTAACAAGGAAGCTCGAAAATGAAATACCTTTTCGAGCGAGCACAAGTAATCCACGGCTCTTTCTCTGTTTACCAGAAACGTGTGCTCGTCCATTTCAATATTGGGTGAGCCTCTGTTACATCAGTAAAATCTCGTGACACCACTATTAAGCATCAAAATGTTTCTTACACGTATAATTACATTAAATTTTTAGGTAATGAATAAATGAAACTGCAGATTTTATATCAAGTTTAACGAAATAAAAATGCAGACTCACTTCCCCCACCAAAGATCATCAGTGGTTTCATCTTTCACAACACGCTTGTCTCTCGGAGATCGGCCCGTTTTGGCCCCAGACAAGGTCGCCAATGCGCCGCTCGATGTAATAAACGATCCTTTCTCGTATTTTATTGCTTGCTCATAAAGCTCTGAAGTGCGTATCGAAATTAAATATTAGTAGTGTATACATGATTCATATGTTCTTGAAATAAATTAAGCAAACAATATTTTACACAAGTTTTGATAATTTGGCGAGAAAATAACCAATCTAAAAGGGAAATTGAAGTTACCTCCAGGGGAGAGATTGTAGAGGATGTGAGTGAACTTAAGGGAGCTATCACTGATGTTGAGAGTGGGCTCGAAGTGGTGCTGCTGCTGGTGGCTCACTACCGACCCCCGCGGCGTCTCCGACGCCCTCGCCGGATCTCCCTTCACAACCTTCGGCCCCGTCTCCCGCGTCAGCGACGCCAGAGACGCGCTGAAATCGGATTTAATTAAACAAAATCAGCTGACAGGGATAGATCCAATAAATAGAATTTAAAAATACTCAATTCCGAAGGACGCCCGCCCTAGCTACAATCAATTAAAATTGAGAAGCATTTTATTAATCCGATGATTGAAATTGACCTGATGGACTGCAGCTGCTGTTTTTGGCGGTCCTCCTCCGCGAAGGGGCCCTGCGCCGCCTGGATTGGCGTGGTAGGCGCCGACTTCTTCATCTGAAGAGAGTGCAACTCGTCGAGCGTCTGAGCCTTCACTGGCGTCGCGCTGTCGTCGTGGCAGATTTTGTCGTCGCTCTCGACGTCCTCAGCTAGCTTCTTGTCGGTATGAATCTTCGGCAGCCCGTTCCGACCCTTCATGCCGCTGCTTCTGAATCTGAATTCACCGTTTGCCGCCATTTTTTCCTTTTTTTCTCTCGATTTCCTCCAACACTTCGATTTCTACTGATCCTCAAACCATGTACTGCAGCTGTGTTTGAACGAGTATGATGATCGTCGGGATTTGTAGTCGCTGAATCGGAACTATGGTCAAGTTAACTATGGTATGTGATTCAATGATGTATCAGCAGATTTGGTTGGTTTCACGAGATAACATTTTTTAATTTGATTTGATTTTTTTAATAAAGTCAATATTGCGATAATTCTGATACCTCGAAATCGGAGCGCTTGTATATACCACTTTCATATATCCTTGTGTATACCACACCACAAGGTATTAACATACGGCACTTCTCATTAAATCAAGTGAACCATATTTAATACATATCAACACCCTTGTAATTTGGTACACATAAGGGTATACGAAAGTGGTACACACAAATTTTTGTACCTCGAAATGAACACGAAACGTTTTAGACTAATTTCTCCCATCTGTAGCTTTCAATTATGCCATCCGAGTCCGAGGTGCGTATTGTATAAATTTTAATTTTTTTTAGTAATTGATAAATAAATGTATTGTAGGTATACATTATAGTACTTTATAGTTTATTTATATGTGATATGTTCGACTTTTAATTTAGAGACGATGAAATTTGAATTCATAATTTCGATCACTAGTGGCCAAATCATCCCGAGGGACACTGTAATAACGTTGACTTTCACACGGTTGACATGATCAAATTCTTATAGTTAAAAACTAACATTTCTCAACATAATTTTTTTTATTAGAAATAGTCATAATCAATGGTCACCATAATGTTAAATTATATTATTCCTGGATTTAACGCAACTCTTGGGATTAAATTTACTGGGGACATTTTAAATGTTAATATTAGAATTATCGGTATTAAATATATACGAGTGAGTCTCTTGTCTTATTGTCGTGTACATTTGGTAATCCCACCTTTATCGTTTAGAATATAACCGATAAAACTATTTTGTTTGTTGATTCATTTAATCTGACAAGTATACAAGGTATATGTAGGTACAAGGACTACACATTAACTTAACGAAATTTCATTTATTACAACACGTATATAGATTACTATAGACTTCTATTTTATTGGTGCTTGAATATTATATTGAGGTGCTGTTTGGAACAGTTTTCAGTTGCAGCTGAAATATTTGGAACACACAGCTTTGAGCTTTCTGCAGAAATTCCCTACCAAATATAGTCAAGATAGAGAAGTTGTTTAAGCTACTATGACACAACTTTTAGTTGTAGTTTACAGTTTATCTATTTATTAGACTATTTTATCCTTTAAATATTTTTATAATTCTAAAAAAATTCTTAATTTTAAAATTAATATTTTTCTCATTTATAAATTTAATTATAATTATATTTTAATATATTAGTTTGTAATTTGATAAAAATTATTTTATATTTATTATTTATAAATTCTTTAAGTTTAAGGAAATAGTTATTATTAAAATTAAATATAATTAAATATATATTAATTAAAATAGTGGGTTCTAAAAATTATGAATTTTAAATTAATATTTTTTCTATTTTCATTTAATGATAATTATTTATTAACTACGTATTATTAAAATTATATAAAAATATTATTATTATTATGGATTTTAAGCAAATAAATAATATTTAAAATATAATAGTATGATATGCTTATGTTAATATGATATATTATAAATTTATATAATATAAAAATTAATAATATTTATTTATTTATTATAAATTATAATTATTTAACAACATTGAGGATAAAACATATATTTTATTTAAAAACTTAAAATAAACTACTGATATCAGTAGTTTTCCAAAACTGTTTTTCCCGCTTTCAGCACTTATTTCCAAACACCTAAAAATTCTCAAATCAGCAGCTTTCAGCATCATCAATAATCTTCGGCTACTCCAAACATTCACTGAATCTTATCATTCTTTGTAATTTTAACTTGACATATATATTCTTTTTTATTTTTTAATAATGAATAACTCGCAGACGCTATCTTTAAACTCATATTTTTTTACCGCAGGCTAAACATCTTAACCACTATATCATCCCATCATATAATTTAGATCTACATTCTTGATTTTAAACATGATGATAATATACTAGCACTATTTTAATGGCTCTTTTAGAATAAAGTAATAGTAATTCATAGAGGTGTGAATTGCAAAATGTTGGGGTTGCTGAATTTGATTGATGATGAATGTGTGACACGTCATCACCTAATCAAGAAAGTCGAGTCCACTTACCTCATAGGAGTAATCTATTGCACCGTCAGCTGGTGCACTTGATTTAATCAATTTCAACCCTCCATTACAAACCCAAGAATTAGTATTAATTTTAGTATTATTAATATTAGCCTATATCTTAATTATATTATAAATGTAGGCCGAAAACGTTACCCATAACGTGCACTTGAGCAGTATTTAGGGAGGACGAAAGTCAAACATGCAACTTCAGCAATAAAACATGGCCATGTGAGTTTAACGTGTTAGAGATACTTCGATATTAATTACAAATTAGTTTGGTTTTCAAATTCATGAACATCCTTGATTTATTTGAAATTTTTTGTTTTTTTTTTATCAAAATCTATACAAAACAATGTCGAGAAAATATATACACTCCGTCCCATTTATCTTGTTTTATTGGGAAAAAGAAAATCAATTTTGATCTGTTATGTTGACTCTCATCCACTTTGTAACAAAATATATACAATATGTCTCATTTATCTTGTTTTATTGGGAAAAAAATCGATTTTAGTCCGTTGCCGGAGAAAATTTTGGTCCATTATATTGTAAATAGTCCGATTTTGGTCCGTTTTGCAAAATTGGACAAAGTTGTTTAATTTTAATCATTTTTGCGTGTGTACACACCCCAAAATTAGAAAAATAAATAAATTCTCGCATGCAAAATTTTTAAATTTTTTTTCTCATGTTATGAAATAAAAAAATAAAGTTATTTCACAAATAAGACTTTTTTTTTAAAAAAAATTTTCAGCGCCTATACACGCGTGAAAAAAGGACTACAATTGGACAACGTTGTCCAATTCCAATTTTATAAAACGGGCCAAAATCGGACAATTTACCAACCTAATGGACTAAAATTAGTCTTGGCCTACATAACAGACTGAAAGTGGACATATGTCAATGTAGTGAACCAAAATTGATTTTTGCAGTGTGGAATTTAAGATAATGGATATAAAAGTATAATATAGTGGAGTAAAAGTATAAAATACTAGAGTCTACTTGATTAGATGTCCTTGATCCACTAATTTGTTTCTGATATGAGACAAGATAAGTGAGATAATTTGAAAAGAAAACGAAATAAGATCAATAGGACGGAGGGAGTATAATTTAGTAGGGGGTTGGTGGTAGTCCCAACAAGATGACCGGGTTGGGCTCAAAATTATAGGAATTATTGTACTTTTGAGTAATTGGTTGAATCATCATACACGAAATATGATAAATTAGGAAAGCAACGGGTTGGGCTCTTTTAAATCAGAAAGGCCCAATTTCTAAAATCTTGTGGGCTTAAAAGCCCAGGCTGAGAAGAAGATTCTCTAGAAGCATCCGAAACTTCTATAGTATATAATCATCGGCATCGCTCACTCCGAAAATAGAAAATAATTAAACCTCAAGTATTCGTATCTGGTACGATCTCTATGCCTTGCCTTTGATTATTGTTTAGGCAACAATTTTAATTTTCCATGCCTTAATCTTCGTTTTCAGTATTGTCTGATTCGATGTAGTTAGTGATTAATGAACTTTTATCAGTTAAAATCTAATTATTTCGTTTTTGTGCTGATCGTGTTCGGTTAAGAATTGTTTGGTTCTATTCGATGTGGTTATTGCTCAATTAACTCTTAAAAGTTGCAATCTTCAGCTGATTTTGCTTCATTTTCGTGTTGATTGGGTACAGTTATGATTTGATGACGTAGGACATAGGTAATTAAGCTCCATTAATTTCATAGAATTTTGTGTATTGATGGTAGGTTTTTAGTGAAGATCCATTTATGTGCATTGAAGTGTATGATTGTGGTGGAAGTTTTGTATTTCCATGATGGCGACATGTGTGTTTAATTGTAGGATAGGCTGAACATAATAATGGGGAGAAGATACAGCAGAAGTCCATCTCCTAGGGGTTATAGTAGGAGGTACCGAAGCCCGAGCCCTAGGGCTCGCTACCGAAGTCGTGGAAGAGATCTCCCAACAAGTCTGCTCGTCCGCAATCTTCGTCATGATTGCAGGTTTTACTCTCTTTCGTATCATAGTCTCTGATTGAATTATGGTATTGCTCTTAACTTTCTAACTTGTGTTCCAGACCCAATGATCTCCGAGGACCATTCGAGGAGTTTGGTCCTCTTAAGGACATTTACTTGCCACGGGACTATTACACAGGGTAAGCATTTGTGTTGTACCCTCCCCTCTGTTGTTTGTGTTGTATGAGGCCCTGATAGGCGATCAGTTCAACATCTGCTATAGTTTTATGAGAAACTGTTTTATGTTCTATTTGAAAGTGATGAAGCACAAGAATGAAGTAGTTAGAGGTCAAGATCATCTTAAGCTTCAAGATTGAGTATGTATACAATTATGACGAAGTTCAAGTCTTGACCTTGCTGTCACAAGGTTAGCTTGTTCTGTTGTGGGTGAGCCTACTCTCTTCCGAAATTAGATGCTTTTAGCTTACAAATGGTTACTAGCAAGCTCCACTTAATTGTTAAGGCAGTTTTGTTGGATACATGCTTACTTCATGCACATCCTCGATGGGATTACGTATGTTGCCAGGGAGCCACGCGGCTTTGGTTTTGTGCAGTATGTGGATCCCGATGCTGCTGCTGAAGCAAAGTACGCAATGGATGGTCAGGTCCTTCTTGGGCGAGAGTTGACTGTTGTGTTTGCTGAGGAAAACAGGAAAAAGCCTTCGGATATGAGGGCACGAGAGCGTAGCATCCGGTAAGTGGACTTCCCAGTTTCTATCTTTCCATACAACGATCTAGTGGTAGAATGCAAGTTGATTTCAAATATCATGATTGTAGACGAAGGTCCCCCCGACGCTATTCCCGATCGCCTCGTGGTAGACGTTCTTACTCTCCATCACCACGCTATCGCCATACCTACTCCCGAAGCCCGAGCCCCGGTTACTATTCTCCCTCTCCCAGAGCTAGACGCTACTCAAGGTATTGCAATTCATTAGGACATTATATACCTCAAGTTCAGTAGTAATTGTTCTGAATATGGGATACTGGGATACTCAAAGTACACTTTACTTGTGAATGCAGATCCATTTCGCCTCGGGGTCGAAGGTATCGGGAGAGGTCTTACTCAAGATCTCCTTATGGCTCGAGGAGCAGAAGCTGGACCCCAGAAGGACACTGATACTATTGTCTGTATTACTATATCTAGCTAAGTCAGAGTAGGCAAATCCTTGCTGATGTTGTGGTGTACTTGTTTAAACATGGAATGGTTATTTATGCTCCTAAATTCCCTCTTCATTGGTGTGTTAATGTTAACTGTCAAGCTATTCTTATTGGATTGAAATCAAATTGAATACTAGATCAATCATTTATATGCAGAAGTGGGAATAATAATACGGGTTCAAATTTTTTTCTTTATTTTTAATTAGTGCCATAATTTAGTGGATGAGTTGTGTAGGCCATTTTCTAAAGAAACCGGTGAAATTTTGTTAGTTTACAGTTCCAACTCGTTTAATCAATGTTATTGGGTATAAATATGAGGTTGTGTTGTTTCACTTTGGTATAAATCCAGTTGGACTCGGACTCTCACACCCTTTATTCTGGTTTACAATTTCATCAGATTATTTTAATTTGATGTATGGGAAGACATAAATAAAGATAATTAACTTCCCACCAAAGTAGTCGGTTTTGATGCAAACGTGTTTGAAGAGGGGGAGGCAAAAAGAGAGCCTTCTTGTTATCCTCCTAATTCTCATCTCCACACTCCATAAAATCATTAACAATTCAACAATTTCATTCACTCCCATCAATCTTTTAATCCAACCAAACTCTTATCTAAGTTTGTTAGAAGAAGGAAAAAAGAAAAAAAAAAAAAAAAGAAAGAAAAGAAACAAGATTAGTAGTTGCCAAGTCCGTAGACCTACCAATCCCCATCAAAAAAGCTTCACATCACTTTTTTACTAGCTTCCCTTGTGCAGCAGCAATGGAGGCCTTCTCCCTGAGCTCCACCATCTCCATCGCGTCGAGCAGCATCAGCTTGAAGCACGGTAGGCTTCGTACGCGAAGTAGAAGCAGTGTGGTCTGCTGCCAGATTGGAAGCCGCGCGATCAAGTCCTCCGGGATTTCATCTGTTCTGATCAGCCAAGATCATGGATCGTCGTTGATGGACTCCGGGAGTCTGGTCTTGACTCCGAACGGGAAAGATTTGGAGATGCATGATGAAGGCATTGGCATAGTCAAGTTTCTGAGAGGGAAAACCTTCCTCATCACCGGCGCAACCGGATTTCTGGGAAAAGGTATTAACTATCTTTTCTCTTATTCTTCTAATATATCTCATCGCGGGCGTACCTTAACTCCGTTGTTCGTATGAACGAATCGCAGTTCTCATTGAGAAAATGCTGAGGACGGCTCCCGATGTTCACAAGATATTTGTCTTGATCAAGGCCAACAACAGAGAGGCTGCAGCAGAAAGATTGAAAAATGAAGTATGAGTCTTGCTGGAGCTTTGCTTTCATCTCTCTCTCTCTCTCTCTCTCTCTCTCTCTCTCTCTCTCTCTCTCTCTCTCTCTCTCTTTATTTCTTGTTTTCTGATAGATTTGCTGCATGTTGTGTAGATCATCAATGCAGAACTCTTCAAGAATCTGAAACAAATTCACGGGAAATCATACCAAGCTTTCATGTTGAGTAAGGTGATTCCCGTGGTCGGAAACGTGTGCGAAACTGATCTTGGATTGGACGAGGATGCAGCCGAGTTCATGGCTAGAGAGGTTGATGCAATCATAAATTCTGCTGCTACCACCACTTTCCATGAGAGGTATGATACAGCTCTCGACATAAACACCGGTGGGCCCACACGACTCCTTAATTTCGCCAAGAAATGCCTCAAACTGAAGCTCTTCCTACAAGTATCAACAGGCAAGTGAAGGGTAGCTTTATCTTGATAGAAATTAAGTGAAACAACCCAGTAAAGGGTAGAATCCTTTCTAGTCTCGAAAAAGTTTCACTAAATCTAACGAGTTTTGACATCTTTACCAGCTTATGTAAATGGACAAAGGCAAGGCAGAATTATGGAAAAACCTTTCTGCATAAATGAAAGTTTAGCAGGTAACAATCAAGTGTCACTTCCTAATTTGAGTGTCGAGGATGAAATCAAGATCGTTCTGGAAGCAAAGAAGACCCTTGGAGAAGAGTCGCTGCCTCAGGCTATGAAAGAATTAGGAATGCAGAGGTAATGAGATTTTTCATCTTTCATAAAGGTTATTAAGATCTCTTCGACTAATTCGTTCAGAAGCTGTGATCTATCCAGGGCAAAGAAGTTCGGATGGCAAGATACGTACGTATTCACAAAGGCTATGGGAGAAATGATGATAGATAATCTGAGGGGCGACATACCGGTAGTTGTGATTAGACCTAGTGTCATCGAGAGCACGCACAAAGAACCGTTCCCCGGATGGATGGAAGGAAACAGGTACTTTCTGGTTGAATCCGGGTTCTTTTGTTTCAATTTAACTAACAAAAATAAATATACGGTCATCAGGATGATGGATCCTATCATTCTGCAATACGGGAAGGGGCAGCTAACAGGATTTCTCGTCGACCCCAATGGAGTTCTTGATGTAGTAAGTAGCTATCCACACTAGAGTAGATAAAAGTATATCGTAATTCTTGAAGTTATTTACCTCTTTGGGACTTCAAAGCCGGTAACGTAGCATGACATGGCTTAGGTTCCAGCGGATATGGTTGTTAACGCGACCTTGGCAGCCATAGCAAAGCACGGGGCAGCTAGAAAGCCAGAGTGTAACATTTATCAGGTTGCATCATCCGTTGTCAACCCATTAGTTTTCCGGGACCTTGCCACGTTGCTCCACGAGCACTTCAGTTGCTCGCCTCTCATGGACCCGACGGGAAGCCCAGTGCATGTTTCCAAAATGAAACTATTCAGCTCCATGGAAGACTTCTCCTCTCACCTGTGGAGGCATGCCATCAATAGAAGTGGATTAGGAGCTTTGACCAACCTCGATGGGAAGTTGTCCCAAAAGCTCGAACTTATCTGCAGAAAAACAGTGGACCAAGCAAAGTATCTGGCAAGTATCTACGAATCATACACATTCTACAGTGGAAGGTAAAATCAACTAAACTGGCATCATCATGTTTCTCTCCGAGCTTCATAATAGCTAAAAGACGCGTAAAATGGCAGGTTCGACAACAGCAATACCAAAAGATTGATGGGATGCATGTCCAAGGAAGAGAGACAGCATTACGGGTTTGACGTTGAGAACATAGACTGGAATGATTACATCACTAACGTTCACATTCCGGGGTTAAGGAGGCATGTCATGAAGGGAAGAGGAGACAGTTAATGCAGCAGCTTCAGTCAAACAATACATTACTATTAATTTCTGTAACCTCACTGTAAAAGGGTGTTTTCTTCTCTATTTCTATTCATGCTCAGCACAATGTATGTACGTGGGCAGCGATTTCCCAGCTCATAAAATATTTATAAACCAGTCACACGTGGGTCTAGGATAAAACAGTACTGATACATGCTTGAGCTTCTGCACTTGTGCCAAAACAATGGAATAATCAAGATGCTGCTTCTTACAAGTTACAAATACATACAAGCTGAATTTGCATGCATAGAATATAATACACCTGAAATTTATTGGCAGAAGGTTTTCAGGTAGGCGTAGTTCCTGCAAACAAACTTTTCTAAGAATTGCAGTTCAACAAATTTACAGCAGCTCTAATTCAGAGGAGAAGGACAAAATATAAGTACAAGTGAGGGAAAAAAAGGTATAGAAGAGAGAAAATGCAAACGCACCTTGAGCTCATCTTGATGGAGTATTCGGCACAGTTAACTTCGCTTACGCATTCACCACTGAAAAAAGAAAATCCATAGGACAAGCAAGCATCTAGTTTCCAATAGTGCTACGCTAAATAGAAATAAACTTTCACCGTAATGAATTAAAGAATTGCCCAGATAATTTGGGTGTCTCTATACAGTAAGCATATAGTAGTACCGATAATTCTTGGTAATAATCGTACAGCTATATAATAATCCACCAGCACCCGTACCTGAGAAACTCAAAGAAAAAGCAAGATATAACTAAAGGAAAAGAAAAACGCCTCTATTATACATCAGAATTCTGGCGTTACAATCCTAAGCGAGAGAACATTGAAGGTACGAGGTCAACAACAGACCACGCAAGACCAGCATACTGGAGGAGCCTAATGCCGGTATCCACATCAAACGACGTCTGCTTGGAGAAAAATAACACTTTATGGAGATAACCTGACTGCTTCATTTCATCAGACTTCTTATCAGTAGAGGTTCCATTTAAGGTGGGTACATAGCTTGTTGATCTTACTGGGATTCCCAGAGTGTTTGCAAAAATAGGAAGAACCCATTTGGCGAGAGCCTTGCTGCAGAACTTCACAAGAAGGATTGTTGGGATCCCTATTAGTATTCTACCCGCTAAGGCTAGATTTGTAAGCTGAGGGGAAAATACACGAGCCACGTTATCATGGTGAAACTGATGGAATGTGAGGTGGACACCGGTTACCTGAGTAATATAATTTCCAGTCAAAGTGTAAGAACAAAAACAAAATTGGAAGGATAAATTAAGAGATAGCTTCACCAAAATGTATGTCTAAGTGAAAAAAAAATCCAGTTCAAATAAATCTGAGAAGACGACATGCATTGCAAAAACTCATACTAGAAAATGGAAGCTGCACTTACAATACCGAGGACGACACCATTGAAGGCTGTGTGATACTCAAAACTCGGCGTTGGCAGTTCAGGAGTTGGGTATGCAAAGATTAACAAGAAGCATAGAGCGGCCCAAAAAGATACAACTGCAACAAAGTTTCGATGCTTAAAAATCTGAAACTGTCCAAGCAGTGACTACAATAGGTGCATAGACATGCTCTGCATGAGGGAATCAGCATTCTTACCATTTTGACCAGAAACTACAAAGTTATCGATATATTCAGACACGGAGAGCCACACTGCCAGAATCCCCAATCCCAAAGCCAGACCACCAATAATATCAATCAAGCTGTGCATTCCGAGGTATATCCTTCCTGAGAATGCAAAGATTTTAATACATGAAGCGTGAAGGAGAATGGTCGAATTCAAGAAGAGAAAGACGAAAAAGAAGAAAGCAAAATGTGAGTCATGCTTGCATCCATGAATAAACTATCACTGCTGTTTTACTCACACATTATCTGATATTACAATAAGCAACTATAGACATGGTAAAGTAGAACTAATAAATAAAGAATACGGGGGAAATCTCTCCAAAATCAAATCATTATCGCAATTAATCGATTATAAATTTATTATGATTTTTATAATGGAAATGGGACCAATAAAAACCGTTTCTTACCAAATCCGATGAGACCAACAACTAGACAAGCCAGGAGGAATCCAGCAACTCTAATAGAGAGATCATTACTTTCACTGTATTCCAGAATGTAGTGTAAAAGGTACCTGGATAAACACTCGATACAATTAGCCAACAGAAGGAAGCCAATCAATGCAAACTTAGGAAACAAATGCAAGAAAATCACGATACCCGGATAAGCAGACAGTATTAAGAGTGTGAGAAGAAGGCAATCCGTATTCCATTGCATTATCTTCCTCATCCTTGGTGGCTGTTACTCTTCTAACGGGTGGAGAACTCGGTCTAGGTGCCGATACCACATCCTATAAGCCCATCACAAATCACACACCATCTAACACAAGTTCTCAATTTCTTATAATTTACTGAAAAATATAGAAAGTTACCTTTATGCAGTTTCCCATATAGTCACAGAAAGCTATCAAGAGTGTCATTTGCCTAGCCAATTTGCAATGCCCACTCTACAACACAGAAGCAAAAAATTATACTCCCTCCGTCCCATTATTAATGTCCCACTTGTCTTTTTTTATTGTCCCATTATTTATTGTCTCATACTAAATAAAGAAATAGATGAGTGAACCACAATCGATCTAAACAAGTGACCCCACTCCTTCACACTTTTACAACACAACTTTATAGATTTACACCCACTTTCGTAATCTCCGTGTTCAATCCCAATGGGACATAAATAATGAGACGGATGGAGTATCTTTTTCCTACAGAGTCAATAGCCCACAAGTTTCTAATTCTCTCAAACCAATAAATATATACACAAATCAGATAAACATACCCAGAAAAGCAAGGGAAGAAAGGCAGTATAAAAAGGCACCGAAACTACACAGGATAGCCCAGAGAAAAATGCATCCAAGTGTCTGTTCTGGTGTTCCTGCAAAAACACACAGAAAATCGAAACATAAAAAAATAATCTTTATGCATATTTCTTCAAGAAAAACACATCCCAGATGACAAACCTGAATCTTGATGATAATGGGAGTGCCAGATTTGACATGGTCAGAGACCCATTGTTGGGTAAACGATCTGAGCCTCCGAGTCACGTTCAATTTTGCAGAAATCACAATCCAAAGTGCTATCCCACATAGTGAAAGTACTTGCCACCCGATTATCATGCTCTCCATCTCTCTCTCTCTCTCTATACTGCCTCGGAGTCCGAGAGAAAGAGAGCGAAATTGAGAAATAAGACGAATGAGGATCGTGAAGAAATTTCAAAGTAGCCTAGATATCGTCAAGATGCGAGATTCTGTGCCGGCTTAGACCATAATTCTCGTTTCTTTACTTGTTTTTTGCCTCTTCACAGCAATAAATCGCGATTATTTAAGATCGGGGAAGCTTCTATTCGTTGCGGCCAAAGCATGAGATAGCTGGCTGGAATCTGCAAGTGGCATGACGCAACAGAACTCAGCTTTTGACCGCTGAATAACTTCCACAAATTGGGAAAAACTCAATTTTGATCTATTATTAGGTTAGCATTTGTCCATTTTAAATTCGTTATGTTGTTAATAGTTAGTTTTATAAAATTGGATAAAATTGTTTTATTTTAATCTTTTTTATGTGTATATATGTATTGATAATTAAAAAAATAAATTTTATTTTTAAAATAATTTTATTTTTTAATTTTACAATATAAGAATATTTTTCAAAATTTTTACACATGATAATTTATTTATTTTTTTATTTTTTGAGTGTGTATACATGCGAAAAGCATTAAAATTGAACAATTTTGTAAATTTAAACAGACCAAAATTGAGCCATTTACCATTTTAATGGATCAAAATTGGTCCTGACCAACATAACGAACTAAAAGTAAATAGAAGTAATGGACTAAAATTATTTTTTTCCACCCGATTTGTCTTTTTCTTTTCGACACGAATGTTAAAAATAAGTGGTTGATTGTTTTTACAAGGTGGGCCCATAAAATAAAAATGAGATTTCTTATATAAATTATTTATTATTTTATTAAGAAATAGGATAAGTCAGACGGATCAATCCGAAAAGAAAAACGAAGCAAGCGGACGGCACGGGAGGAATACAATCTTATCTTTCCTTAATTATGAATTTTCACAAATAATCCCACTTGCACCCGATAAATATGTACGCTTATTAATGTGTGAATTTTACACGAAGGTAAACGCGACTTTGACTGGACTCACTGAGTTAACCGTATACCGTTTACCGTCCAGTTGACAGTAAAAGAAACGGGTAAAAACTCCCAAGGGTGAATAAATAAAACACGGGGAAATAAAAATCCGATTATTTTGCTTTATTGTCTGAATTTGAGCTAAAACTTCTCCTAAACTTTCTCCTCCAATTTTTATTTATTATTATTTGGTGGCTAGGGTTTTCGGTAATTCTTGTCTCCGTCGTCTGCAGAAGAGATTCTCCAAAAGCCTAATCTTTTGCTGATCTACCTCAGGTAAACCCACAGCATTTTCACGCACTCGGATGTGTTGTGTGTTTTCTCATGATGCGCAGTTGTGTATCTGCCTGCACATTGTGCATAAACAATCGAACTCTTTAAGTTTTTTTTTCAGAATTCTTCTTCTTATTCAGCCTCTCTCTGTGTGTGGGTGTGTTTCTGAGGAAGTAATTGTTTTTATTTGTTTTGCTGAAGTGTTTTTTTGTTAAAAAAAATAAATAAATCATGTTTTGCTTGCATTCACTAAGTACTGAGCTGCTTTTATGTTGATTCGTATATCATCTTAGTTTTCTTAGGTCATAATGATGCATGTTGTTTCCCCCCTATCTTTTCGCTGGGTTGGATTCATTTGGTTGGAGTGAAAATACGGAAAGTTTGGATTTGATTTATTTACATTCCCTGGATGGCAGATTTTCTGCATTAAGGTGGGAACTTTATATTGAAGAATTTGGGGGGAAAATGAGGTCTTCTTGGGCAGATGCTGTTGAGAATGTAGCTAGTGGATCTTCAGAAAATGCTGGGACAAGTGGTGGGAATGAACGGCCTTCAGCTCCGGCAAGGTCTTCTTATGTACCCCCGCACCTTAGGAACAAACCTCCTGGGGCGACCGAGCCACCTGCTCCATCAATTGGTGGAACTCAATCTTTTAACGATAGGTCTGCTTATGGCGGACCTGCTAATTTGTCGCGCTGGGGTGGTTCTAGGGTTGATTATGGACGTCAAGGATATGGTGGTGGTGGTCGTGGAAGTGGAACTGGGGGTCGGGGTGGGAGAGGTGGTTGGGGTGGCAGGGAGCGGGAGGTCAATCCCTTTGATAATGATGATGCTGATGCTGAGGATGCTTTTACCGAGCAGGAAAATACTGGCATTAATTTTGATGCCTATGAGGATATCCCTGTTGAGACGAGTGGGGATAATGTGCCGCCACCTGTGAATACATTTGCGGAGATTGATTTGGGGGATGCACTTAATTTGAATATTCGCAGGTGTAAGTACGTGAAACCAACTCCTGTTCAGCGACATGCAATACCAATTTCTCTTGGTGGTCGAGATTTAATGGCCTGTGCTCAGACAGGGTCTGGCAAGACAGCTGCCTTTTGTTTCCCGATCATTAGTGGAATCATGACGGGCAACTTTCCCCAGAAACCACGTGGAGTTCGTACTGTGTTCCCATACGCTCTTATCCTTTCACCTACAAGAGAACTCTCAATGCAGGTGGGCCAGTATTCAAACATTGTTATTGTTTTACACTTATTTCTAAGTTAGAGTTTTTAATGGTCATTTGGAAATTAACCTGCAGATACATGATGAAGCTAAAAAGTTTTCTTATCAAACTGGTGTCCGAGTAGTTGTTGCTTATGGAGGAGCACCAATAAATCAGCAGGTTGAGTGAAAGTGTTCCTCTTCTTGTCCAAAAAATATATTGTTACCGGTGTATGTTTGGTTAATACTTCATTTCATTTGTTGGCATCCAAGCTAGAGATGTGGTTTATACGATTACTCAATGCATCATTGTACACCATGTAGATGCTTGAGTGTTTTATAGTTTGTTGTTTTCTCGAGGTCAGTAATTTGATTTTAATAGGGAATTTATATATCACTTTAATCAACTTGGAAATAAGTTAGCTGAGTGCATAAGTGCATTAAGTTCAAAATGTCGGCCAAATCCATATGGCACACATCTCTGTCAAAATTCTCTTTCTCTGTCCCATGCTCATACATGCACAGCCAGTCACACACCCATTTTCATTTATGTTTTCTATGTATATTGAGCATATTGCAGCCTGAGATTCCTTTTCTGAATGCTTATTTTGTTCCATTAAGTCGACAAGATGCTATTTTGTTGCAACGTTGGAGGTGTGACCTTGATACCGCTGCTGGGCCCCAAATCAAATTGTGGACCCTGAAAATCTTCATATAGAACAATATTGTCCGTTTTGGATTCGAATTTGCACGGCTTTTCTTTTTTGGATTATTGAGATTTAGTCTACACTTGTAGATGCCAACACAGCCCTTGTTTAATTGTTCTAGGGTTTTTGTTCCAGACCAACACATATCTCTATCAGTATTATTTTCCAATTTGGATAGTTTGTTTTGTCTCACAAGGATACTTGCACCTAACTTTCTGTTACACTCCTGATTTAAAGTTTTAAGGTTCATTTTAGTTAAACTTTTTAAATCAAATCTAGATATCCTTGTTATAAATGTTAGAAAATAGTTGATGAAAAGTTATCAATTTGTTTGCAGCTACGTGAACTTGAGAGGGGTGTAGACATTCTGGTGGCAACTCCTGGAAGATTGGTTGATTTGCTTGAGAGAGCTAAAGTTTCATTACAAATGATAAGGTATTTGGCTCTTGATGAGGCAGATAGAATGCTGGATATGGGATTTGAACCTCAGATCAGAAAGATAGTGGAGCAGATGGATATGCCACCACCTGGTGAAAGACAGACAATGCTCTTTAGTGCAACCTTTCCAAAAGAAATCCAGGTCACAGTTGTAAATTAATCTCAAATTCCGCAGTCTTTAATTGATTCTTTCCGTTCACTTCATTGTCTTTAAATTAATAAGCGACTTATATGCATTTCTGTTTATTGCTGTTGTCTGATGCTAGTTGGTTCATTTACAAAACGGCTTGTTTTTTTTTCTTCATTAAGTGGCCTAATTTCCGATTCTGGTTGTGACTTGGTCAATGGTAAGTAATGAAAGAACAGACTCTTTAGAAGGATACTGAGCATCAATTTTGGGTGTAAAAACCAATCAACTGTATTTCAGTTTTTGGATACAAGCTATTAATGATATTGTAATTGGAGGGGATGCTGCAATTATCATCAAAATTGGTAAATATAATCCGCATGCAGTCTTCTGAAATTTCTTGTTATTGTTGACATGCAGAGAATGGCGTCGGATTTTCTTTCAAGTTACATCTTTTTGGCAGTTGGGAGGGTTGGTTCGAGTACAGACTTAATTGTTCAGAGAGTTGAATTTGTTCATGACAGTGACAAGAGGAGCCATTTGATGGACCTTCTTCACGCACAAAGGGCAAATGGAGTTCAAGGGAAGGTATGGTGGTTTATCTAGTAAATAACTATAATTTACTTCTTCTTTATCTTTTCTTATACTTATTCCGCATTTAACCAAAACACAGTGTTTTAAAATGTACGTATTGATTATAAAAAAGTAAAAAGATGTGGGTCCATATATTTATTTGCAAAGACTCTTGCATTAGACCTTTACATTTCTCATCCCCCTGAACCCAATTATAGTGGAAAACCCAATGTTTACATATGATTTTATAAATAAAATACATGTATCCAGTTTTGTAGCAGAAAAAGGTGCAAAACCCAATGTTTACAAATAAAACTATCTACATCCAATGATGATATTAAACAAGTTTTTCTATTAAAATTGGTTAACATTCAGGTCAACCATGATTAATACCATCTTGGTTTGTTGGAATCAGTTTTCTGATATCTCATTATTTGCATCAACATGCTACCTAGTATTTTTAGATAGATTTTGCCTTCATATACTCACAAATGAATGAACCATGCGGAGGCCTGTATTTCTGGAAAACAGTTACCCGGCCAAAACTTGATTGTGAATAAAGGTTTTACATTCGTGATTTGACAAAGTCTTCAATGAATATGTCGCAAAATAAAGCATGGGATTCATATTGATGAGAATTTACTTTTAAGGATATACATATGCAACTTTCAGCTTGCATGTTTTTCCATTATAGATACAGTCCCAAATCTAGTAAGTTGCCTCATTTGGTTACTGATGATCTTATTTTTTTAAATATATTTCTTTTCAATAATATAACCAGCTTGCTTCATTGTAGTATCAGCTAATAAGAGCATTTTTATTTCCTGATGTTTGACAGCATGCTCTTACTTTAGTATTCGTGGAAACGAAAAAAGGAGCTGATTCCTTGGAAAATTGGTTGTGTGTTAATGGCTTTCCTGCTACTACAATTCATGGAGATAGAACGCAACAGGTCAGCAAATAATGCAGAATACTCATAGTTTTACTTCATAGTTTGTGGGAAGAGTGGGCTTGTACTAATTTTGCTCATTGATGTCCATAGATTTGTTTACACTAAGCCGAGGTTGACATTATTTACTTTGCGGTCGCAGGAACGAGAGTTTGCATTAAAATCATTCAAGAGTGGAAATACGCCAATCCTAGTTGCAACCGATGTGGCGGCTCGTGGTCTTGACATCCCGCATGTTGCTCACGTTATCAATTTCGACCTTCCTAATGACATTGATGACTATGTTCACCGCATAGGGCGTACAGGTCGTGCTGGCAAGACGGGATTGGCTACAGCGTTCTTCAACGAGAACAACATGTCTTTGGCAAAGTCGCTTGCTGATCTGATGAAAGAAGCAAATCAGGAGGTACCTGATTGGTTGACACGGTTTGCAAGCCGAGCTTCGTATGGAAGTAAGGGCAGGCGTGGAGGTGGTGGCCGCTTTGGTGGTCGTGATTTCAGAAGAGACTCGTCTTTCAGTAGGAGCAGCGGTGGCAATGACTATTACAGAGGCGGCAGTGGCGGTGGTGGTGGTGGTTATGGCGGCAGTAGTGGTGGTGGTGGTGGCTATGGCGGCAGTAGTGGTGGTGGTGGTGGCTATGGCGGCGGAGGAGGATACCCCAGTGCCTGGGATTAGTGTTTTTTTCAACTGTATGCATGCTTAATATTATCATGGAAAGAGTACATATGTTTCTCTTCAATGAAACAAGAATCACCTTTTGTCCTATTTCCGTACAATAGATATAGACTGCACTTACAATTAGGGCCCATCTGAGAATATCTTCATGCTTATTTTTGTGTTGTTTTTGCTCTGGATTGATGTATTTACCAGGCAGGGTATTTGCACTGATGAAAATTTTGTTTCATTTTATGGTCCTTAAGTTTATTGACAATCTCGATATTAGATCGGAAAGGTTTAAGGTGTGTTACACGAAAGGGTACATGGTACATATTATGTGGCACACTTTTTCGATATTCGAATAGGGATCATAACTAGAAGCCTGCACAGTACTAAAGAAAACACAATCAATAAACTGTGAAGAGAATCCAATCAATAAACTGTGAAGAGAATCCGAGGAGGATTATTGTTCACAAGGCAGTACTCATTAGTCAGAGGAAGGGGTTTAAATATCCCCCAGGCTTCTTTCTAACATTGAGTAAAGAAATCCACAAACACCAATCACTCTGTATAACTATAATCACAAGATAGAAAACTTTATGCCATTACTGGAAGCAAACAAGTTGTATTCTTCTATAGAATCTTTTTTATTACCATCGGACGAATCGCCCGCTGCTCCAGGCTCAGCTTTAAATCCAGCTGAAAGAGCTACCGGACCGCCAAAATGGAAAAGAGAAAAGTCAGAATTCCCTGTATCTGTTGTATCAGACTTCCCACTTTGCCTATCATCCGGTATGCTGTGATGTACTTTCACCGCACCTGGATCGGCATGGTCCGTTGTGGGAACTGCATTAGCCTGAGGCACAGTGGGGAAAACAGGAATATGAACAGGATTTATCAATGGAGGAAGATGCTGTAAGCCCCCATACTGCATCAACTGTGGATTAGTGTTCAAGTCATATCCAAAACTATTAGCAAATAAATAATGGCTGGAGTAGTGGAAGGACATCAGGCCATTAGTAGGGTCAGATGGCCAAGAAACTGGACTGTAATATGCCATTGCTGAAGCCTGAAAGACGGGATAGTGTACGTTCTGGTTATGCATCATAGGGGGGAGGAGCACACTTTGAGACTGAGCATTTACACCGGTATTTTCTTTTCCGCTCTCACAATTTATGTCTGTTTCTGCAGGAAAATTGCTCAATGAATTGTTTGCTCCAGAAGCTGGTTCCTGGCTGTTAGCATCTTTCCGTATTGTTGTGCTCCGATCATCCTCAGCAAATCCATTACCAAGGAAATGCAACATATCTCTGCCCTCAGAGGTTTGGCTAGACTCTTCTGAATCTGATGTAGATGTTGATTCCAGATTCAGGCGGTTTGAGGATATATTGCTGTCACCTTCACTGAGGCACGAAGAGCAGTTATCGGAGTTGGAAGAACTTCTCAGCAATGAATCTACTGTCCTTTGTGGAGATCTAGTCATAAAACATAACTCATCATCATCATCAGCTTTTTCCACCTTTATGTATGTCTCAGAATTTTCTCTTGAATGGTATCCGATCACTGTGTCTCTGCAAGTCTCATTTCCACGATTATCCTCGTTATTAGTATCAACTGAAATATCTGTATATTCACTAGAAGTCTCAACTTTGGGTTTGAAGGCAACATCAGAAACTAAGTTGCTTTGCACACATTTCTTTTGTGAATCCAAAGGTTCCCAGACTTTCTTTGTAATACGGGAGTTGCTAGCAGTGCTGTTGGCTTTAACTCGCCAATTAATCTCATGTCTGCTCACTTTAGGCTCTCGGGTTGACCTCAAGTCGTTATGATGGTTACAGCTGCAAACATGAGAATTACATCTGCCGCCTACTCTATTATTGGTAGGCTGAGATTTTTCACTCAACTTTGGACCATTCCTAGTGTTGAACTTTGCAGCATTAGTTCTCAACTGCTTATTAAAGCAATTAATGCCTCTTGTAGATTCAAAACCATCAGCATGAAATCTTGATTCATACTTGCTAATAGTGGGCTCACTCTCTGATAATGAAGCACCCTTTCTCCTATCAGACCATTTTGAAGACGGATCCTGTTCAGTATCTTTACGCAGCCTTTGTTTCCTGCGAGAATAATAATGGCTATAAGGCAAATAGGTATTAAGATCACTAATGATGCTCGGTTCCCCATTCACGCCATCTTCAGGGTGATCTTCCATGTTTTCATGACCGAACTCAATCAAAAATTGGTCATCTTGAATATCAGGGGACAAAAGACTGCCTGCGGGAGTAGCTTCTCCAGTTACCCTGACACAATCTCTGGTTTTTTCAATATCGACGCCTTCATCAACACAAGGGTTTTCCTCATTTAGAGTATCAAGAACCGCATCATCTATGGTTGATTCGGCACATTTCTTTTCTTTGGTTTCCTTATCTCTTAACCTTTCCTTTCTGCGCATCTTCTTTTCCCTTTCTTTTGTTCTCCTGCGCTCCTTGCGCTCTTCTTCTTCACGTTTCTCCCTTTCTTCTTCTTCAAGTAGTTTCATCTGTAAGCTCAAAATTAAATGGGGAACTGAGGATTAATCCAGATTCAGGAAAATTTCCAGACTGGATTTATGGTAGCACCACATTAATAATTACACGCGTAGTACCTGCTTTTCTAAAGTGAAGATTTCTTTGCACGCCACATGCACACGCTCTTCCAGCAATTTCAAAGCATGACAAACAAAGGTGCAGCGTGCGTTTTGCCGGGCAGTTCCCTCTCTAAAAGCTTTCTCAACCTGCAAGTCACCAGCCAAGTTAGGAAACTTTGTAGAGTTAATAGCAAGTCTTTGCACTAATGGAAGCATCAAATAAACTCAAAAACATATATACTCCAGGCTGAAGACTTTAAATTGTACTTCATTCTATAGCAATACAACTCAACAATTTGACAATGTGGAAATTGGACAAGTTTAGGGAATCTATAATTAGGCATAACTAACTACACATGGGTACATTTGAATCACTAAAGAGACAAATATCTAAAGAGATAATCCCTGTCAAGAGAAGGATTCATGAGAGACCTTTCTGCACGTAAAAATTTTGAAGCTAAGAGAAACAAACATGCCTGTTCCTTGAAGATAACAGTTGCAGCATCTAGGAGAAATTCTCGTGCAAGTTCAGGACTCTTTGCGTGTTTCTGCGGACGAGGGCATTCACCATCAAGCTCATTTCCATCCTTATCCATGGAATCATCATCCTGAATCATAATTCACAATTTAATGGAAAGTAATTGACTTAAGAGGAATGAACTAGTTGTGGGGAACAAAACATCAAGCAAATTCTTCATCTCTTATAAGTTTACCTCCTCTTCCTCAGCCTCCTCTGCATGCTCAAAGAATCTTCTGATATTTGTTCCTAATGTAATCGTTACGCTTCCATCACCAACAGCTAGCCTGCAATGGACACGTTGTGGCCCTCGTAAAGCATGAGCTTTCACACACAGTTCATTGCATTGTCCATCGATCTTCCAAGCCCTTAGAGTTATGTAGCAAACACACAGACCACTTAGATCTAGACCATTCACTTGAACCCTTACACTCAACCCGACATTCTTAAAATCCAAGATGTCAGATTTTCCTTCTCCAGTCCCAATAGCCCATTCAAAGTGATGATAGGTTCCACAAGGATCCAATAACATTTGGTGCCAATCAGCCCGAACTGTATCACGAGAAACCTGATAATTAAGACCGAAGATGTATCATTGTTCCAGCAGTATTATCAGAACTGGAGATCAAATTGCCAAACAATGGAAAGATAATCCAGATTATGCACCTCACATTGGAACACCGAATCTGCTACACAAAACCAACTGGTACAGCGAGGATCCTTTCTCATGCGCTTTAGCTCTTTCAGCTCCTTAAACTCGTGTATTACATTTCTTCGGCAATCTCTACAAAACCTTTTGCTGTCAAACCTGCAAGAAGGAATTTATAAGTTTCTTTTGCATTGACCTCAAGTTAAATAACATTGAACCCAAAAATCCATTGAGCTACCTCAGAAGATACGATCCATAATTACACCTATTCTTTTCGAAGCATAAGTTAGATTTTATGTGTTCATCTTAATATACTTACCACATGAATTCTACTAAAGTGAAGGGTAAGATCTTTTGAGACAATCGAAGTTTGCTTATCCTTAATGAGTAATACCACACGGAAGGTGTCCCTACTAAGACTAAAAATTGAAGTAGCAAGCGAGCCGATAAAAAGAAACCAATAAACTCACCATTCCATGATGTTCTGAAATATTACTTATGGAAATTTTAAAAAAGGAGAAAACAATTCCTTATGCCGGTTTTATACATTCTGAAGCATCTTCCAAGCATACACAATCTAAGAAACACGCCTTAACTACTGCGATAATACCTAGCTCCGTGGAAAAATCCAAGTTAATTTCTAGTAGACGTTTGATTGTAAAAACGTATATGGGAGCTGGTAAATATTTGCTGCTATGCATCAGAACTCATACTAGTCTAACAGGTAATACACAACTAATTATTAGTTTGAAACATAAAAAAAGCATGCACCATATCTCAGATTGAGGCTGACCCAAGGCAACTTAAGTTGATCTTTAAAAAATTAATTATTTAACTAAGATCAGAATACTGTGCTATCTGTAGCTAATTCATGAAGATCTACAGATTTACACAACACTCATAATTGTGTGCTAAGTTTATATCCCAGAAGCTTTTTTGCAGATCCTTCCTATAATTCTATTACTCACGTTACAATCCTACCTTTTTGATAGCCAGCAACACAAAACTATAATTTCAGTACCTACATATTTTCTCATTTTAGATCAATTTTCTGTTAAGCACAATCATAAGGCTTATAACTAACCAACTTCATTTTCACGCCATGAAATTTTGAATAACATAAATAAAATTAACACCTACTGGTATCTTTGCATAGCCAATAAGAAGTAGTAATCAAGGTGGCGCACCTATACATGAGCCTTTCAATAAAATCCTCTTCTTTCATCCTTAGAAGAGATTGCCTTGTCTCCTCTCCCAGGGCAGACCAGAAATCCACCAGTGTCTCCACTGACAATCTAGCAGTATGGAGAGCACATGTTTCTCTTGTTCCATGCCCTCTACCAAAGCCTGGCATTCCTTGGCTTATCCATCCCTGGTTACCTCCCCCACATGCATCAGGATAGAGCAACTTGCGTTCTCTTTCCCTTGCTCGTGCACTGTCAAATACCTGATTTAAGTAAAGGTAATTAACCTAAGTGAACCTAAAGAAGACAAGACTACATAGAATCAAACCAATTATGAAATTTACATTTTGGAGGCCTTTTAAAGACTTCAAGTGAAGGTAAGTGTCCAAGAGCGTCAGAGTTCCATCCCTGGCAGTGGTTAATCCACCCCACGGATGGAGAGATGGATCTATGACATCATCTTGGCACTCATTGTCATTAGACATGTTGCCACAGTTGCAATTGTTCATAACTTGTCCACTACAATGACTGCTGGTTACAACCTTCTGTAAAGATTTTCCATACAAAACAATCTGTAGGAAACCTTCACGCAACAAGCCATTGCACCTAGAGCAGTACATATTCTTACGAGCATGCTCAAAGAGTGTCTGTTTGTCAATCCTCATAAGTTTCTGCCGAGCTTGTATTGTCAGGTCACACCAAAACTGTACGAAAACCAAGAATAACCTCATAATCCAGTTTCATGATACACAGATTTTACTTCAATGACCGAACAGCTAACTAGGACATTTCGGTTTTTCAAATGAATTGAAGCGGAACAACATGCAGGAATACAACCCATATTTGCTTAATTTTCAAATTGCAGGGATTAGGTTAAACAAATGAGTGATCAATTCAAACACAATTCAATTCAAATTTGGAAATGACACCAATATAGCATTGTCAAATCACTTTAATTAAACTTGCAATCTTCCACGCAAACAAAATAACCGAGTAAATTCAGAATCAACAGAAAACTGGCAAGCACCGGTTTGCAATCAAACCGAAATATGCATTTTTATCCATACATACCTTGCGCAGCTGATTGTTACTCGTACCGTCCCGTTGCTTCGACCAGAAATCATTGCTAGACATCGACGAGCCATTAAAGGATTCATACGGCGGGGCTCCATTAGAACCGCCGCAAGCATCAATCTTCTGCGCTATCCCAGGCATTCTGTGCCCTATTCTCGATTCCTCTCGCATACAATCATCATTTCCCCGAACAAAATCCCCTCCAAACACATTGTATTCACCAATTACACAACTACTATCCACAGTATACTATTCGTGTTTCACAAATGCATCATTAGCGGATAAACCGGGCATCAATAAAGAAGTTGTTTAGAACACATATACGTGTCTTCCAACATGCAATTAGATTGATGCTTAGAAATCGAGAATTTAGAGATAGATGGGTATATATATATAAAGTGAAGCAGGGTAGACATTCTAAGAGAACCTTCGGACATAAACTACCCACTTTAACCGTTATGTTATTTTAATGGGACAATTTTTTTAATTTTAATGGGACGATCTTTGTAATTTCCGTTATGTCATTTTAATGGGATGATTTTTTTAATTTTAATGGGACGATCTTTTTAATTTTTTTTTTATTATTCGCGCAATGCCAAGACCTTACGCACAAATCTCATAGTGCTGTTGGTGGAAATTGAACCCATGACCTATCGGTCCCGAACCTCCTACCTTCACCTCTACGCCATCACATGGGGACCAATCTTTTTAATTGATCTTAGAGAATAAGAGTAGAGGGTAAACTCACATATGTGGATTTTGAATCTATAATTTTCGATCAGAGACTAAATATTTTAACTGCTATATTATTTCAAAGGGGAAGAAGTAGAACAATCTTTCTTAACCATATCAATTGGTGATATCAATTTCTTCCTAAAAGAGACAAAATACTAATGCAATAAATGGTTGGACATAAAACCTTAGCCTTGTCAAAAGTCCAAACCAATTTGTAAGACAATATTTTCCTCTTCCTTCAATGATAAACTACTTGCATCAATATTGGGCCTGTGGGCTAGTAATGTTTTAATTTGGGCTCTTCATTCTTGTCAAGTTGCATCCACTAACAATATTTAATGTTATGGTAAATGCAAACATGTTATGGTAAATGGAAACATATTGGAGTGGTCCAAAATATTGAGTTTCCAGACAATAATAGTGACGGATAATTGAGCTTTTAAGGATAGTTCTTGCTGTTTCATACACTCTTCATATTGGCATGTGCTATAATTATTAATAAATACTACTTATATCCCGATATTATTAGTCACTTTCTTTTCGACACGGGAATTAGGATAACAGATGATAAAGTATGAAAGAGGGGTAGATGATAAAATAGGAGAGAAAACATGATAAAGTATGAGAGATTGATATTAATTATTTGTCAAATTCATAAAGTTGTCAACTTTAATGGAACGTCCCAATATGGAATAGTGGTCAATAATAGTGGGACGGATGTAGTGTATATAGAGGGAGAATATGCATCTATACACACACACACACTATATATATATATATATATATATATATATATATATATATATATATATATATATATATATATATATGCAACTTTAAAGACAAAAATACCGCATTTTAAAGTGCAGTACATTTGTCTTTAAGTGCAAAGTATATTACCTTAAAAATGCATTTTTTTTTAAACCGTTCCGCGATAACATTCGTTCATACGAACCACTCCCTATGTATAATATATATATACATTGGTCCCCTTCAAAAGTTGTTGAAAAATGAATGAGAGAGAGAACCAATTTAGGACAGAACTTATTTATCTCGAAACTGCATAGTAAGACGCTTGATTGTTGTTATATATCATGTACTCCCTCGTCCCGCTAATAACGTCCCGTTGACTTCGCACGTAAAATTTTAGTTTATGTGTATTTTATGATTTTTATTTGTATAAGAAAATAACACGGTTTTCGAAAGTGGTTAGTGGAAAGAAATGAAATTATCTAAATTTTTGCAAGCCTATGTATAATATATATATACATTGGTCCCCTTCAAAAGTTGTTGAAAAATGAATGAGAGAGAGAGAAGCAATTTAGGACAGCAACTTAATTATCTCGAAACTGCATAGTAAGAAGCTTGAATTGTTGTTATATATCATGTACTAATTAAGACGAGTACGTTCAATTATTACCAAGCACTCAATAGAAATAGGCTCGTGCGTAAATATGTACGTAGGAAATTATCATTATTTTCGGACAAGGACGACATGCATGCATGCTATTACACAGCAGTCTTTTTCCAACCACATTGTATTGACCAATTACACAACTACTATCAACCAAGTGGGAGAAAAATAGGTCCCAAAACTACAACAAAATTCAAAGCAAGTATACATATAATACTCACCTACATCACTACATTTAATATGCATCTCTTATATATATATGTACTCACATGCCGACACGTGTACGGTACGAGAATGGAAAACCCTTCCTCCCCTCTTTCAAACCCCACACATTCTTCATTATAAAGTAGCTTCAAACTCTCATGGAGGAGAAAAGTAGTGAGACAGAGATTCGAGACATGACGGGCGTCGAGTCTTTCTCTCAGCTCCCCTTCCTCCGCGGAGGAGGAGGAGGGGGAGCCGTGATCCGCCTGTTCGGCAAAGAATTCGGTGAGACGACGAAGGAAACCAGCAGCCGGAAGAGATTCAAGTGCCACTACTGCTGCAGAAACTTCCCTACTTCTCAAGCTCTCGGCGGCCACCAAAACGCCCACAAGAGGGAACGCAAGCAGGCCAAGCGTCGAGCTCACTTGCACTCCACCGTGCTGCTGCATGGGAGCTACACCGGGCCACGGCCGCAGCCCCATTCTTGGAGTTGGAGCAACGCCTCCTTCGGGACAGTCCCGGCTGCTCAGACTGCCATACCGTCGTTACCATCATCGACGGGTTGCATTTCTAGCTATCCGATTCGTTATGGGTATGAATCAAAGCATGAGAAGCAAGAACATGTGAGTTTGGATTTGCATCTTTAGTCACTACAAAACTATACTGAAAATTCCGTCTATAATCCGTCGGGAAGATTACTTGTAGTGAGCCGAGTTTTCTTGGAAATAAAGATTGTGTTTTTATATTCATTTCCCTCGTTTCTTGTTTACTTGTCTTCGTTCAAATACATTCAAAAGTTTAGCTGTGTTTGATGGAAATGAATAGGGATTGTTTGAATGGGCTCTTTTGGGAAGGGTACGACCGTACGAGCTATTACGGTTGGTAGACTTTATTTATCTGCGTCTATAGACTTAAGAGTCTTAAAATGGTCTTAATATTTCAAGAAAATAGTTTTTGTACGTAGAAACATTTATGCCTTCACTTATTAGCACATCACAACTACTGAGTATTCATTGCTGAAGTTGATGTGTGAGAGAGAGACAGTGTGAGAGAGAGAGAGAGAAGGAACCAATAATATCTTATATCTCACTCCAGCTACCATACCACCAATATTAACTGCAACAAATAGCTAAATATCATTATACCTGCTGACTGCATAATTTTGGGCCACACTTTTCTAATCTAGATGAAGGGATTTAAATTCCTTCCAATACAAACTAGGAAATTGAAAAACAACTTGATTGCATCACTGAAACAAAAGTAAAGGGCCTTAAATGCAAGCAGGAAAGAAACTCAAAAGGAAGAGGCTGGCCCCTATCATAAGCTGAAATGATTCATCACATTCTTTCATGAAAGACAGTAGATAGATTTCACCAGATCAGATACAGACACGAGCAAGCATCAATTCCAGCATGAATTAGTTATACTAGATCTCATAACAGAAACGTTAATAGATACCCGGTATGACTTTAAACATCTGCAGCCAATCAAGGAAGCTGATTCTGTCGAACCCTCGAGAGGTGATCGTCTTCAATATGTCTTGTGAGCAATGAAATGCCATAATGAGATGCGCTCGAAGCAGCATAATAAGATGTCACAGTGAGTTGACTGAACTTAGGGAGCGCATAGCCTGTGAATAAAACGACGCTAAGGCTATCAGATGAGAACCACAACAAAACTGGAACAAAGTACATTCCGTTTCCAGCTCATGATACACGAAAGGGAGCGCACTACAAGTCTATACTATGGTTTTATTTTTGGCATGCTAATCAATACTCGTCCCAAATTCCCAATAAAATCCAACCATAATATCTCCCTAAATATATTGAATTTCATTTTCTATATTATCTTGAGGGTAAATAATAAAAGCAAGCTTTCGATAAGAAGAATCAAGTGGCCCTTACAGCAATGCTAAACTAGAAACAGAGTACGCAACAATGCAGGTAAAAGAGGATATAAAGAAGACAGACATAAAATGAGATCAAGTAATTATCTTTACAAAAATGTCAAGTACCTCCAAAAGCAGCACTAGCAGCAGAAAACATCAGAAGAGCAGGAATCTGAGAAAACGGCAGAAAGATTAAGAACCGCGCACAAAGTAGGGGGACAATAACGAGCGAGCTTCTTATAACAGTAAACGAAACATTCTTCAGATCAACAAGAGTATAGAAGAAGAAAGCATGCATACCCCAATAGCAAAAGGAAGCCACTTTGGCCCCTTGACACGATTTTGGAAATACGGAATACCTAGTAAAAACGAGTGAATGAGTTTCGACACGAGCCACATATTACACTTCAATGAATGAGACGATGGCGCGAATTGTTCTACCTGTGTTAAAACCATGAACTGCACTTACCATACCACCAATCCCAGAGCCAACCTATTCAGAACACCACAAGTAGTGAGGTTTCATGATCATACAAGCTTGAAATCAAGAGATAATTCTCAATTCTCCTAACCTATTATGATTATCCAAACATTGACATTGAATTTGCTAAAACGCTACTCGAAATTCGAAAAAAACAAATAAAATCCACAACATCATAAACACAGAGCAAAATTGACCAATTACATAAACCATACAAGCTTGAAATCATGAGATCATTCTCAATTCTCCTAACATATTATGATTATCCAAACATTGACATTAAATTTGCTAAAAGGCTACTCGAAATTCGAAAAGAAAAACAAAAATCACAACACCAAAAACACACAGCAAAATTGACCAATTACATAAACGCGATGAAGAGTAGAGCTCAAAAGCAAGAAGAATAGTAAGGAGGAGGCTCACATACCACGGTAGCGGCATCGTGCAGAACCGGAGTGATCTCCCATTCCGAATTCTCCTGCGGAAACGGACTATCAAACAGCTGATCCACGAAACAGATAAATACGCAGAGAGACGTAGAGAGATGGAGAGACCTTGGTAGGGTTTAAGAGAGAGAGACAGCGCGGGCAGCGGGGGCAGCCGAGGCCTGGTTTGATGGTCGGATCGTGGTGGAGATTCCCTCTCCGCAGCTTCTCTTCGTACACTTCGCGCGTCCCCATCAATCTCACTGATTCGATCGACAATTTCTCCCCCTCCAATTCCAATCGATCTCCGATATTCCTCCGCCCTTATCAAACACAATTCGTCGCTCGTCGATTCGCCATTGCAACTGCGTGATTCTATCCGTAGCGCTTCACTTGGGCTTGGGCCTTATGAAGCCCATTGATACGTAATATAGTTAAATTTTTATAATGTAATATTCGATAAAATAAATATAATTAAATTTTGATAATATAATATTTAATAAAATAATAAATTTTATTTAAATAATAATTTATTTTGATCCCAATTTTAGTTGTAAAAAATTCTATATCTCAAAACTTATACTTCTAATTTTTTAGCATCATAATACAGTTAAATCTCGAAAAAGTAATAGTGGGATCGGAAGAAAATATTAATTTAACGAAGTTATTATTTTATTGAACATTATTTTAGTGTATTTACATATATCGGGATTGAAAAAAATTATTATCTAAGCGAAATTATTACTCTATCGAATATTACTTTATCGAGGTTTAACAGTAATAAGTTTTCAATTTTAAACACCAAACAAGATCAACATCAACCATACCAAACCATCAATCAATATATGAAAAAAGGATAAATCATCAATAATGGAAGACGTAAACGTTGTACTCAACAACAGCATCGCCGGTGTTGAGGTCGAACTCGTGAGTCCTGACTCGGGCATAGCCGCGGGCGAACCGGAACACGCCGCTGCCGCCGACCACCGGCATCTCCCTCACGGCGGAGAACACCGCATTCCGCCCCAAGACGCTGAGCGTGCTGCCGTTGAACTCCCCCTCCGTGAACACGAAGTTGAACGCCATCACCAGCCCGGCGCTGCTCAAGTCGGCCAAGCCGTACAGCCCCTGCGCCCTCCCCACCGTCTTCGAGCTCATGCTGGGGCCCAACGTCAGGGGGTCGTCCAGCATAACCAGAGCGCCGAAGCCGGTGGCGGAGGTGTTGGTCGTGGCCGCCTCCGCGATCCGCACCGCCGTGGGGTTGCGGCCGCTGAGGATGTCGTGGAAGTAGAAGCGGAGGTGGCTGAGCTTCTCTCTCTTCAGTCCTAGCTCTTGCCTCGAGAGTCTTCTTGAGAATTCATGGGAGTTTGCCGTGAGGAAGAGAAGGGCGAGAACGGTGAATGCGAGCTTGATGGTAGCTCCGGCCATGGCTGAGAAAGAGATAATAATTATTCGAACGTAAAAAATAGAAAAAATGAGTTATTGGAATCTAATTTATCGTGGAATTAGAATGCGAAAGTTTGGTGAGAAACTTCAAGTTCACGCATGTCTATAAAAAAATGTTTCATTCATCCCGCTAGAACTGACATTAATTATCGGGACATTCACTATAAGTGATATATTATGTTGACCATATTTAACTATCATAAAATCAAACAATTTATATTATATAATACTATTTTTTTAAATTCTCGTACTTAAAGAAACGCATTATTTCTAACGGGATGAAGAGAGTAGTGTATACTACTAGTTCTCACTTTCTCACAATATAATTTGTTCGTCAATTTGGTATTGCAGTCTATCGGCAACAACACTTTATTAGGCTTGGGCCTTATTTATTTTTGGATGTGACCCATTAATACGTAATAATCTTCACTTCAATTGGATATCAATCTATATAGCCAAGAACACTTAACTTGGGCTTGGGCCTTACGGATTCGAATTCCACTAATACTACTGTATTATGTATTAACGAAGTTTATTTAATGTATACTACTGCCGTAGCCTGTCATTAAAAAAAAGGGGGGGCCAACGAGATGCTTCATCTTTCTTTCAAAATATTTACTCCCTCCGTCGAATTTAAACCGTCTCATTTCTTTTCGGTAAGAAATTTAAGAATGTACTCCATCCGTCTCGTCCGACTTATTTTGTGTTCCTTTCTGGGCTGTCCCAACTCCCACCCAACTTATCTTATTTTCTAAAAAGGAAAATAATTATTAATTACTATACAAATTTTAACTTTCTACACATAATCACACCTATTCCTCTACACACAACCAGGGGTGGATCCAGGATTTAGAGCTAGGGGCGAAACCTTTCCGGAGGTTCGGGGGCGGAGCCCCCGAAAAAAAAATTAAGGTAAGATATAGCGCAATAATGAGTATACGAAGTCAAAAGTACTTATAACTTATAAAAATGACAATAATAAAGAGTCTAAAATAAAAATACAAAACCATAACAGATTATGATATGTTCCTAGGCATTTGAAATTGAAATCGACATTTTTTCATGAGATTTGGAATAGGAGATTGAAGATTTGTTAATCGATTAAAACCCTTGTAAGTTGTAAAGTGATAATCTCTAATTCTATTGTTTTATATATTGATTTTGTAATTTGGAAAATCTTAAATAAAATCTGAAAATTAAGTTTGGGTGATGGAGCAAATTCGAATTTTTGTTGGGAGAATGATGCAAATTCGAAAACTATGGGAGGGGCGAAAACATAATTATTCAAGATTTGAAGGGGTATAAATAGGTAAAGGATAAAAGTTGGGAGGTGCGGTCGCACCCACCGCACCCCCCTCTATCTACCTCTGCACACAACCACCCACTCACCAAAATATATGTGCCGAAATCAAACAATACAAGTCGGCTGGGACGGAGGGAATATATTTTATGAGTTTTAATTGTATTAAAAAATTAAGAATTCATCCAAATTTTATTAATGCATAATTGATACAATTGATTTTTTTTGTGTTTCTCCTATGTTGTAATTAAAGAAATAATCTAAAATTTCCAAAAAAGTTAAAAATCATAATTTTCTGAGTTCGGGACGGAGCATAATCGTGTGAGAGACAAACTTTTGGAGAGAGATAGTGTGTATAAGAATGTGAGGTGTGTAGTGAGTAATGAGAGACCCACCTCATCGTTGAATATAGAGTGTTTTTTGCCATTAAAAGATGTAAAATTATATTAATGAAACGGTTCGAAAAGAAAAAAATAAAACAATATTAATAAGACGGATGAAATATTTAAATACTTTTTATAATGATTTTATCTTATTTTGTTATAAAATAATACTAACTCAACCTTTTTTTTCCAAAGTTTGGAAAATAGGAGCAATGAGAGCATGAGACACGCACGCACTACTTTTAGACTTCTTATAGTGCGCATTTAACTGCTCGAATTAATTGTCAATTCAAACAAGCACAACGTATTAGACAATCCGACAAGATCAATACCAAAACGCACCAAACCATCAATATTTAATACCATCAAATAATTAATACCATCATACTTCACAAAAATTATAATTAATAATGCACCGCTGGCACATAATATTATGATAATTAAACTCTAAATTATTACACTCGTAGCGTACAACATTACATCACGAGTGTCAAAAAGGTAAATCAAAGCCATACACTAATGCAATAAAATAAAATACGAGATTGCAATACGTGGGCCCCGCAACCACGTAGCACGTCAATAATGGAAGACGTAAACATCGTACTCAACAACGGCATCCCCGGTCCTGACGTCGTACTCGTGAGTCCTGGCCCGAGCGTATCCCCGGGCGAACCGGAAGACGCCGCTGCCGCCGACGATCGGCATCTCCCTCACGGCGGAGAACACCGCGTTCCGCCCCAAGACGCTGAGCGTGCTGCCGTTGAACTTCCCCTCGGTGAAGACGTAGTTCAGCACCATGAGAAGGCCGACGTCGTTCAGATCGGCCTGGCCGTAGACCCCCTGCGCCCGCCCCACCGTCCTCGAGGTGATGTTGGGGCCCACGGTCAACGGGTCGTCCATCATGACGAGGAAGCCGAAGCCGGTGGCGGAGGAGTTGGTCTTGGCGGCCTCGGCGATGCGCGCCACAGTGGGGCTGCGCCCGCTGACCACGTCGTGGAAGTAGAAATGTAGGTGGCTGAGCTTCTCTCTCCTCAGACCGAGTTCTCGCTTCGAGAGTCTTCTTGAGAATTCATGGGAGTTTGTCGTGAGAAAGAGAAGGGTGATAATGGTGAGTGCGAGGTTGATGGTGGGGCCGGCCATGGCGGAGTGAGGGATGAGAGAGAGAGAGAGAGAATATTAATTCGAGAGTAGGAATGAAGAAATAATGGATTCTTAAAGTAGAGTTTTGTGAAGGGTACGATATAAAAAATTACTCCCAGTAGCAAATTATTACACATAATTTATTACTTTTTTTTTGAAAGTCTCACCACCTTTATTACAACCAACCACTTTTCTTAAATCTCGTATCGAAAAAATAAGAGATACTCCCTCCGTCCCATTTGAAATAACATGTTTTCCTTTTTGGGACGTCCCATTTGAAACGACCCGTTTCCTAAAAAGGAAATAACTTTCTCATATTTTATCATTTCTCTTACCTATTTTATCTACTCTCATTATATTAATCATTTTCTCTCTCATACTTTATTATCTACTTTCTCACTATCGCACTCATCTTCTCTCTCTTACTTTATCATCTACTCATCTCCCATACTTTATCTTCAACTTTCTTAATTCTCGTGCCCATTTGAAACAGGTCGTTTCAAACGGGACGGAGGGAGTATTATTTATGGGACGGAGGGATTAATTGTCATTATTCTATATATGTAGTTGTTTGTCAATTTAAGTATGAAGATTTTATAGGTAAACCGACCAAATCCACCATTCCTACATAATTTCTCCCAAGAAAGTAGTTATTCACACTTATTAATTACTCCAAATGCATCTCTCTCTTTCTCAAATTCTCTCTTTATTATTTTTAAAATGGGTTAAATGCAATTAACCCCTTACTATTTGATTATTGATTTTATATTTTTTGAGTAAAAGTTAGGCAATTAACCCCTTGACAAAAAACATAAAATCAATAATCTAATAGTCCGTTATGCGAGATCTGCTCGGCCCATTACTTAACCCTAGCTATAAAAGAGGAAGGGTTATGTGTTTCGAGATGCAATGCGCAAGCTGCTTAATCTCTCTGTTATCTCTTCGAATTTCTTCTTTTTCTCTTTGTGAGATCTTGAGCGATTCGGTGTGAGATTGTAAGAGTAATCTTGTAATATTGATAGGGCTTGTTGGTGTTGTGCACAGTATTGATGTGGTGGTTGTACTTGACGGTCTGAGCCTCGTTGTATCACTTCGTCTTCAATCCTTACAGTAACACTTTATAATCAAATTAAATCTTAATATCCAAGGTCAAAACTCAAAAAGTCTAAATATTTATTCAAATTATAGAGTTAGGGTTTTCAAATTCATAATAGTATGATTTCTTTGTTCTATCTAATTCATAAATATACCTTAGTTATCCTATACCATGCAAATTATGGACTGTTAAATTTTGTAGAATGTAAGTTATAAAGATTATTGTGTATTATGATGGAGGAGATTCCTTGTACTTATTATTCTTTCCTAACTCTATTCCACAATTATAAAAAACTATAGATGTTATAAGTAGACTATATAACCATACGATTTTATAAATAATTTTATTATTTATAATTTAGGAGGTTTAATACATTTAACCCGTTTAATACATTTCGATAATTTTTTCACTTGTCACGATAAGGTAAACATCTTGATATTACGAACATACACATTAACCGCTTCATTCCAAGTGCGCACTGGGTAAACCAATCGAGTTTGGATAACAATAAATAGTTGATATAGTAACAATTAACAAATTAACCACAAAAGTTACGAAGAAGTCAAATATTGATATAATATGATTTCTCCCGCCTTCCCCAACTAACTTTCTCTGTAAGTTTTCCCAATTGTTTCTCTCTCTCTCTACAGTGGCATGCAAACTCAAATCCTCTCATCAAATCATTAATTTTCTCTCAGTTGCCGTCAGAATAGTGAATAGTCCCCTCCCCCTGGCTCGTTCGATCTCTCCGACGTCAATTTTCGAGATTAATTAGGATTTTCAGGACGTAAGGCTGGTTATTAGCGCCGCGCGCGGGTGATGTCGGATAAACCACAGATACGCCGAGAATTGGTGTTTGATTCTTCAGATTACTTTGATTTCTAGGGTTTGAAAATACGAAGGGAACAGACGGTGAATCATTGAAGAAGAAGAGGGCACAATGGTGGTGAGTGTGGTGCGGGTGCACTTGCCGTCCAATATCCCCGTAGTTGGATGCGAATTGCGTCCGTACATCCTCTTGAAGCGCGCTGATAATTCTCAGATTTCCTACGATATTACCGAGTCCAACCCCATTGACGGCCATTTCTTGAGATATAAATGGTTAGTTTTCATGATTTTATCACCGTTGAGTTATTGGTGCATGAATTAATTCCCTATGTTCTACACTGTTTTCTTACCTTTCCAACTGTTTATAGGAATCCAGATTTATGATGTTTTCTTGAATAAATAGTTGATTTGCAGTGGGTATTCGTTAATTCTACCATGATCCATTCTTGATTCTAGGCCACTGTTTGTGGGCAAGTCAAGCTGATGAACTACTTGTAGTCAGACTGCCAGTTTCTCTTTGCTTTATGCTCTGAACTTATAACGGGGTCTCGAAAACTAAGTAATTTTTGTTGGGCCCTTATCGTTTTTTTAGGTTCATTAGGATTCTTGTTGGTTGGAACTTCCAATTTTCTTGGCTAGAGAGTATCTAGTTTCTGTAGCTTGTTTCTTGTGGTTAATGCAGCAAGCTTCCTTTCCGTGATCCACGGCTTTATAATTTCCAGGACTTTGTTCCTTCTATTTCCAACATTTGTTATCTGATTGGTGTGAGTGTATTATGTATGTCTACATGCAGGTATCGCGTAGAAAGCGACAAAAAGGCTGCAGTTTGTAGTGTTCACCCAACCGAACAGGCTATAGTACAATGTGTTCGATGTATTAAGGAAAAACTACCTGATGCCAAGAGTTACCACTGTTCAACAGAGTGTTTTTCTGATGCCTGGCATCATCATTCTGTCCTGCACGGGCGTGCTGCTAGCGCTTCCAATGAAACCGGTGCTAGTGCTTCCAGTGCAAGCACTTCTTTGTACAACCCTACTGCAGTTATTCAGAGGAATGCTGGTGAAGTGTGGGTTGAAGTTGGATGTTCTAAGGGGTATACACCAGCAGCAGATGATGTTGGTCATGCCCTTAAGTTTGAGTGTGTTGTAATAGATGCTGAAAAGGGCTTAATTGTGGGACCTCCGAGCACCTTGTCAACTTCACTTGTGATTCCAGCCCCATCACCCGTTCCACGACGGGTAGTTTATGTGGCGAATCTAGATCCTGGTACTAATATTTCATCGGCAGAGAGATTTTCGGTGCTTTCATACAATATCCTGTCTGATGTACATGCAACAGAGGGACTATACAGCTATTGCCCAAAGTGGGCTCTATCTTGGCCTTACCGCAGACAAAATCTATTAAGAGAGATAGTTGGCTACCGGGCAGACATTGTCTGTCTCCAAGAGGTATGCTAAGATTCTGCTCTTTTAAATGCCTTAAAACTTTCCCTTGGATTTACAAATATACGAAAAAGATTACAATAGCTGATGGACTTTATTGAAGTTAAAAGAAGCTCTTGATCCTAGTTAAGCAATCAGCAGTTTACATGAAGTTTTCTTGCTGAGAAGCTTTACACGGTATGCAATTCTCCCGGCATCACATGCTATTAGCCTACTCTACATGTTGAGGCTCCACTTCTAGTTTTGTATGTAGTATGAATTAGCTTCAACAGTTGAGCTTAGTACTTAGTAAAGGCTACTATAGCTTGAAATGCTGAAATGTTCTTTCAAGTAAAATGTTTACATTCTGTAACTCCACCACTTCATTTTTGGCGTTTCAATATCCTGTCAGGTTCAAAACGACCACTTTGATGAATTCTTCGCGCCTGAGCTGGACAAACGTGGTTACCGAGCTTGTTTCAAAAGGAAAACAACGAAGGTTGGTGAAACATCTATTTGAATCTAGACATCAAAGACATGTTGTTATTGATGCAATATGTTGTCTTTATTCACAGGGTCCTGATGAGACCATTAAGAACGTTGATGGATGTGCCACTTTTTTCCGTCGTGATAGATTCTCTCTTGTCGGTAAATATGAGGTGACCAAATTGGCGTTTCTGTTTAACATCTCTGAGAATTTGCTTATGATTTCATTTTTTTTTTTTTTGATAATTTGGCACCTGTCACTTTAGGCTGAGTTCAACAACTTTGCGAAATCTTTAACTCATGAAGTGGCGCCAAGTGCTAGAGTAAATGCTTTAAACCGGTTCACCACGGTACTACATGAACTAAAGATTTCCTCCTAGAGTTTTAGCTATAGTTATCAATTTTAATTTATATTTGTGATAAATATGTATCATCTGATATCCTTTCATCCATACAGGATAATGTTGGGCTTGCCTTAGTTCTACAACTCAAGTCCAGTTACCCGGGTACAGATGATCAAGGGAAGCGCCAGTCGATTTGTGTCGTAAGACTTCACCACATATTCACAACTAATTGCACAGCTCATGTTCTGTCAGAAGATGATTAATCTTGAATTACCCAGATTTTTATTCTTATGTTTGGCTGCTTAATCTTTGGACTGTTCAATTACAGGCAAACACACATATAAACCCACAGCAAGACTTGAAAGATGTTAAGCTTTGGCAGGTTCTTATCAGAGTCTCTGTTCTCTCCAAACATGCATATTCCCTCTAATTTTTTTTTAGTTTTTAATTGAAATTCCTTGTTTTCCTTCGCTCGTATTAGGTTCGTAAGCTATTGGAAGGACTTGAAAGCATTGTTGCACCTTCAGGAACCCCAGTGCTACTGTGTGGCGATTTAGGCTCAGTTCCGGGAAGGTGTTATCTCTGTTCTATTCTTGTACATGGTCAGGTTAGGATGCTTGTAGTCTAATTTCGTTTACATTGACCAGTGCTCCTTATTACTTCCTTATTTGGGGGAAAATCGACCCACTTCATCCGGACTTAGCCGTAGATCCCTTTGGAATTCATCGACCTGCTTCCAGATTAATGCATAAGCTGCCATTGGTATGTATAAGAAATCCAATACTCA
The DNA here is from genome assembly GCA_028984105.1 of Lavandula angustifolia. Classification (NCBI taxonomy): domain Eukaryota; kingdom Viridiplantae; phylum Streptophyta; class Magnoliopsida; order Lamiales; family Lamiaceae; genus Lavandula; species Lavandula angustifolia. Next base: position 32,959,495 of record CM054810.1, on the reverse strand, counting down.
CACTTTTTAAGTGTGTTTATTTGACTTAGCTGCTTAAACTTATCGAATTAGTTTCTTCGGATTCAATGCAGGTAAGTGCTTACCCATCCTTTGGAAGAGCGGCGGGCGAACTTAACCTCCATCATAAGAAGAAAGTAGATGCTGTATATGAAGAACCCCTATTCACAGAGTGCAGTGAACAGTTTTTTGGTACTCATGATTACATATTCTATTCAGGTATATTTTGACATGTTCCAAAGTTTACTATCCCTATTGTAATAATACTAATTGACTTATGTAAATCTGTCCTTCTAGCTGACAAATTAAGGTTGTTGTACTTGTTGGAGCTCTTGGATGAGAATAGCATACGGAAAGATACTGCGCTTCCTTCCGCAGAACGGTCTTCGGATCACATTGTCCTCTTCGCAGAATTCTGGTGCAGGCCTATGACTTGAGGTAGGTCCCGTTGAACGTTGTCACGAGCTCTTTAGAATAACATTATGATCTCATCTGTGTGTTGTATGTGATGTTGTTAGTAGGATGTGCATTTATGTTACTCTTCTCTTCCCTGCAGGTCTGGACTGAAGAAGAAAATGTGATATAGTAGCTGCTGTTTGATTCTGATCTATCTACTACTACTACTACTACTACTACTTGTTGTTCATGCATTAGCACTAGCACTAGAATCTGCTGGCTTGGCATTACTAAGTGGCTGCAAAGCCTTAACCACAATGGTCATGTTGGGTCGGAAGTCTGCTTCATATTGCACACAGAGAGCCGCAACTGCGGCCATCTGCGAAACGGGACGGGATTAGATCCTCTGTTCCAAAAATCGTACGTAGTGTTCGATTGTATTAGCGGAACGTACCTTGGCCACGGCCTTGGGAGGGTATTCATTGTTTAGTTTTGGATCTACGCATTGTTTCACTTTATCTTCACTTAATCTCGGAGTCGCCTGAGAATCGACATTCGGGACATACGTCAGAATTGAGCCACTCATCCCCTACTGCCGTCAGAGATAATTAAACTTACCCAAGTGACCAAACTCTGTTGCCCTTTAGGCATGGTGTGGTCTACTGGCTTCCTCCCGGTCAAGAGTTCCAACAACACCACTCCGAAGCTATAAACATCGCTCTTTTGGGTTATCTGACCCGTCATGGCGTACCTGCACGCCGAAATCATAAACGCAAGCAGAAACACGGAAAAAAAATTGAGCGAGTGAACCCGTTCACTCACTCGGGAGCATGGTAGCCGAATGTCCCGAGGACCCGAGTCGAATGGAGGCGAGCAGCGGTGTCGGAAGACTGATTCGTGAGGCTGAAATCGGCGATCTTGGTGAGGAAGTCGTCGAAGAGCAAAACGTTGCTCGATCGGACATCGCGGTGGACGATAGAAGGCTGGCATTTCTCGTGCAGAAACTCGAGCCCTTTTGCTGCACCAAACGCAATCTTCACTCTCTGAGGCCAACTCAGTACGGGACCGGGCTCCGCGCCTTGTACCCCTTTCCGACCTACTCAGTACGCACCTCGTTACGTCGATTTCGACAAAATCAAGAAAGAACGAATCTTTAATCCGGACCGTAACATACCATGTAAAACATCATGTAATGATCCCATTGCTGCATATTCATACGTGAGAATTCTATTATTTCCTTCTAGACAATAAGCCATTAGGCATACCAAGTGTTCGTTTTTAAGCCTCGACACCATCGACAACTGCAAACCACCAAACCACTCAATTCAAATTAAGTTAAACCTTGATAAAGTAATAATATTGGGGGATCGAAAAAAAACTTCGTTTAACTATTACTGTACTACTTTCCTAATCGGATTGTCCCACTATTACTACTCTCTTTCCTAAAATAGCAAAAAATTATTCTTAAACCTAAAATGAAATGGGTTTGCTACACTACTCGCCCCCACATTCTTATATTTTTTTATCCAAAAATCTCTCTCACACGATTTTGTTCCGTGAGATAGAAAATTTTGATTTTTAGTTTTTTGGAAACTTTAGATTATTTCCTTCAATTACAACATGAAAAAAATAGGGAAAAAATAATAATTAATTGTCTCAACTATGCATTGCAAAAATTTAGATAAATTCTAATTTCTCCACACCAACCACTATTTGAAAACTATGTCCATTTATTACTATAATTAAAACTCATAAAATACACATTTTAACAAAAAAAAAATTAATCTACATATGGGGGACAGTAATAGCGGGATGAATGAAGTATTATTTATTATTCTGTCGAATATTACTTTATCGAAGTTTAACTCAATATAGACTTCCATCATCTACGATCAACATTCATCGTCATCGTCATTACCTGGCTCGTGAAGTCGGCGTCGTCGTTCTCCGACGAGCTCGTATCGAGCTTCTTGATGGCCGCGGCGCGGCCGTCGCCGAGCGTGGCGTAATACACTCGACCGTACGATCCCTCTCCGATGAGGGACTTCGATCCGAAGTTATCGGTCAATCTGTTTAGCTCGTCCAACGTCAACGCCGGCAGCTCAATCGGCAACACTTTCTGAGGCGCTCCGCCTCTGCGAGGATCTCCTCCGCCGGGGCCGGAGTAGCCGCCATTGCCGCCGGCCTTAAGAGGGGTGGTGTATTGGTTTGATGGAGGGGCGACGGCTTCTTCTTCCCGGCCTCCGCAACACAACATTTCTTGAGTTTAATTTTGAAACGAATCAAATTATTCTTGCAATCGACGCGCCAAACACGATTTCTGATCACAGAATTAAAACATGCAGAAATCGAAACAAGAAGATATTAATTAATTACTTGTAGGAGACAGAAAGATATGGCAAGCAAGAAACTTTCTGTCTAATTCTTTTTTTCTGTGCCGTTGGAGGCAAATTCAAAACCCCCAATTTTCCCACAGTTTGTTGGTTGCTTCGCGCGAAAATCGCATGCAACCCTCACAACCACATAATAAATCTAAACCACATCCTCTAATATATAATAAGAATTTATTTATATATAAAAAAAGAAAACAATTTGCAAGGGGTTAAAGAAATGTTTTTTGTTGGTAGAAATAAAGGAGAAAAGGGGAAAAGATGTACTCCCTCAGCCCCGCTATTACTGTTGTTATTTTTTTATCGGATTGTCCTGCTATTACGGTCTTTTTTCTAAAATATAAAAATTAACTATTAAACTTAAATGAAGTGGGTTCCTCTTTACTCACTATCAATCCCACATTCTTATACTCTCTCCAAAGATATTTTTCTCACAGATTCTGTTCCGCTCCGAACCCAGAAAATTATGATTTTTAACTTCTTGGAAACTTGAGATTTTTTTTTCAATTACAACATGAAAAAAATAAATAAATCGATTGTCTCAACTATGCATTGCGGATGAGTTCTCATTTCTTCCCACCGGCCACTCCTCGAAAACTGTATCCACTTCTTAATACAATTAAAACTCATAAAATACAAATTTAAATAAATTTTCTTAATCTTTATGCTGAAAATGAAGGGAACAGTAATAGTAGATTAATATTTTTCATCTATTTTTATCCGGGCTAAAAAAGGGAAATACATAAACTACCTAGAAGCCGTCCTATTGTCATATTGTGGTCCGGATAAGATTTGTTGTCTCAATACTGTTTTATTACTATGACCATTTAGATATCGATCATAACCTTAAATTTTTGTCAAAATAAGATCTATTGTCTCAATGTTGTTTCATTATTATAATTATTTAAATGCTTACGATATTGCCTTTTGTCCTATTGTCTCCAACTGTAGTAAAGGAAATCAAGAAAGGAGTTCTGAATCAATCCGAATCTTCTGTTCCACTTTCTTATGTCTTACTCGTGTCTCACTCACATATTAACCTTACAATTCAAATCGTAAGTATCTAAATACTCACAGTTAAAAATGACAGTGAAACACGAATAAGACACAAGAAAATGAGACAGAAGAACCATGCATATTTTATTGTCTTTTAGCAGAAACGACAAAAACTGCACACTTGTCGTCCTACTGTCTCTACCTATACTTCACCGCTTCCTCAAATCCTTACACACTAAGAAATTCTACCTACCTAAGTAGTAAATCCTTAATTCCTAAGACAATTTCTTTTTTATTTTCTATTCCCCAAAAACACAATTAAATAAATTAAAATAATGACAAAAATCAATTACTTACTCCCCCAACTATTCCACCTATTTATATCTTCAATTTCTTCAAAACTAAATACGGCGAATTAAAAATCAACACAAATGGCTGCCGATGCCGACAAATTCCCCACCTTCTTTGACGGGTGGCTCCGCCGCCAAGAGGACTTCCTCCGCCAGCTCGAGACCTTCCTCTCTCCGGTGGACGGCTTCGACCGGAGCCAAGAATGCACCAACGTAATCCCCCGCGTCATCGCGCACTACCGGGAACTCTACCTGGAGAAGGCGGCGGCGGTGGACGAGGACGTGTTCCTCTCGATATCTCCGCCGTGGATGAACTCGTTCGAGCGGTCTCTGCTGTGGGTCTCAGGGTTCCGGCCTTCAATCCTCTTCCCGATCATCGACGGCGCGGTGGCGGAGGAGCTCTCCCCCGGGCAGCGGAGGAGGATCGAGGAGGTGAAGGTGGAGTCGCGGCTGAGAGAGAGGGAGATCACGCAGGCGATGGCGCGCGTGCAGGAGACGGTGGCTGAGCAGCCGGTGTACGGCTTGGTTAGGAAGGTGGGGGGTTCGGCGGACGGCGAGGTGCCGGAGATGGAGGCGGCGATGGAGGAGCTCAAGGCGGCGATGAGGGGGGTGGTGGGGAATGCGGATGCGCTTCAGGGTTGGACGGTGGCGAAGGTGATAGAGGTGCTTACTCCGGTGCAAGGGGTGAAGTTTTTGGCGGCGGTGGCGCGGTTTCAGCTGCGGGCGAGACGGTGGGGGATGGAGAGGGAGCGGGTGGCGGCGAATGATGGTTGACTATTAACCTTGACTTTTTTTACTTTGATATAATATAATGTTGGAATTGAATTTACTTGCTTTTGTTTAGTGGAAATTATATTAAGTAATTTGATTTAAATGAAGCTTATGCTAATTCCTATAGAAAATCTTCGACTGTATTAATTGCGATTCTAGAATGTAATAATATTGCATGTTCGTGTTTACATATAAAGGTAATCCACAATTATTATCGAAGTCCACATTAGGTAAACTCATGCGAATACGCATTTTTTTTTTATACTAGTATAATTCACTTGCTAATGTAAACAAAAAAATCATTTTTTTTTTGTCTTTTGATAAATAATATTTAGGCCCAAGGTTATATTATTGGGCCCAAAGTATTAGTCTTTTTAATAAATCCAGAATTATAACCCAAAAATTGAATAATATTTATGTCCATTTTATTGAATCCATTAGCTCAATTACCCCCGTGAATACTCTGTCGATATGAAAAGTTCTTAATGTTAATTGAGTACCCAATTCTCTAATTGATTGGCCTGCAATAATATCTACAACTTCTCCCAATTCAACTAGGTCGCCGTGAGTAGGACTCCGTTCATAACATAATCGACAGATCCAAGATACACTCCTACAAGTAAAGAGCGTGGTGAATTTTTCAGATTGAATATATAGTTAAACCTCTTTAAAGTAATAACTTTGAGATTGACAAAAATATATATATTCGTTAATCAATGCTATTATTTTATCAAACATCATTTTAATCCATTAACTCGCATTAAAACCGAAAATAAATTATGAGCTAAGCAAAATTATTATTCTATCGAACATTGTTTTATCGAAGTTTAAACAATATAATAATGATAATGTTTGACTTGGATCACCGTTTCCGACCCTACTTTCCAATTCTTTCATTTACTTATGCTTTGACTGACAAATTTAAATGTCGACCTCTATGATTAATGTGCCAAGCAGCCACAAGCTTTACAATATAATAAAAAGACACCATCGAAAGGCCATACCCTAAATTATCTTGTGATTATCCTCTTTTGAATAAAATATATTCATGAACATAATATTATTTTGTAGCAATATCAGACAATAATTCAATCATAGTAGATTATAAGTATAAGGATTCTCAATTAACAAGAACAAAATGGAGGGTCAATTTATCACACTTCTGTAATAGTCTTAGGACTAATTGCGATGAAGGCTGAAATTTAACTTAACATTTGGAAAATCTAGTACTTAATAAAAGTCCGGTGGGACCCTTAAGGTGGCTCCACCACTTCATGGATTGCTAACATAAAAAACCGAGTTAAGAGAATAATTAACATACTTAGTTTGTACAAGTAACAAGTTCGACAAGACAAATATAACTGAATTGAGACAATAATACATCGTAAAAAAATTCGGACACTATATAAAACAATTAAAATGGAAGAAGCATTACTCTAAAAGAAAATGGTACTACTACAATTAAACTTCGATAAAGTAATAATCTTAGGATCGAAAGAAAGTATTCATTTAACGAGGTTATTACTTTATCGAACATTATTTTAATGTATTAACTTATATCAGGACCGAAATAAATTATTATTTAAGCGAGATTATTACTCCATCGAATATTACTTTATCGAGGTTTAACTGTAATAATAATTGAATTACAAATGGGAATAGCGAATGATCAGTTACTTTGAAGAATTAAAAGAATACTATTATTTACTCGACTGAGGGTTATTCATTAATTTTAAAATAAAATAAAAAATAACATTTAATTATCTAAAAAAAATATTAATAGCTAAATTAGAAAATATGACATATGGACTTTATTAATACTTGTTGCCGACCATGCATGTGACATTACAAGTTTACAACGACAGAAGTAACAAAAAGGAAAGCAATCAATTTGTAATTTTCTCGTAATCGCATCTCTTGCTGTTTAATGTCATTTTCCTTGATCTAATTAACAGCTACTTTACATTAAGAGAATATTAAAAATATTTAATAAATAAATATGTCTAATTTTGCGTCAAAGTCTTGATTTGCAAACATTCTGATTCCCATGACATGACAAACAACTTTAGAACTTTCCAGCAAATTACTCCCTCCGTCCCGTTTGAAACGACCCGTTTCAAATGGCCACGAGAATTAATAAAGTTGAAGATAAAGTATGAGAGATGAGTAGATGATAAAGTAAGAGAGAGAAGATGAGTGTGATAGTGAGAAAGTAGATAATAAAGTATGAGAGAGAAAATGATTAATATAATGAAAGTAGATAAAGTAGGTGAGATAAATAATAAAATATGAAGAAGTTATTTCCTTTTTAGAAAATGGGTCGTTTCAAATAAGACGTCCCGAAAAGGAAAACATGTAATTTCAAATGGGACGAGTATTTCCATGAATAGGAGACAGTCAATAATTTGTCTAGATTCAAATAATACTATAATTCCTATGTGGAAGCTAGGGGCCAAAGATAATATAAAGTTAAACCTCGATAAAGTAATATTCAATAGAAATAGAATAATAATCTCGTTTAGATAATAATTTTTTTCGGTCCCAATATTAATAAATATACTAAAGTAATGTTTTAACCTCGTTAAATGAATATTTTATTCTGGTTGAGGTTTACTTTATCGAGGTTTAAATATATGTTGGAACAAAGTTGTTCACGCCTAATACAAATTAGCTTCATCACAAATAAAACTATTCTCTACGTCGAGTCTATCATATATAATTAATTTTATATAATTTATTTATTATAGAGTGTAATTCGCAAACTATTCTACATAAATAAAATTCAAGGGATTAGTAGGTAGGCCAAACCGTTCAATGTAATAGAGCTAGGCAGAACTGATTGATTAAATTAATTAAACTAAAAGGTTTTAAGTAATCTAATTAAATTAATTACAGGAATTTCAAATTACCAAAATCAATCTCACAAATAAACATAGATCAAATAGGCCAAATATGCTAGATATTCTCTCTCGTGCGAGGGAAAAATTAATACTAACTAAGCTACATATTATCGATAATAATATTAATATCGAAGTTACTATTAAAAATAAAGAGTTGAATAACTATGGAAACATTTAATATAATAACGATATGGTTGGATTTATTTGACCAAAATCTCCACCATTCCTTTGTGTTGTATCATATCATATGATTCATAATATCACATCTTTTCTTGATAATTGTTCAGCCAAATCAATTCGGCACGTTTTGCTCGTGCAATCGGATAGAAATGATTAGATAATTTAGATTTACTTCTCCACACTCACGTGCTCCACTTTACCCCTCACAACATACAAACTCCTCCTCTGCTCTCTGCTCTCTGCTCTCTCTCTTCTCTCTCTCTCTCTCTCTCTCTCTTAATTTGCTTCACTAGTGAGAGTGAGAGGGGAGGTGGGAAAGTCAAAGAGGGCGGCTGAAGGAAGTTTCGTTGCGGTATGGACTTTTATACTACTCCTACAAGAAGACACTTCCACATTGCTGTTTGCTCACTGATAATGAGATCTCTCTCTCTCTCAACAACAATCCCATCCTCTCAAATAAATTGGACAATTAAAAAAAATAAAAATAAAACCCCATTTTCCTTGTTCAAAATCGGCAACGTTAAGGAGAATGGTTAGTTGTGTGAAATTATGAGTATCTTAAGTTGACATCTAAATGCATTTCAACCACGAGACCTCTAAAAGAAACACATGAAATTTTGACTCTGGATCATTTACACACTTCATTAAATTAGACTACGCTCAAGGATCTTTTAAGTTCAGTGGGGGCTACTGCCCCTACTGGCCCACTCTCTCCCCACACCAATATTTATAATCTCGCCTAGTATAATTAATTATGTATCCAGAAAATATAGTATAATTGATGTTCCGAATTCTGCATAAGTGATTGATCTAGTGTATAATATAGTTGATGTTCCGAATTGTGCATAAGTGATTGATCTAGTGTATAATATAGTTAAGAAACAAATTCGCATGTAATACTCATCAAGTAACGGCAATGAGTTAAGACTTGCATGCTATCAAATGGTGAGATATTAATATTCTCCAACTAATTTTCTCTTCTAGATAAGTTTCATCACCACCAAAAGAAATTACTCATTCTATACTATATAAAGTGTTTTGTTTTCTTTTTTGAACTATTCCATAACAAGTGTTTTAAATAAAATAAAATTATGTGGATCAAAATTAACAATTTAAAAATCAAACAATACGTATAACGTATCATACAATATCAATTTCTTAATCTCTGTGTCCCATATAAAGGAGACATATAGGACAAAGGGATTATAAAATAATATCTCCAACAAGCAACGACCATATTTAAAAGTTATAAGGTGAAGCCAAAAAATAAAATAATCATACCAGAATAGTAATTAATTAATTATTAATTAAAATAAATCAATCATTGTCCAATAAAAAAATACTCCCTCCGTCCCATTATTTATGTCTCATTGGGACTGGATACGGTAATTAAGATAGTGGAAGTAAATGTATAAAGTTGTGGTGTAAAATTATAAAGGAGTGGGGTTCACTTGTTAGATTGATTGTGATCCATTTATTTATTTTTTTATTTAATAAGGGACATAAATAATGTGACAATTAAAAAAGGCAAATGAAATATTAGTAATGGGAGGGAGGAGATCTTAAAAATATGACACTCCATTCGGTCTTCCTTCCACGCTCGAGATCGAGACAAAACAAAACAAAACAAAACAACCAAACCACCGCCAATAATGGCGGCCGCCGTCTTCCGCCTCCTCTCTGTCCTATGCCTCATCTCTATCGCCGCCTCCGACGAGCTCCAAACTCTCCTATCAATCAAGGAGGCCTTCAAGGATTCCAACACCCGAGTATTCGATTCCTGGGAGTCCAATTCCAACGCTTGCAGCTTCAAAGGAATCACCTGCAATTCCGACGGATTCGTCAAGGAAATCGAGCTCTCCAATCAGAACCTCACCGGCGTTCTTCCTCTGAGCTCGATTTGCAGTCTCGCCTATCTCGAGAGATTGTCGATCGGGTTCAATTTCATACACGGCCGCGTAACAGAGGATTTGAACAAGTGTTCGTCGCTCAAGTATTTGGACGTCGGAAACAACTTTTTCTACGGGGATTTTCCGGATTTATCTTCGATTAGTGGATTGGTTTATCTCTACGCTAATTCCAGTGGATTTTCTGGTCGTTTTCCGTGGAATTCCCTTCGGAATTTGAGCGATCTTCAAACTTTAAGCATCGGCGACAACGTGTTCGATAAAATGCCTTTTCCGCGGGAGGTTCTTAATCTATCGAAGCTGAGCTGGCTTTACTTGTCCAATTGCAGCATCGAAGGTGAAATTCCGGAAGAAATTGGGGATCTGGTTGATCTGATGAATTTGGAGCTGGCGATGAATTATCTGACCGGAGTGATTCCGGCGGGAATCACGAAGCTGAAGAAGCTGTGGCAGCTCGAGCTTTATCAGAACAGTTTGACCGGAGAACTGCCGCTAGGGTTTCGAAATTTGACCAATCTCGCGAAATTCGACGCTTCGTCGAATCTTCTCACCGGAAATCTTTCGGAAGTGGCGTTTTTGGATAAGCTCGACACCCTGCAGCTTTACGAGAATCAATTCTCCGGCGAGCTTCCGCCGGAGGTCGGGGAGTTTCGGGATCTGATGAACTTGTCGCTCTACACCAACAAGTTGACCGGCCCGCTGCCGGAGAAGCTCGGCTCGTGGGCGGAGTTTGATTTCATCGACGTGTCGGAGAATTTCTTCACCGGCGAGATTCCGCCGGACATGTGCAAGAGAGGCACGATGACGAAGCTGCTGATGCTGCAGAACAATTTCACCGGCGAGATTCCGGCGAGTTACGCTAACTGCTCGACTTTGATCCGGTTCAGAGTGAGCAAGAACCAGCTGTCGGGCCGTGTCCCCGCCGGCATATGGGGGCTGCCGGAGATGGAATTAATCGACCTCGCTGAGAATAATTTCGACGGTCCGATCACGCCGGTTATTGGCAATGCGAAATCGTTAGCGCAGATTCTTGTTGCGAATAACAAGTTTTCCGGCGAGATTCCAGCTAATATCTCGTTGGCTTCATCTTTAGTGTCTATTGATTTAAGCAGCAATGAATTTTCCGGCGAAATTCCGGCCTCAATCGGTGAACTGAAGCAGCTGACAACTCTTCATTTGCAAGAAAACAACTTTTCCGGTCCAATACCGGATTCGTTAAGCTCTTGCCGTTCGATCAACGACATTAACTTCGCCGGGAATTCTCTCTCCGGCGTAATCCCGGCGTCGTTAGGCTCTTTGCCCACTCTCAACTTCTTAAACTTTTCAAGAAACGAACTCTGCGGTCCAATCCCATCCACTCTGTCCTCTCTCAGACTCAATCTTCTCGATCTATCCGAAAATCAATTATCCGGTCCTATACCGGCCTCACTTCTAAGCGAAGCCAGCAACGGCAGCTTCTCCGGCAACGCCGGCCTCTGCAGCGAGACGATTAGGAGATTCCGTCGCTGTTCGCCTCAAACCGGAAAGTCAGGGGAGCTCCGGTTGGTCTTACTCTGCCTCATGATGGCTTCTGTTATGCTCCTCGCCTCGCTCGGAGGCTTCTGCTACTTGAACAGAAAGGCCTCCCAGCGAGTCGGCCAAAGATCATTGAAGGAGAACTCGTGGGACTTGAAGTCCTTCCATGCGATCGCCTTCTCGGAGGACGAGATCATCGATGCGATCACGCAAGATAATTTGATCGGAAAAGGAGGTTCCGGCAACGTGTACCGCGTTGTAGCCGGAAACGGCAAAGAACTCGCCGTGAAACACATTTGGCACTCAACCGACGCTAAGATAGGAAGCGAACTTCCCATCTTGGCTCGTCGGAACTCCAAGTGTCGGGAGTTTGAGGCCGAGGTCCGGACGTTGAGTTCAATTCGACACGTGAACGTGGTGAAGCTCTACTGCAGTATAAGCAGCGAGGACTCGAGTTTGCTCGTCTACGAGTACATGCCTAACGGGAGCCTATGGGACCGTCTCCACACGTGCAAGAAGCTCGTTAGGGATTGGGAAACGCGGTATGATATCGCCCTCGGTGCAGCCCGAGGGTTGGAGTATCTCCACCACGGGTGCGATAGACCCGTGATCCACCGCGATGTCAAGTCGAGTAACATTCTTCTCGACGAACAATTCAAACCCCGGATCGCGGATTTCGGACTCGCCAAGATAATTCAACTCAACTCAACTGAGTCGACTCAGATCATTGCAGGAACTCACGGCTACATAGCTCCCGGTATACAATACTACTAATGACTCGTTCACATAGTTATGATTTGTTTCTTGTTTTTGCATTTGAGTTTTAAATGAATGTCTCGTTTGATTACAGAGTACGCGTACACCAACAAAGTGAACGAAAAGAGCGACGTGTACAGCTTTGGAGTCGTACTAATGGAGCTAGTTACGGGGAAGAGACCGATCGAGCCCGAGTTCGAGGGGAACAAGGACATAGTTGATTGGGTATGTAGGAAGCTCAAGACCAAAGAGAGCGTGCTAAGTTTGGTTGATTCAGCCTTTCCGGAGATCTACAAAGAAAATGCAATCAAACTTTTGAAAGTGGCCATAATGTGCACGGCTAGGCTTCCTACTTTGAGGCCTACAATGAGAAACGTGGTGCAAATGTTGGAAGAGGCCCAACCTTATAAGTTAATTAGTATTGTTGCTAGTAAAGATGTTGAGGGAAATATATAAGATTCCAAGACGGATGTAATAGTGTGTAATATAGTTCATTTTTGAAGAATTTTGTTACCAAAAAGTGGTGACATCGTAAGATCAGATAGCGGGTACGGATTATCCTCGTCACAAAAATGTGACATTTGTAATATAGTAGTTTATGTACCATAGTAGTCCACTTTGCCTAATGTCTAATAGACTATAGCATATATATTCAGTTATAGTCCAATTATTGACTAGCTTACTTATAGTATTGAATAAGATGACATGTTAGTGGATTAAATTAAGAGTTAGTGGACTAAATTCAATTAAAAAAGGTTATTAGATTAAATTAAGGAGTAAGAACAATTAGTCCGATGGAGTTGGAGTAGGTTGTTGCAACTTACTAGGTTAGTTGAACTCAACATACCTTCTCCAATTAATAAGTATCTATATATATAATGTGAAAAACTCGATTTAGAGATGTTGATTTAATTCTAACTTGTCTGATTTTCGATCGCACTATAAATCCCACTACCAATGGGTTATCCTCAAATTCATATATTTGTATATTGATTTGCTTATATGCCTTGTGTTTTACGCTAAAGACATAATAAGAAGTCTCCCTTTTAGGGTCGTAACTTGAAATAATCAATAGTCTACAAAAAATAATAATAATGGGAAAGAATAGTATTCTTTTACCATTGACTATAGACCTCCTAAGTCCTAATTAAAGCATTTCATACCTAACATTTATCGTTCCATCTATATGATTAAAAAAGTATTTAATATGGTTCAAACGCATAATCTCTTGTTATATTTATATTTTTTAAAAAATAGTTATTTTTTTAAAAAACTATTTTATACAAAAAATTATATGATCGATTTAGAGCAATGGAGTTAGAGGCTTAGAGCGACTATTAAAGCTATCAAGGTTTGTTTGGTTAATTTTGTTAGATTAAATGGATCGTATTAAATTAAATTACGTCTTGGTATAATATGTCGCATTTAATAATAGAATCTATCATTATTATGAAAACGAAGGCTAATGTATCCTCAATAAAAGTCTCACATTATATACAAGTAAACGATAAGAAATTTAATAATCAGACACGTATAAACGTAGAAAAGTTGATTATTAAATCTAATAGATCCACTAGCAATCTTGAATTATTTACTAATGTTGTCCTAATCTTTCGGTACGACGAGATGAATTTGCAGTTTTTGTTGGATCGATCGGTATATTTTTCACATGATTAATCTAATTTAATTTTGATTAAAAATAATTTGAAATGGTTAAATATGGCTTAATAAATCAATATAAATGTACTGCACTTTTAAGGTAAATATATTGCACTTTAATTCTGCATTTTATGTACTGCACTTAAAGACAAATGTACTGCATTATAAGTACTACACTTTAAAATGCAGTATCTTAGCCTTTAAAGTGCAATACATTTGTCTTTAAAGTGCAGTGTTCACACATTCACATGATAATATGTTGTTCACATTTGAACCTCCTATATATATATATATATATATGTGTGTGTGTGTGTGTGTGTGAGAATTGCGAACCATAATTTATGCATATTCGTTATATATTTTATGCAAAAAAAATATAATTTTACATTATACGTATATGCAAAAAAATCTATAATTTTACACTTTTGTCCTTTTACATAAAAATATGTATAATATAAAATTATATATCTTTTGCATAAAATATATAACAATTATGTATAAAAATTATATAAGGATTTTGCATGGTTCGCAATTCTCACATGCGGATTCTCACATTAATAAAGATTTTATTCCTTTTTCGGAATCTATTATTCCTTATGAAAACGAAGAAGGGACTTTAGAGTTTAAATTGGAAGATCCCGATTCTCTAACAAATTGACTGATGGAAATTAAAAAATTAACAATTTCTGTTGATAATGGTTTTCTATCAAATCTATTTGTTTTCTGTTCAAATTTTCGATAATCGGGATCTGGAAGCAGTATATCATGAATTCGATTTATCTCAAATTTATCTATCAAATTGTTTTTTAAAAATTGAAGGTGAAAGGTTTTTATAGATTGTTTTCCTATATGAAATGATCATATCCTTTGGATAAGTATTCTTTTGTAGAATCTTCATTACACAACCGAGTTCTTGTTTCTAGTATATTCAAAGAGAACTTCTTTGTCTAAAGCTTTAATTCGATTTTAAAATTCGTTGTTGAATTTTTTCTCGTTTTTATATATATATATATATATATATATATATATATAATATATGAACGAGGTTTATTCAATGTGCACTTCGATATGGACTGCGAATTAATATCGCCATCCATAAAATTATAGTAACATAGTTTATTTAATTCATCATCAATACTATAAAATCTCAACACAATTATTTAGCACCGATAATGAATCCTGCTTTGGGACATGGTATCGGTCATGCTGCCGCCATTAGCCTCTTTGAGGTGGCCGTCCGCCCTTAAAATTCCCGGCGAGTTTCCGGCGAATCTCGAAGCCCTAATTTCTACATACTACCAGCTCTCCACCTTTTTCCTGTCGGACTCCGGCGTCTCGGTAACTTCTTTCATAATGTACTCGGCCGGCACTTTTTTTGCAGTCACTCTGCCTGCATGGATTTATCTCTACTCGCGAAAGATCAAGAGGAGCAGTATATCCTCCAATCGCCTCGCCGATTCGAGAGGCGCAGTCAACGCCCGCTCGCAGGAGAAACTCCCCGGAAGGCACGGAACCGTCGTGGATGATGGTAAATTCTCGCTGATTTTTCGATTTCGTGTTGTTGAAAGGAGATGATGATTTATAGCATGTTGCTTATGGCTCTATTGATCATTCAGTATCTTAATTTAATTTTCGTAGAGACTGGCGAGTTAATTATGTTCATAGAATTTAGGATTTCTTCAATTATTGATCGCATTTATAGGTAGTCCAGATTTCCCCTTTTTTACTCTTTTGTGGAAAAGTTGGTTATCTGATTTTCATAATTTACATTGCAACAACTTTTCTTCAGTTTTTGGTGTCTCTGGGGATGAATTGATGTTGGATGTATACAGACTCTAGTCTAACTGGAGTGATGTTACTCATGAGTTGCAATAAGCTTGCTAACTATAATAGCATCGCCATCGATAAGCTTCGGCTAAATAGCTAAACTAGAAGACAGAGGCACTGTAATTGTATTCTAGATATTTCAACCTAAATAATCTGCTAAATGCCTTTTAACACAAGCCAATGGAATATTCTATACTTCGCGTATAAGTTTGTATTGATCTATAACTAGAGTTTTCCGAGCCGATCATTGCATATGCTCAAGGGAGATTCCAAGTTTAGGAGCAAGCTTGTGGCATGATCTAACCAACTGTTTTATGATTTCGTTTCCTAAGTGTTTATCTGACCTCAGTGATGTGTTCATGTTCTCACTAATGACTACTTTAAAGTTGATGAGAACCTGCACTATTATTAAGTATAATGATCTTATTGTAGGGAAAATGTTCTTGATATTGGAGTTTGTCATTATTAATCTTGCCGAAACCATTTAATATGCACGGTATAAGTGTCTAGCTGTCAGTATTATAGTTTTGTGTTCTTTAGTTGGGCATGAAATGCTTAGGCTTCTAGTATTCTGCCACTGATATATCAGAGTTGGTTCTGTCTTTTTCTGGTTTTTCGAGTTGTGTTTGTATTTTCTAGCTGAACTGCTAAGAAACAGAAGGTTTAGCATGTGAAGTGTCGTATTTCCTTTATTTGTATGTACGATGTGTTAAAAAGGTGGTTATCCTTCTACCTGGCTGTTAAATGGATATATATATATTTGGACCACTTGTTCAAGTATTACCATTTCTTTCTACAGATGATGTTGAATACGAAGATGCGCTGAAAATTTACGATTCTACATATGCCGAGGAACTTCAGTTCCAAGAAACGCTGCTGGCCTCACTTTTGGCTTCAGAGTCTGCAAATACTCCCTCTTCTTCTGGGCAAGGAGATACAGTGAAGACTGAACCGATATATCTTGAAAAAGCCGACGATCCAATTGAAACCTTCTGTGGGATTTGTTTGGAAAACAAGGAGAGCTGGCTGATGTTCTCAAACGACCAATGTGATCACTCCTTTTGTTATGACTGCACAACCAGCCATATTGTTACAAAGATTCAAGAGAAAGTGAAAGACATAGCTTGCCCTGCACCGGGTTGCAACGCTCTGCTGGACCCCGACTCCTGCAGGCTAATCATCCCCGATGACGCCCTTGTTCAGTGGGACGAGCTGCTCTGCATGTCGCTCATCCCCGAATCTCAGAAACTGTACTGCCCTTTCCGCGACTGCTCGGCCCTGCTGGTTAACGATGTGAGGGGAATCATTCAGAACATACAATGTCTAGTTTGCAACAGATGGTTCTGCGTGCAGTGTCGTGTCCCTTGGCATAGTGACTTCACGTGCAAGGAGTTCCAGAAGGCGTACGCGAAAAAGGGAGGGAAGATCGACGGGGTACTGAAAGTGCTGGCGAAGAAGAAGAGCTGGCAGAAATGTCCCAAGTGCAAGATGTATGTGGAGAAGAGTGAAGGGTGTATGCACATCACTTGTAGGTGCGGATACGAGTTCTGCTACCGGTGCGGAGGGAAGTGGAGGGATTCTCATGGGAAGTGCAGGCCAAAATCATAGCCAGGTGCTTCTACTCAGTTCTCAGTATATATGTTTATAGCTTTTCATTAATGTAGGTGGTTGCTGCTACAAGTTTATGTTTAGTTGTGAGATTTTACCATGCCTAGTCCTAGATAGTTTACTCACATCTAGCCTTGAGAACAAGAATGTTAAATTTCATTTTAGTCCTCTAACATGGTATGTCTTTGTTTTCGGTCCCGTACTGTGGCCTCTTTCACTTTTGGCCCTAAAACTCGAAAACCCATTTGTCTTTTGTCTTCCGATAGAAAATGTTCTGTTAGCCAGATATTTCCGATCAGTGGCACGTGTAACTAACGTATTGTGTTACCGGTCGTAAAGTGAAAATATGCCACATTAAAGACTAGAAATGAAATTTACTCGAACAAGTGTACAAAGATTTTGGAATAGAGTTCTTTACTTTACTAATTATCCCTAAGACAAACCTGATTATCTTATCCGAGTCTCCAATTAATTAATTATCTATCTGATAAAGTTTTAAGCCAACATTTATTAATTCGATGACTCGGTAGCCAATCCATTCCCACGAAGATATAAAACTACGTAGTTTTGAAGGGCTTGTAGGCTCTAACATCGTTCGCCAGTCCTTGGATGGATCCGACGGCGGCGACGAGGGACACGATGAGGCAAGCCCAGCTGAGGATCTTGAGCCACATCCAAGTGAAGGAGTATTTAGGAATCTTGGCCTGCGCGATGTGCATCTCTATGGGGAAGTATACAGTCAGGGGGTAAAACGACGCTGCTCCGATGAGGCCCAAGAAGCCGTTGAAGAAGGGGAATATCATCGCCACCAGCGATGTCACCACCACGTACGCCGTCCTCCACAACAGCCGGAACATGTTGATGCCGTGCGCCCCCATGAACGGCATGTGCTCCCGGTTGATGAACTTGCTCTCCGGCCATCTCTCGCTGCAGTACTTCTCCACAAACCCAAATACGGGCTGCGCAAACACCTGTTGTGAACGTCTCAGTCAGTCAGAGGCGGATTCAAAATTTTTGATTTAGAAACATAAAATAATAATTTTTAAAATTTTATAATCTTTATGTGTCACATTCACATAAAGGAGTCTAAATTACGGGTCTAATCACGATTGACCCGTAAAATGATCGAATTAAATTATATATGTGAGTATACCTGGTATGCACCAATTAGGTGAACGGCAATGCAAACATTGGCGAAATCGATGAGCCAAAAGGGTTCGTAAAATCCGAACCCGGTAAGGAAATTGCCGGGAGCTTTATTCCCGAAAGCAGCGTAACCAACGCAACCGCAGAGCATGTAGAATACGGTTGTGGTGGTTACTCCGATTAAAGAAGCCTTCTTCATCACTTTGTTCTCTGCTGGCTTCGACTTCAACGTGTCCTGCTCCATCAATTCAAACAAATATTTTTATTTCTAATACTATCAAATCTTTTTTGTAATAAATTTGATGTAACGATCATGAAATTTGACAGTTTCCAAAGTATGATGAAAAAGCAATAGAGTGATGGATTTGACAATTAGTAGATGTTGGGACCGTTTCAATCTCAACAGTGACACCCACTATAGAAAAGGCAAATGTTTTAGTCCATTCACCTTTGAACTTATGATGTTTTAAAGGGACGAAATTCGTAATTCTATAAAGAAAAATGATGTTTTTTTTCAAAAAAAATATAATGAAAATTTGAAGAAAATCTTGAAATTATACACGATTTGAGGACGGTAGCCCCAACAGAGAGATATATATATATATATATATATATATATATATATATATATAGATAGATAGATTCGGTTTAATCAATGATTGCATTGAGCTCAAGCCAATTGCAAGCACTAATTTCGTTCTTATGATTATATATTTCAAGAATAAAAATGTTTTTGACCAACCCACTACATGTAGGAAAACAAAAAGAAAATCCTCCACCTAAAACCCTTTATAATCAATGGGAGTGGAGAAATTAAAAAAATTAATTAACAACACATGATATATGCATTTATTAAAATACTTGATAAAAAATGTAACTTCTGGGTCGTGACTATTTTTTAAGACATTATGATAACACATGATATGTCACAAAACAAGAAACATTTTTTTTTGTATTTTCTGATAGATGATATTATATTTTTTTCCTAGAGCTTCATGTCGGCAGGCATCAAGTTGGCAAATGCCTCCATACTCATTAGTTGGCTTCTTACATTTATCATTTTTTTGTTTTTTTTTTTCGAATTTTATTATTTATCCTGTGTCATTCAGAAAATGATATTTTTCTATAAATAATTGATGAGTCGCTTTTTATGGTACCCGCCTATTCACTTACAACTAACAATTTTCTAGGTCAATGGGACGGAGAGAGTAGCAATTAAACTATATTCGGACATTATACATAAAATATGAATAATAGAAACATATGTGGTTGACTTGCCTGAATTTCTATGAGCACAGTGGAGTAAGCATAAGCAAAGGCTATATCTCCAATGGCTTGAAAGGTAAGCCACACCTTTTCTGATCCATTTACATCCACCCCTACTGTCGTCCCCGTTAGGGTTGTCCTCCCATGCCCATCATCTTCAAAATTTAATTTATTAATTCTTTTAAAAAAATAATTATAATTATTATTTCTTTAAAAAATTAATTATTAATTTATTATATATATATATATATATATATATGTGTGTTTGTATGTATGTATGTTTA
This sequence comes from Lavandula angustifolia, assembly GCA_028984105.1. Classification (NCBI taxonomy): domain Eukaryota; kingdom Viridiplantae; phylum Streptophyta; class Magnoliopsida; order Lamiales; family Lamiaceae; genus Lavandula; species Lavandula angustifolia. The sequence goes on along the minus strand of CM054810.1, from coordinate 32,939,547 downwards.
TGTACCTGCAACCTTGGCTATGGACAGACCGAGGCCAATGGAGGAGTAAGCAAAAGACATGACGGCGGCGGCGATGGAGAGCAATGAGAGCTCGTGGAAGTTTGGTATTTGGCTCAAGACTATTTGAATTGCCGCAAACACTGCCATGAAAGGGTAGTTTGATATCGTGCACATAGCCTCGTGCCCGTGCATGTGGTAGCAATTCGATTTCTTTACAGCCCTACCCGTCGAAACAAACATTAATTAGAAACCCGAAAAACGAAGACAGAAAAAAAAATCAATTTTTATATGTGTACTTACACCATACTGATTGAGGCGGTTATCGTGTAGCCAATTGTGACACCGACAAGATTAGCGTATTGAGCCAGTCCACATAGCTGAACTTTGTAACCACCTAAATGTTAATTCAATATCATGGTCAGTTTCGGATCAAGGATTTATAGTTTCAATTTCAAAGGAACAAATAGAGAATTTTAAAAAACCATAAGTAAAATTTCTAATTTTTCTTTTTAATGTTAATTAAAAAAAACTAATCAAGCTTTATTTTAGGAAATTATACATAATAATTTATATAAAATATTTTAGGAACGTCACAAATTTAAGATTCTATATTTGTAAATATATAAAATTTAAGAATGTATATTAAAGATTTCTTTTATCATGCAATTATGATTAGGTAACAATAATTTGTACATACATTGGAGTATTTAGTAATATACTAACAATTAACCACTTTCAAAAAAAGCAATCTCATTAATGATTTGGGCTTTCAAACGAGTTCCAAGCAAAACGCAATAAATGAAATTAATTTACCCAAGTGCGACCGTACGACGTCCATGTAGGTGTAGTTTCTGGTGCCGTGGACCGGACCGGGGCAGCGGTAGGAGTCGGCGAGTAGGGTGGAGGTGAAGTAGGTGATGAAGGAGAAGGCCATCAGCACGGCGGGCCCCGCCACCCACCCCAGCTGCGCTATCGCCCATGCCAGCGACAGCACCCCGGACCCTATCACCGCCGTTATGATGTGCGCGCTCGCTGTTAGTAGTGTACCTATAAAAAATTCATGTCAGATCGTCTAACGAGTTAAATTTAAATTAATTAATTGTGTATTATATATGTACCGGTTCGTTTGGCGCGGCCGTCTTCGTCGAAACTCTTGTTTTCTTCGCCATACTCGAGCGATTGCGTTGGTTCGTTGTAGTCTTTCGTCATGGTTGTGTGTGTTTATTTTGAGTTTGGGAAAATGTGGTGTGGAAGAGGGGTTTATATAAAGGGGGGAGGGTGGAAATTGTGAGGCTAAAGACAATATGGTGGGGTGTGTGACTTCGGATACGTATAGATATCTTTTTTCTTTTTTTAAATATTGTCAGTATGAATATCAGACTATGCAATAAAAATTAAAATTCGTGTAAAAATAGCAAATTAGGAGTCGCATGTTAAGATAATATTTTAAGATTCTACCACAAAAATAGGAGGAACTAAGGGGAAAAGTTTCCCTTTTTCAACATAATTTGTAATTAAAAAAAAAGGTATTTGATAAGATAAAATTAAGCAATATTATGACGATAATAATTAAAAAACTTACCCTTATTCCACATTTATGAGAAAAGTACAAAAATCAAAAAAGTATAAATTTAATTTAGATGTGTTTGCAACTGCTTATTATAAGTATTTTTTATTTGTTTTTGCTTAAAGTTGAAAATAATTATTTTTAAGCAAAATTTAGCAGTTTTTTGAATGGATTTTAAAAAGCAAATATTTTTGCTAAATTCAAATTATGCAGTTTTGCAAATATTAAAAAATCGCTTATGCGGTCAAAAAACAGATAAGTGCTTAAAATAAGCTATTGCAAATACACCCTTAGCATCAAATTTAGTTGTCTGCATTTATTGTTTTTTTTCTAGGACGGACACAGCAACATTTCATTCTGATTGTGAATTATCTGCACTAACTCTTAAAGGTATATATATATATATTGAAGTTTCTGATATTTCGGAGCGAAGTGGAATTGTGTGAGAGATAAACTTTTGGATAGAGATGTATGCATAATAATATGAAATGGGCATTGACTAATAAAGGGCATACTTCATTTATGTAGATTTAATATCGCTATTTTAGGAAATAAACACTTATATTGGGACAGTCTAATTAGAAAAGTAAGATGATTTTAATGGTATGGAGGGAGTATTGAGCAACTAGCAAGTTATTAAAGCAAAGTTTATTCAGAATACAATTTGAATATCAATTATAGATCTGAGTATATAATTAAGACTCCTATAAATATCGAATTTATCGTATAAGATCAGATTCACTTGCCCGGAAATTAGGTTTGAATCATAAATGAATATCCCAACCATAAATTTAGGCATTAAAGTGAAATGATAGTTTAAGGATTCTTGGAATTAAAACACAATTATGTCGGAGTTAGGACCAAGTTTTGGTCCTTAATCATGAGGTTCTTCTATTTTAATTTTTCCGGTAATAATAATTTCTCCCACATTAGACGGTGCATGCTTCTTAACTAATTTCGTGGCTCTCATATTTTCGAATATACAAATGCCCATAAATCTTGGCTAATGGTACGGTCCTAACCATCGAATGTGATGCACTAATGTTAACGAGTTATATATATATATATATATTCCCTCAGTTCTATTAGTAGTATCTTGTTTCGCGAATTGGATATTCGATTAGTAACGTCTTCAGGCTCCCCTCCCCCGAACTCGTTTCGAAACGCGATTTTATATATGTAATTTTTAAGAAATTTCATATTTTGTCCTCCCGAATGTACACTTCACCCTATTCTCTATCGAATTTTTAAGTTTTGCCCCCCTCCCTTATAATCCTGGATCCGCTCCTGAACGTCTTATTTCTTAAAAGGACAAATAATTTATAATCATAATTAATTATCTAAAGTCAAATATACCACATAATATTATTTTCTAAATTTTCGTGTCCAAAAGAAATCGAACGATAATAATAGGACGAATCACGATATATTTTAATAAATTAATTAAAAAATGGATCACCGTTGACTACGCCTTTCCTTATTACAAGTCAACTGATTTTCTTCCCTTTCTTTATTTGGCCGTTTGGAGTATCGAAAGCTCACTCACTCCCATCAAAGGCTTCCACCAATTATGCAAGCCTCTTACGTCATGCTTTAGTCACACATATGAAAATTGAATTATGGGACCTAATTTTTTCGAGAATGACACGCATAAATCGAAAAATGATGTGAAATTAGTAGGAGAGCTAGAAATAAGTTTATAGTTCGATAAATTTATTTTTATCCATTTAATATGATTAAGTTATGTCTCACCACTCAAGACTTATGGTATAAATGCTTTGAAGGCCTACTTACAAGACTAATTAGTCTTTTACAAATAAATCGACTTTATTTTTTGTCATCTTTTACTTGAAAAAGTTTTGATGAAGGGGACTAAAAGTTGTGCTATCCCGTCTTCTAATGTATATAGAAAGTCTTAAAGTTTATGAGAATTGATTGATGGAGAAAAGTTTATTTTATTTTTTCACGTCGAGAAATATGTTATTATGATCTGATCTAAAACTAAACATTAAGTGACGGAATTTACAATTCAAAAAATAGGTGAATGGAATTTATAATAACACGTATTGCCTATAATAACAAATAATAATTTCCTTAAACTTGACTAGTTAGAATTTCGAAAATTAAATTGTTAAGTTCTAGCACGTATTGCCTATAATAACAAATAATAATTTCCTTATTATGTATCTAAAAATAAATAATTTAACTTAGTGGATCAGAATGATGTGCAAATGCATAGTAAAATAAAATAAAAGGCCGAAAATTAAATCTCTCTCGGCCCAAGCAATCAAATGACTCGTTTTAGGTACCCTCCTTTCTAATATTTATGTCCTATAAGAACCTGACACGGAGATTAAAACAGCTGTGGAAATGTATAAAGTGGTGATAGAAATGTATAAAGTGGTAGGGTCGGATAATTGTGGACCACTCATTTATGTTGACTTTTGGAATGAAACATAAATAATAGGACAAATAAATATAGCAAATATGACATAATTAATAGGACGGAAGGAGTATTAAAAAGGCTACGGATTTTCCGATTCGGATAAGAATTTATTATTAAAGAGAAGGAAAATTATGATAAACATCATAACCTATTTAAATTTTCCGCTTTATTAATTGAAGAGACACTCAAAATTTATTAATACGCGTCGTGAATGATTTCATCCAATTATCTGATAAAATATTTAATGTTTTAAATCAAATTGATGAATTGGATGAAAATCATTAATACACAACTATTAACAAAAGCTTGTGGATGATCTCTTTAAGTCAATAGATCCGGTAACCATTAAATTTAAATAGGTTGGAATAGTTAATGTGATTTTCCCTATAAATAAATACTATGAACTTTTCTAGTAATCCAGATTTTCTTCATTACACTTGTCAAATATTTTTTTTCGAGCTGTTTGATTCGGTGATCGATTTCTAGGTTTCTTCGTAAACTTAATTAATTACTTTCAATTACGTAAATCAATAGTTCAAACCGCACTCAAAGATAGTGCATTTCTCATTTTATAGGAACTTCGTTCAATAACCGATGGTATCTCTAATTATAGCTCATATGGTATGTAAAATATATCTCTTGTCACCATCCCCATCCCATAGGGTGTGAGACAAGTGTATGGATTTCAATTAGGGTCGTACTGTCTCATCTCACTATTCAGTTTTTAAGTAAGGAGATTTGCCAACTCAAATCAACTTTAATAAATTAAATAATTACTCCTTCCGTCCCATTATTAGTGGTCATCTTTCATAATTCGGATGTCCTATTATTAGTGGCGACGTCCCAAATTGGTAAAAAGTTATCACTCTCTTTCCTACTTTATCATCTTATCTCTTATATTTTATCATCTATTTTCATTATTATACTAATTTCTCTCTCCGACTTTATCATCTTCTCTCTCTCCTTCTTTATTATCTAACTCATCTCTCTCTCCTACTTTATTATCTAACTCATCTCTCATACTTTATTAGATATTCCCTTAATTCATGTGCCGAAAAGAAAGACGCCATTAATAATGGGATGGAGGGAGTATATGGGTACACACATATTAACCACGCAAATCAATTTTAAACAATTACTCCCTCCATCACATTGAAATAGTCCAGTATACTTTTTCAGACTGTCCAATTTATTTTTTAATAAATTATTACAAAAATTTTTTTGACTGAGACCACTACTTTACATATTTACCTACTATCTTAAACTCCGCGTCCAATCTCAAATGTTTTAAGATGAGTGAGATCGAGGGAATACATTTATTTATAAATCATATTATTGGTGGATCCCACCTCCTGACATGTAGGGCGTTACATTTATATTTTCTATATATAATAAAAAACACGAGGAAATAGATACAATACATTTTATATGTATTTTCAATAGGGATCGTCTGTCGATTAGCGCCAAGCTTTTTATGGTAACCTAGTATTCACTCTCTCTCTCCCTCTCCCCCCCCAACACACCCCTCTTCGTCTATCTACACTATATATGTTAAGCGCATGTTATCTACACTATCTACACCCCCCCAACACACCCCTCTTCCTCTTCCCTTTTGTTATCTTCAATTTGCTTCTCGGATATTTCTTCTTTCTAGGTTCTGTTTCAAACAATTTCTGGTGAAATCTACTCTGCATTTCGGAGTAATTTCTTCTTTTTATTTTGTGAAATCAACGGAAAAGAAGGGAAATCGAGTCTATCGAGATTGGAGGAAATAAGGTAAATTTATATTTCGGTGTAGAGGGGATTGAATTCGTGAAGAATTAACTGCTCGAATCGGATTGTGGGTATAAGATTAGGGTACGGAGATGGGAGGCGAAGTAGCGTATATCAAAGGGGTGGAAAGGGGAGAGTTTGATTTTGACGGAGAGAAAATGGTGGCGGCGCAGAGGAAGTGTACGGCGCTGTCGGTGGGAGGAGGGTTTCCGCCGACGCCTATGAAAGCGGTGGTGGTGGGGTATGCGCTTACGTCCAAGAAAGTTAAGAGCTTCTTGCAGCCCAAGTTCGAACGCTTTGCAAGGTAATTATTAATTTCTTTAATTATTGGCTGATTATTACAATCTTGAATAAGATCAAGAAAATTTTATGCTGGTTTGTTTTTCAATATTTCCAATTTGATTTATGATTCTTTAGACATGACATGGCCCTTTAAGCATGTGTATGAGTTTATGTGTGAGATTGAGATCCACACCATTGAGTTTGATTTGACAGTTTGATGATTTAAATTGAGATTCTAAGCTGTCATAATCTTCCATTAGTAATTCAGAGTTTTGGACCATAAGATGGTTTGTATGAGTGTTGTACAGCTGTTAGATTAGATGGTCTGATGTTGAGGGTGTCTTGAACTGTCAAAGATCACAATTTGGTATGTAGATCTTTATAGTCACATGCCTAATCTAACATTATTATTTTATAATGTAGACATTTGCCATATAATCAATTGCTATTTATTCGTCCTTCCTTTTTACCTGAGTAGGGATGCCTAATCTAATGTCATGTTGATGCAGGAACAAGGGAATCGTGTTTGTAGCCATCGATCAAAGCAAGCCCCTTTCGGATCAAGGTCCTTTTGATATCGTGTTGCATAAGGTAATATCCTTGTGATTTCTCGATCCTATTTTATCTTACTTGGCTATATTTATTTAGAGATGTGTAGGTATATGCATCTAATACATTTTTCGTATGTAATATTTCCTGCAGTTGTCTGGAAAAGAATGGCGGCGGGTTCTAGAGGTTGGTTTCATTTTTCAGGGTGAACTCTGTTAATGATGGATATGTTTTTGATTATGAAGAGAGCTAAAGTATATGATATGTATTGATTATGCGTCGAATTTTGCGTCCGTAGTGACTGACTATTTCCATCTAACATAATATGCAGAGAGATTGCTCTCTTCTTGTCAAGAATTGTGACTACATGGTTTAGGTTGAAGCTCAAGATTTACCATAAAATTATCAGTAGAAATGTATGTGGTTGGATAACATACTTCGGAAGTATTTACGAAACATATGCATCTTAACATCAAAGCTTACCTCTCTTAAGATGCTAACAGTGTTAGAGCCAGTCTTTTCCAGTTTCCACTGATGGCACCATAACCAAATAGTATGTAGTTCGGGTGCTGCACGTATTCCGTAACTTCCTTTATATAAACTTCTTGATTCTTACTCCAGATTCTCATAATTCTTGAACAAATATGCCACATAAACTGTCTGCATATATCCAGAACTCCTGATGATTTATTATGACAATCCAACTGTATCATTGTTTGTGATCTTGCTATGAATAACCAGATTGGGCATTAATGCTTAACCTCCGTCGAAAAACTCAACAAGGTTGATATGTGATGAGTTCTTATTTCATGGAGTTATATTCGTGAAATGGAATTTTATGTGTGAAAATGTCCTAATTTCCTTTGCAAGAAAAGTGTGTATAATTTCTACACTTTGTTTCTTATCATTTCTATTCACCACTTCCGAAGGATTACTGGAATACACATCCTGAGGTGACAGTTCTCGACCCTCCTAAAGCCATACAGCAACTGCACAACCGTCAGTCCATGCTTCAAGATGTTGCTGACCTGAATCTATCAGACCATTACGGTAATTTTGACGAAAGCCTTCTACAATAATGTTCTCTTTTCCTCATGTTTTCCTTGTGTTGTTGAAGGCAAGGGGGCGACCTTGTTAAAAGTCTTCCTGCTGTTATTTGTTAGCTTTTGATCCTTAAAAGACATGAAATGTAATGTATGTCGCCCATAGAATCTTGACATGCGTTTTGGAAGATTAGGAATGTTACTTACACGTACTATGCAGGAAAAGTCGGTGTTCCTAAACAGTTGGTTATCAAGAAAGATCCATCATCTATCGCTGCTTTAGTGGGAAAGGCGGGTCTGAGGCTGCCAATTGGTATACACCGTTTACGTTTAATTACGAACAATTATGCATTTTTAGAGATAGCAGCATGCGGTTGCAACGTTTAGTAGCATCTAAATAGTGAAATCTTGCTCTGAATTTCTGTGTATCAGTGGCAAAACCTTTGGTTGCGAAATCGCATGAACTATCTCTTGCCTACGATGAATTGTCCCTCCAGAATCTCGAACCACCACTTGTTTTGCAGGAATTCATTAATCATGGTACGGAGACATTCCTATGTTTTTTATTACCTTTTGCCTCAAGGGATACAAACTAAAGATTTTCATTTGGATCATAATTATTTGTCCTCTATTGCTGTAGGAGGCGTACTATTCAAGGTTTATATTGTTGGGGAAGCAATAAAAGTGGTCAGGCGTTTTTCGTTGCCAGATGTAAGCAAATGCGAACTGTCCAAGAACGCGGGTGTTTATCAATTTCCGAGAGTTTCTTGTGCTGCTGCATCTGCTGATGATGCAGACTTGGATCCTCATGTTGCTGGTGAGTACTGCATTTCAACTTTTTTCGCCTATATAGTTGTTCGGCCTCTCAATTTCTCAGCTGAAATAGATTCTTATCAGTATGTCTTTTTTTCTATGTAGAACTTCCTCCACGACCATTGCTCGAGAAATTGGCAAAGGAACTACGACGAAGGCTGGTACACATTTCATCACCTTTGATGTTTTCGACGTTGCAATTTTCATTACCAATCAGTCACTAATTGTGTGGATATTCTTCCAATAGGGTCTTAGGCTGTTCAACTTCGACATGATTAGAGAGCATGGATCACGAGACAAGTATTACGTTATCGACATCAACTATTTCCCAGGTATGTAATAAACTGAATATTTGATAGAAAGTAGCATTAGCAAAGTTCAGTATCTCAAAGGTAAAACTTGGCGTTACATTCTTGTATCGGCTTCAGGATACGGAAAGATGCCCGAATACGAATGCATATTTACGGATTTCCTTCTGAGCCTGGTTAAAAGCAAGTAGGTCTAAAGAGCTACACCCACATCTTAGCTACTTCCAACATCTGCAAGTTCAATGCAATGAATCCATATGCTATGCTGCTGATCTTTGGCTATGAATTGCGTTGCTTCCGAAGGTAATCAATCCGATTTACGATCTTACTCGAATGTCTTTCGATCTTTTGGTATTATAGTGTTGATATGGAGTGGGGAATGCACAAGCAGCAACACTTTGTTCTTGCATATTTAGATGTGCAGTACTCAATAATCAGTTGGGATTAAATTTTTTGCTGTAAATACTTGTTGGTTAGACATTGTATAACTTCAATCTAAATTATTGCCTATTTATCTATAATATTATTTATTTGATTATTTAATATGTCTTTTTTCTATATAGAAAATAGCTATGCATAGTTTATTTTCATGCCTCCATTAATAGTTGATCCTTGTCATCTTCCTCAATGAAATCTTGCAGCTGATCACTCTTTTCTCTCTCCACTTCATACATCATCTCTCTAGCTTTGCTCTCTTCTTCATCATCCTCAACTTCATCCACCGCCGCTTTCAATTGCTTCCTCCCTATTTTCAACACTTCATCTACCTTTCTTCGGTCTTGTAATCTCTTGAATTGGCAAAGAAGCCAAATGCAAATTACAAGAATCACAAATACATGTACGGATTGCTTCACCTTCTTCAATCTCTTCTTGGCCCTCACACTTCTGCTTGAAGATTGCTTCAACATCATCATCATCATCGTCTCACTATGAAGAGATGATTCTACAGGCTAAGCCTGCATATTTTGAGTAATTCTTGAAGAAGGTAAGTAGTTTGGAGATTTAATGAGAGAGAGAGAGAGAGTATGAGAAGAAATATATAGAATGAAGAAGGCAGAGAAGGAAGAAGGCATTAATATATTTATGTGCACAAATGGTAAATCATTTATTGGGCCTATTTTACAGTTCCAACTGCCTCTTGCATTGTTTTTATTTTTTTTTTTTTTCAGAGACGAGGTAATCTGCCGCAGTTACTGAAGTGTGCATTGAATAAGCCTTATACTCACACATAGCAGTTGATGGGTTTTAAACCCATGACCATTGAATCACAGACTAAGCACTTTCACCACTATTTCATTCCAAGAGGAACTTTTGAATTGTATTTTGTATGTATATATATATAAGAAAGAGGATAATAAAATAAAAAATAAAAAATCTTTAATATTTTTTTCCTTTTGGGCTTGATTGATAGGGCTCAAATGCAATCTCTTCAATTTCCCCCTTTTGTAATAAAAAAGGCCAATATTATGACATCATGCGAATAAATGGGCCATGAAATAAAGAATTTAACACAAACAAAAGGTTAATTATCCACATTATTTTATACATATAAATATGAAATTAATCTTCAAGGGTTGAAGAATGAATCTCCACACTTACACTTCCAAGACATTGGCTTATAGTTTGAAATATAATCCCCTCTTGAGTCTGCAATATTAATATTGATTCTTGGGAGTGCATGAAAATAAGACATGATGGAATATTCCTTTCTGGGCACAACCACTGGAACCTGAACTGCCTCACAATGCCCACAAGACTTGCATCTCTCACTCTCACATCTTGGAGGCCTTGATCCTATCACTCCTCTCATCCTCACCATCTTCTCTTCATTCACTTCCCTGCATCCAACGGTTAAATCTCGATAAAGTTATAACCTTGGAACCGGAAAAAGATATTCAGTTAACGGGAGTTAATACTTTATCGAATATTATTTTAGTGCATTGACCCATATCAAGATCGGAAGAAATTATGATCTAAGCGAAATTATTACTCTATCGATATTTAATTGTAGTGCATTGAGAAATTAAAGAGAGAGAGAGATATGTCAAGAAACCTTACCATTGTGGGATGAGAGAATTCTCTTCCTGCAATAAATAATTAGATATATAATGTCACTCCTATATGATTCTTGATGAATATATATAGTTTGAAACAAGTTGTACATATTTGAAGTTTACTTACCTTGAGCCATGAAGTGGAGTGGACTTAAGGATGGGAAGAGTAAGAATTCAACTACAAGTATATATTGGATTATGCAGCTCAACTTCATACATGTCATTGAATATTTTGAGGCAGAAATGGTTACAAGAGAGAGAGAGAGGGAGAGAGAGAAAAATGTTGAGTTTTATGTAGAGTGTTTTGGTATGAGCATGTAGAAGAATGGGTTGGCTCTGTTGACTGGCAGTTACGGTGGTTAAATGTTTCAGGAAGAAGATGATGCTGGAACCGTTGGATGGAAATGCTGAGTTGGATGATCGACTGGTGAAGGGAAAAACATCAACTAATAAAAACGTGTTTTAGTTGAACACGTCTTTGAGTTTGTTAGTTAGTTAGCTTTCTCATGTAAACTGTTTAGTATAAATAAATGAGGCACTCTCTCTGTAATTCAATAATAACGATACCAGAAATAAAGTTGAGATCTGATTTCTTCATGATCTAGAATCTTCCACTAGATCTGAGTTTCATAGTTTTTCGTTCGTCTATTTTTGGTTTATCGTTTCTAACAAAAAAAAAACCCCACCAAAAGGGATATCAACTTTACATTATATAATTAACCTCGTTTAATGAGCACAAAATTGAGAGAAAAAAATAAGAAAGACAGCCGCAAATATTAATAAAAAAAAATTAATTATAGGGTTGTTCCAAATTACCAGCAAAAAAGCATTATAGTGACATTTCTTGGATTTATTTTTATTTTTTTGCGTGGATAATAAAAGATAGGGATGTGTGAGTCATGGGATTTCGTTTTCATGGATTATGTAGTTTCATTCTATCCCCATCAAATTATCTATGAAAATATATTCTCCAGGTTGCTTCAATTTTCAGCATAAAAATGACAACTTGAATAATAATAAAACAAAAATAAAAATAAAAAAGTTTATTCTTATAATTCTGTCATTTTTGTAGGACCAATTTAGTTTTTTTACTGGCTGGTCATGAAAATGGAGCAAAATCTCCAAATTTTTAAAGGTTAACCTCTTTAAAAAATTAGCAAATCGAATGCAAAATAATATATTTTTTTTCAAGTTAGAAAAAATGTGCAACGTCTTTAGATTTCTTAAAGGTTAACCCCTTTAAAATATTTACAATTCCAATGCTAAAAAATAATTTTTTTCATAAATAAAAAATTAAGCAAAATCTCCAAATTTTTAAAGGTGTTCCCTTTAAAAATTAGCAAATCGAATGCAGAAATAATATATTTTTTTTCGAGTTAGAATAAATGTGCAACGTCTTTAGATTTCTTAAAGGTACCCCTTTAAAATATTTGTAACAATGCTAAAATAATAATTTTAATCATAAATAAAAAATTGAGCAAAATTTCCAAATTTTTAAAGGTGTTAACCCTTTAAAAAAATGATCGAATCGAATACTAAAATAATTTTTTTTTTTCGAGTTAGAAAAAATGTGCAACGTCTTTAGATTTCTTAAAGGTTAACCCCTTTTAAATATTTGCAATTCGAATGCTAAAGCAATAATTTTTTTCATATATAAAAATGGAGCAAAATCTTCAAATTTTTAAAGGTTAACTAACCTCTTTAAAAAATTATCAAATCGAATGCAAAATAATATATTTTTTTTTTCAAGTTAGAAAAAAAGTGGAACGACTTCAGATTTCTTCAAGGTTAACCCCTTTAAAATATTTGCAATTCCAATGCTAAAATAATAATTTTTTCATAAATAAAAAATTGAGCAGAATCTCCAAATTTTTAAAGGTCCCCTTTAAAAAATGATCGAATCGAATACAAAAATAATATTTTTTTTAAAGTTAGAAAAAATGTGCAAAGCCTCTAGAATTTGTAAAGGTTAACCCCTTTAAAATACTTCCATTTCGAATTCTAAAATAATAATTTTTTTTATATAAAAAATTGAGTAAAATCTCCAAAATTTTAAAGGTGTTAAACCCCTTTAAAAATTAGCAAATCAAATGCAAAAATAATATATTTTTTTCGAGTTAGAAAAAATGTGCAATGTCTTTAGATTTCTTAAAGCTTAACCCCTTTAAAATACTTGCAATTCTAATGCTAAAGTAATAATTTGTTTCATATATAAAAATTGAGCAAAATAACCAAAGTTTTAAAGGTTAAGCACTTTAAAAAAATAGCAAATCGAACGCAAAAATAATATATTTTTTTTCAAGTTAGAAAAAATGTGTAATGTCTCTAGAATTTTTAAAGGTTAACCCCTTTAAAATATTTGCAATTCGAAAGCTAATATAATAATTTTTTCATATATAAAAAATTGATCAAAATATCCAAAATTTTAAAGGTTAACTAACCCCTTTAAAAAATTAGCAAATCAAATGCAAAAATAATATATTTTTTTTTTCGAGTTAGAAAAAATGTGCAACGTCTTTAGATTTCTTAAAGGTTAACCCCTTTACAATATTTGCAATTCCAATGCTAAAATAATAATGTTTTTTCATAAATAAAAAATTGAGCAAAATCTCAAATTTTTTAAATGTTAACCCTTTAAAAAATGATCGAATTGAATATTAAAATATTTTTTTTTGTACTTAGAAAAAATGTGCAAAGTCTCTAGAATTTTTAAAGGTTAACTCCTTTAAAATTCTTCAAAATAGAATTCGAAAATAATAATTTTTTTTATATAAAAAAAATTTAGAAAACCTCCAAATTTTTAAAGGTTAACCCCTTTAAAAAATTAGCAAATCGAACCTAAAAACAATATATTTTTTTTTGAGTTAGAAAAAATGTGCAATGTCTCTAGAATTTTTAAAGGTTAACCCTTTAAAATATTTGCAATTCGAAAGCTAAACTAATAATTTTTTTCATATATAAAAAATTGAGCAAAATCTCCAAATTTTTAAAGGTGTTCCCTTTAAAAATTTAGCAAATCAGATGCAAAAATAATATTTTTTTTTGTGTTAGAAAAAATGTGCAACGTCTCTAGATTTCTTAAAGGTTAACCCTTTAAAATATTTGCAATTCGAATGCTAAAATAACAAATTTTTTCATATATAAAAAATTGAGAAAAATCTCATAATTGTTAAAGGTTAACACATTTAAAAAATTAGCAAATCAAATGCAAAAATAATTTATTTTTTTGAAGTTAGAAAAAATGTGCAACGTCTCTAGAATTCTTAAAAGTTTACCCCTTTAAAATATTTGCAATTCGAAAGCTAATATAATAATTTTTTCATAAATAAAAAATTTAGTAAAATCTCAAAATTTTTAAAGGTGTGTGTTAACCTTTAAAATATTTGCAAATCGAATGCAAAAAATACATTTTTTTCAAGTTAGGAAAAATGTGCGACGTCTCTAGAATTCTTAAAGGTTAACCCCTTTAAAATACTTGCAATTCTAATGCTAAAGTAATAATTTTTTTCATATATAAAAATTGAGCAAAATCTCAAAAGTTTTAAAGGTTAACCCCTTTAAAACATTAGCAAATCAATTGTAAAAATAATATATTTTTTTTGTGTTAGAAAAAATGTGCAACATCTCTAGATTTCTAAAAGGTTAACCCTTTAAAATATTTTCAATTCGAATGCTAAAATAACAATTTTTTTCATATGTAATAAATTGAGATAAATTTCCTAATTTTTAAAGGTTAACCCGTTTAAAAAATTAGCAAATCAAATGCAAAAATAATAATTTTTTTTTGTGTTGGAAAAAATGTTCAACATCTCTAGAATTCTTAAAAGTGTACCCCTTTAAAATATTTTCAATTCGAAAGCTAATATAATAATATTTTTCATAAATAAAAAATTGGCAAAATCTCTAAATTTTTAAAGGTTAACCCCTTTAAAAAAAATTCAAATCGAATGCAAAATTAATATAGTTTTTTTCAAGTTAGAAAAAATGTGCGACTTTCTAGAATTCTTAAAGGTTAACCCCCTTAAAATATTTGCAATTCTAATGCTAAAGTAATAATTTTTTTCATATATAAAAATTGAGCAAAATCTCCAAAGTTTTAAAGGTGTTCCTTTAAAAAATTAGCAAATCAAATTCAAAAATAATATATTTTTTTTGTGTTACAAAAAAATGTGCAACGTCACTAGATTTCTTAAAGGTTAACCCTTTAAAATATTTGCAATTCGAATGCTAAAATAATTTTTTTTTCATATATAAAAATTGAGAAAAATTTCC
This sequence comes from Lavandula angustifolia, assembly GCA_028984105.1. NCBI lineage: Eukaryota > Viridiplantae > Streptophyta > Magnoliopsida > Lamiales > Lamiaceae > Lavandula > Lavandula angustifolia. Next base: position 32,924,440 of record CM054810.1, on the reverse strand, counting down.
TAAAAAATGTGCAACGTCTCTAGAATTGTTAAAAGTTTACCCCTTTAAAATATTTTAAATTAGAAAGCTCAAAAAATAATATTTTTCATAAATAAAAAATTTAGCAAAATCTCTAAATTTTTAAAGGTTTTCCCCTTTAAAAAATTTACAAATCGAATGCAAAAATAATATATTTTTTTTTCAAGTTAGAAAAATGTGCGACGTCTCTAGAATTCTTAAAGCCCCTTAAAAATATTTGCAATTCGAAAGCTAAAATAATAATTTTTTTCTTTTTATAAAACTTGAGCAAATTCTCCAAATTTTTAAAGGTGTTCCTTTAAAAAATTTGCAAATCAAATGCAAAAATAATATATTCTTTTTCGAGTTAGAAAAAATGTGCAACGTCTTTAGATTTCTCAAATGTTAACCCCTTTAAAATATTTGCATTTTGAAAGCCAAAATAATAATTTTTTCATATATAAAAAATTGAGCAAATTCTCCAAAATTTTAAAGGTTAACCCTTTAAAAAATTATCAAATAGAACGCAAAAATAATTTTTTTTTTTCGAGTTAGAAAAAAAGTGCAACGTCTCTAAAATTTTTAAAGGTTAACGCCTTTAAAATATTTCCAATTCGAAAGCTAAAATAATAATTTTTTTCATAAATAAAAAGTTTAGCAAAATTTCCAAATTTTTAAATGTTAACCCTTTTAAAAAATTAGCAAATCGAATGCAAAATAACATATTTTATTTCAAGTTAGAAAAAATGTGCAACGTCTTTAGATTTCTTAAAGGTTAACCCCTTTAAAATATTTGCACTTCTAATGCTAAAGTAATAATTTTTTTCATGTATAAAAATTGAGCAAAATCTCCAAAGTTTTAAAGGTTAACCCCTTTAAAAAATTAGCAAATAAATGCAAAAATAATATATATATTTTTTTTGTGTTAGAAAAAATGTGCAACGTCTCTAGAATTCTTAAAAGTTTACCCCTTTAAAATATTTGTAATTCGAAAGCTAATATAATAACTTTTTTCATAAATAAAAAATTTAGCAAAATCTCCAAATTATGCAAAAATAATCTAAAGTAATAATTTTTTTTCTTTTTATAATAAATAATAAAATAATTACTAGTTTTCTCAATATCCTCTTCTCTACAGTATTTTGGATAATTGAGTTTCAATGACTACATACTTGCCCTCATTATATACACGCGAAGCTACTCTACTCTACACGATCACAATATAAAATTATCGATCATATGTTGTACAACATCGGCTCCTTGAGAATTGATACATTGCGTTGTAACCTATCACAAAAGAATGGATTGGTCATCAGACTTCACTAACCAAACTCGTAATGAAAACCTAATGATTCCAACCTGGATTGTGGTGTGTGCAAGAATCCTCTGCATACTTCCTCTGAAGCTCACATCTACTCTCTCCCATTCCAGTCTAGTTAGCCCTCTTATCATTGCCTCTACAATGTAAATACAAATTGCCAAAATATTTTTTTTAAAAAAAATTATATAATTAAAGAAAATTCGGGATTTTACATTTTTTTTTTAATACGCACCTTCCATATCTCTGGATCTGCCTCTAGAAACTTCTACTTCCAAGGAAGCTTCTCCTTCATTGGTGACTCCATTTGGTTTCTCTTCATTGACAATGTGTGGGTATTTATCATTTCTCTGAAGACTCCGGCGCTATAACAGACACAATACCGTGAGACATTTGATTCGGACTTGTATAAAATGTTCAGTATATCTAGTGATCTATATATACCTTCGGGAGCTCACTCCGTCGACGCAATGACGAGGAACTCCACCCCACAAGAGCTAGCTTAGGTGTTAAGGCCACTATACCGACGCAAATACGGACGGACAAGAATGAAACTACAAATCAAAAGTCCGTCGATTTCTGCAGAAACACATCGGGATTTATTCGATTCAAAAGGATACAATCGAAACGCACGTTCGCGTAGGCTACTCGCCTCTTGAAACACTGCAAAGCCGATCTGCAGTGATGATCAATTTTCAAGATTCATTGATTTTCAAGTGGTTGAGAATGTGATATAAAAGATTTAGGGTTACACACATGAATTTAAGATCATCAGAGTTGCTGCTCATTCTGAGCAAGATGGGAGCCTTCCCATCATCACAATCTCTCAAGAAGAGGTGCCTCCCTGTTCTTCCCAACACGACGGAAGCACGCGTCGCTAATCTCTCCATCGTGTAAAGGCCACAGAATACCGGAACCTAACGACACACACGGAAAACATCAAATCTACGTAGCAGCAATACACATAAGGCAGACGGTACCGTTAGCAAGAGTGACTAATTACTTGCTTGTGCCCCCTCGAGCCAAGATGAGGCGTTGCGAAGGTAATGAAGTTCATGGGTTCGAGCCCCGCAACTTCCTCCTCGCCCTCATCGTGTTTCGGTTTGTAAAGCAGAGCAATGGCGTATCGGGCTACAAGGCCGCCGAGGGAGTGGCCTACGAAAGAGATCTTTCGAAGATTTGGATGGTGACGGACTAGAGAAAGAACCTGACAAGGGAATAAACCATGCAATGAAGCTCTTGTTATAGAAGATGTTTTTGGGGTAATGCATTACAATTTACAAACCTCTTCTGCTAATCTCTTCCCCATGACATCAACACCATTTAATGTCAGCATTGAGGCATTAGACTTACTGCCTACACACATCATGTTCATCAAGAATCAATTCAAGAGTTGGACTCATAATTCTCACAAGATTATATAATTTATTGCAAATTGAAACATGAACAACCTTAAAGAGAATCAAATGTACCATCTTATGTTTTGATTATCAAGAAAATAAATGGAATTTTAGCCAATAAACATATAATTAAGACTATCAATTGTTTTTACTCAAGTACGCACTTCGATAGCGGCTGCGGGTTACCTTCCTCATTCAAAAAAAAAAAAATACCAATTGCTTACTCGTTATGAATCAAACCAAGTGGGCATTTCATTTCATAACGAATCAACACAATAAAAGTATTATGTAATAAAAAAAAAGAGGAAAATACAAAAATTAAACTCACAATGTACTAAAACATCATGTGGATACGCCTTCACAAACTGCTTGGCTGCATACCTCCAATCTTGAGCACTGCAAATCAAGATTATACAAACAATAAAATTATCACAGCCCACAAAATTTGGAAATAAAATTATCATAGCCCATAAAATTAAAAAAATTAAAAAATTAAAAATAGAGTAATTGAAAAATTGAAGCTTTTATACCTTCCAAATATTCCATTGACCGTAACAACGAGGTGGGTCGGCGAGTGATCCCTCCCGTTGCAACTCGCCTCCATGTTGAAACCTCCGCCGGCGGCCGGCGTCTCCGCCGTCGGAACGTCGTCGTCGAGTCTCATACACGGAAATCTCTGAATAAAATAAAAGCTCAACTTCTTCTTCTGCTGGCTTTTACCTTTCCTTTTCATGATGCTTTTATTCTCCTCGCCTCTCTCTCCCTCTTCTCTCTCTCCTTTCACAGTTTCAGCTCTGCTGCTCTCCATCTCGGTTGTAAATTGTAATAAAAATGTTAGTTGTTGCAATAACTGATGATGGGCAGAAACGAGTTATGGTAAGTTAGTTAAGAAAATTAAAGCGCCATGGCTGACTTCAAAAGCGTACGCCTTCTAATTTTCAATGCATTTTGACTTTAATTACTTTTATCTAGAAATACCTTTAAAATTATTAAATTAATTTATCCAAATAGGTTTTTTATTGGTCAAAATTAGGGGTAAGAGTGGGATTTAGTGGTCGTAATTTGAATTGTCATGATTCTAGAACCAATTATACATGAAAAATGTGAGATTAAATAAAATAATTCAAAGGAGTTGCCTAATAATTAAAGGTGAGTCGGCGAATCACGAGTTGAGGGCATGTCTTTGACGCTTAGTCAATGTGAACGACTGGTCTGAATTAACAATTTGGAGTACTTTTATTGCCTTTCTATTATGATACAATTGCTACTTAAAATATGATAAATCTTCGTGTGTATAGGTATTGTTTGTATCGAGATTTATTTAGAGTAAATTCGGATACGCAAAGGTGGCCGGCAGAGATTGGAAGATAGTCAAAGACGTAGGGCGGCTACAAAATTCACATTTCATATAGTATAGGCCCATGCTATTTTCTCATGCTCTTCTAGAATTCTAATTCCATTTTCATTTGCAGTTTAGAATTCTAATCATGTTGCTAATTTACTTTAAAATAAATATGCTTAAAAAAAGAAAAGACAACAAAAACTATACAGAAATTAATATATTGAAAACTCCATTTGACCAATTAATGAATATGGATAAACCGTGTAATAATAAATAGCTCGAGAAAATCTACCATTAAATGTACGATTATTAATCAATATCTACGTCAAGCAAACCTAAGAAGCAACAGAAGAACCAAATAGGATCGTCCAGTTCCTATAGAACCTATCACTAAAATCTCCCTCGTTCATTATAACACAGATGGATAGATCATTTCCTGTACGGAAAAGCTTCAAGAATCAAGAAACCTCTTCAAAGAATTTCATCATAGAAACGGAGCCGGGGAGTAAGCGAATTCGACGGGCGGTACTCTACATGGATAAATAGACAAGGATGAGCACAAAACACACAAAGATCATAGTGTCAAAACGAAATAACCAGGATGGTGATATAAGTGTGTAGTTTGTTGGCTGTTAAGCAACCGAGAAGTCGTAAAATACGGGTGTACGTAGAGAATAACGTCGATGATTACAAGCTAGTGTTGCATTTCTAACCCCCAAAGAGCCTAAAGACTATGACTTGTTTGGTAAAGCAAAGCAGGGGAAATAAACTAGACTAGCTTTCACAAAAGTGGGCAAGCAAAAGCAGAAAGAACATTATCATGGCACGTACGGAGTTGGATCGATAAAGGCACATTGTTCATCAACCAAAATCTTAAAATTTATTTTGAGTAGGAGTTCATCAAGTGATAACTAACCTCTGCATCACTTTAAGCATTCCGGTACCGAGTTGCATTGGCATGCCCATGATGATGCACTCAGTGACTCCTTCAATCTTATCCACTCTCCCATTTGCTGCAGCATTAAAGAGGTGATCGATTGTCTTCTCAAATGAAGCAAGCATCAATACACTGTCCCTCATTTTCGCCACACCGTATCTTGTTATTCCCAAGACTTCACCCTGAAATAGTTGTCGTAGAAAAGGAAACAGGATCATCATTAACTTCGTATTCGCAAAGGCATTTATAGCATAATGAACCCAACTTGAAGAAGTTTCACAGTGCAACTAGGAAGGGCCTAACACAAGGGCAATCAGAAAGGCCTAGGAAATGGTTATAGTAGCTCAAGTTTATGTTCTTTTACAAACAAATCGTATAATGAGAAAGTAGTGATGAGTGAACAAGACATCCACAACAAAACTTGCCAAATTTTGAAGAACTCATGAAAGAGCTCAAATCCAATCTCTAAAACAAACAAATGCCTAAATTCTTTAACACTTTATATATCACATCTTGATAAACCTATTTCGACACGTTCTCCTACCCTCATCACGGTCACAACTAAGACCCTTTTTGTTCATCCCCTTGATTAGACCTTCTAATTTGCAATAGTGTCGGAAATGAAGAAACTCATAATCAAATAGAACACATTTGATGTATCATAAGTGTCCCGACCATCATTTTATCATATAATAAAGATCTAAAAGGCCAAACATGAAAAGTAAAAGGCCCCCATAGTCTAGTATCTAATTCTAGAAAACAAATGATGACCAATTAGATGTTCGCTTGAGTTCCTAGACCATTAGATTAGACGGAATACTCTGATAACAATTGCAACAATGACAAAAGAATATCACCCGTGCAGTTATAAAAGAGCAACTTCTGCAAAGATGTAAATGTAATAACCTTAAATGTCATCAAATCCGCCAAAAGCATCATGTGGCGTCTGTCTATGGACATGCCATAGTTTGACAAGATGTATTGTATTTCATCAATTATTTTCCTCCTTGCAGCTTCAATTCCAAGCGTCCGTTGTACTTCTAAGATGTCATTACTTGTTGTTTTGCAGCCATCAACTCCTTCAGTGCCCATGACAGACAAAAGACCAGTCCTGCAGGTTAAAACATCTTGCTAAAATTACTTGGTTGCAGTATCTACTATTACATGTAGGAACTGTGAGTATATGAAAATCTGTTAATAGTTTTTGAAGTGGAACTAGTATTTATAGACGCAATACATAGTTAATTAGCTCTTGGTGCTGGTGAATTTGAAAGTCAAGTATACAGGTAACAAATAAAGGTAATAAAAACCAACGAACAAGCTGAATCAAAGTTCTATTATGCCTACTCTCAAATCTCTCCGAAAAACTCCCTCCTACAAGGTTTTCCCTTGTCAAACCTATCAGCAGTCTTCTTGGTAGTATGCTTAAGATATTTACAAACACAAACATATAAATATAAATACACACACACATACACACTGAGAGAGAGAGAGAGAGAGAGAGAGAGAGAGAGGCAAGGGAAAAAGGAATGAAATTTTACAGATGCTTACCCCTCTACTAGTAACTTCAACTTTCTGCTTCGACCAGGGTCTTTTTCTTTCGATTCATTAACTATTATAGCTCGTTCAACAGAATTGATTCCCTGTCATCCATATAGAAGCCCCAAGAAAGGAAAAACCGAGTCATGGATTAAACTATTGAAGGCCAATTGAACAGCAAAAGAAAAAAGCCTTTGGATATCAAAAATGGAATTTTCGTCCACTCTCACCTTCAGTACAACTTTTGAGAGCTTACTCTTAAGCCCTTGGAGTTCAAATTGAATTTTACTTCTATCTACCAGCAGAGTAACTTCAAGTTTTCGAGGATGCAGTACTCTAATTTGCTGTAATAAACATGCAGATTATCAATGATAAAAGCAATAATTACTTACAGCTCTAAGAAGAACAGAATGCCTGTAAATCCTGATATATGCACATGTAATAAGAAGATGCCGGATAATTTCTACCTGCTCTTTCAGTTTCATTTTCGGGGTTCGTAGAATTGATTTTTTTACAGAGTACGCATCAATAGAGAGTTGAGCACCTTGCATCCTTTTCCAGTCAAGAGTTATAACTATGGATGCAGACCTCAAAGTTTGTTTAGACTTTATGCTTCTGGCCACCTACCAAACAAGGAGAAGACCAAGACAAAGATTAAACTTAGTAGTTTCTAACTGTATGCATATTTTAACAAAGCATCTCAAAGAATAATTTCAAAAGCAAAAGCAAAGTGCAACCTATTATAAGACCAAATCCAAAAGTTATACCACAAGAATTAAAGCATGCAATCAGGAACCCAATAGATATTCCAAAAATCAAATACCTGTTCCAGAAGGGTTCTCTCAATACGCCCCTTCACTATTTTAGCTACTGTTTCATTGTTGTCATGCTCCAGTGCTGTAGTAATAATTGGTGTGTGGATTTTTTTAGAAGCGTCGATGATTTCTATTATCCTAGGAACTCCAAGGGTAACATCTATTAAAGGTTAAGTCAACATATTGGAAGGTACCAGATGACAAAAGGTTTAAAAAGGTAAAAGCATCAGTAGGACATCATATTGTAGGATACTCATGCTAGCCACTCCAGCAAAGTGGAAAGTTTTCAATGTCATCTGTGTCCCTGGCTCTCCAATACTCTGAGCTCCAATGGCACCTATTGCAGTCCCTGCTTCAATTTTCTTGGAATGGTAACGAGAGATGCAGGTTTCTAAGAAGACCTAAACCAATAAAAGGGAAATACCCCTGTAAGATTCAGATGCCAAATTACAGCATTCTCCAGGTTACCTCATATAAAGTTTGTGCGGAGTGTGTGTTTAAGAGCAAGAACCACAATAGGGTTATACTGCAGTCCTTTTATATTAAAAGATAATCATATAAGAGACTATCAGAATATGATAAAGATGATAACATTTAGGGACAGCAATAACAAAGAAATTGACAGCTTATACAGCTTCATAATGAAATCATAATAAACAATGTTCAGATTGATAGGAGGCATTTCACAATATAAGAAATTATCAAATTCCAATTCAAGATACACTTTGATCCTATTTTCCTATATATGTATTTAAAAATTTAGCTCTCTGAAAGACACACTAAAAAAAAATCAGAAATGAGACTAAGCCGCAGGCTTGCAGCCAAGGTAGTCAATCAGCCATATTAACTATATCAGGACTAGTCAAAAACACCTATGTTATGATCAGTACTATCGAAGATTTATGAAAACAATTACCAACTCACTAAAGTCTTTACTAGTTTAAATGCTAACCAAGTATCTTATTGTTAAGTTATACTCTTCACAGATAAGATCAATTTACTTTAATGTTCGACTACAGCCACACCAAAAGAGAATTACCATTAATTGTGTCCGAGTAATCCCAGATATATTTGAGGCAACTTTTTCCAGATAAAACCTATCTTCTTCAGAATGATCGCCATCACCCGATTTCAGCTTGAGAGTTGAGCTAGGACATTTCTTCTCAATAAAATTTCTTAAAGACTCGGCAAAAGCCTCTAAGCAACCATCTTTAGATGGTGTATCCAATGAAGGAAAAGACTCCGAAGACCCTCCACCAAAAGTCGTCGTTGATTTCAGGAGCTTTCTCTCAATTGTTTTATTGACGGTTTCCTTAATTTCTTCGGTGCTTAAACTCTCTTGCTCCATTGCAGGGCAAGTGGCCTATCAAGACATAACATAGAAGAGAATCAAAAACTATTTTATCAAAATGCGAGATTAGTCAAGCCAATTAACTTCCTTAAAAGATGAAGGATAAAACATTAAAACCAGTACCTTCGCTTTCATAAATAGTCTGTCGAAGTTCAGGGGAAGCCCACTTTTTTCTTCCATCTGTGCAGGATCCATAGCATCACCCCCATACTGAAATTGCACAATGCAAGCACTGGCGTTTCTCACAGTATTATCATAAAATACAGACAGATCCTCCAAAGCCTTTATTAATCTGCGAGACATGTACCCTGTATTGGCTGTTTTAACCTGTAACAGTAACGAAGTTCTAAATGCATTTTCTGCCTATAAGCATCAGCAAGGAATCAGATCCGTGCTCGGGATCATTCAAGAAGTATTTGAAATAGGAATCAGATGTGGGTGTTAGACCACCTAGTTCTAGGGGGTTGAGAAATCCCAACTTTTTAGATATGATTTTGATAGACCTAACCCAAACACCTAATTTGAGGTTCATACCAATTCCTGATTCCTAAAGCCTCTCACCAACCTTAAGTAAAAATATTATTCTAATGCTTAATCGAGCAGAACCTTTAGCCAAAAGATCTTAACAAAAAGATTCACGTGGTCCATACCAAATCTAGTGGTAGCTTAATTCACCAATGATTTAGCACCATTGCTGGACAAACTTTGTATACAGATCTGTTACATTCAAGTCTATTTTTGACAGTATCCATCAGCAAACAAATTAAAAAACCGAGAACAAAAGAAATAACACAAAAGGGACAAAACCATCTGAGTGTCATTTCTAATATTCTATATAATCTTACTGGAGCATATATCCATGTATTTTCAGGTCACAAACAACAAATACAAGAACCCCGCCATTCATTCAGGTTTAAAAATAGGCAGCAAAGAGGAATTAAGGTTGCATTAATCTTCAAGAAAATCACTCTGGTGAACAATGTAACTGTTACTGTTAATGTAAACTGTAAACTATAGGAAAAAAAGTTCAGACTTACCGCCGTATCCACAAGACCTTCTCTCCCCCCCATGGTGTGGAAAAAAAACTCAGTTGCTGATAAACCAGTATAAAAGGAATTCTCAACAAAGCCTTTAGCCTGAACATAACGTATAGACGAATTAGAAAGAGTAAGCTTGTATATAGCCATTTGCAGTGCAAAAGTCAGATGTTATGATGTGGGATATCCCACATCGACTTCACAAAGAAGTGTGGAGTGGTATATAAGTGAGTGTCAATCCTTTCCCTATAACCATGGTTTTGGGGAGAGTTAGGGCTCCTTGCTTGTATCCCTAACAATGGTGCGGTGAACGTGGACCGTACGTCTGCGGGAAGGGGCGACCCGTTGATTGGCCCGGGAAACCGGGTAGGCCCGGGGAGTAGTCCCCGGGTGGGCCCAGGACTGGTATTGCAGAGAATAGAGTCGTGAGTGGGCCAGCATCCTGGGTGGGCCCCACCGCGGACCCAGCCGTGGGTGGGGAGGACTTCCGGAGTAGGCCGTCCGTGGACGTACGGTTTCGAAGGGGAAGGCATTGTTATGATGTGGGATATCCCACATCGACTTCACAAAGAAGTGTGGAGTGGTATATAAGTGAGTGTCAATCCTTTCCCTATAACCATGGTTTTGGGGAGAGTTAGGGCTCCTTGCTTGTATCCCTAACAATGTTATGATGTGGGATATCCCACATCGGCATCACATTCACACAAAAAGAATAAGCAATAAATGATGCAAGATTAGTCTCCGGAAGAGACCCAATATAAAGTTTAGTATATTATGGTTTTAAAAAGTACCATGTAAGTAGATACTTATAATGAAGTAATTGGGACCTCAGTCCGGCTGAATTGGTATCCAAGAGAATGAGAGTATTTTCTACAGTAAATATATTTATCACCCACAGTGCAGCTTCAGTAAAGTAAGGATAGGTTAACAAAAAAAATGATGAATAAATATATGCATGCGGGTATGTATCAATCAGGAAGCAAATTGTAAGGCAGAGAAGAAAATTAAAAAATACTCATGACGATGCAGCATTCTCTTCCATAAGAAAACAAAAGAGATGCTGCATTACTAAACCTAGTCCAAGGCATTTATGTTCTTTTCAACTCAATTTCAGGTTGCTAAATCCAAGGACCCATGCCTTCAGCAAGTAACTGTAGGATATGTAAAATGCAGGAAAACTGAATTCTTGTCGAAAGACTTTAGAGGTTTTTGAGTAAATTCGCATGAGAGACTTTGAGGATGGTGAACCAGATCATCCTTGTATACCATGTGATGCAGATACCACATTGAATAGAAGTTTCTAATCTGTAGTGCACCCTCCTCGTTCCTTAAGTCCACCTTATGCGAGGAATATAAATGTAAGCTTTCATTGGAAGATAGAGATGATTAAAGATTCCTCCAAATGGAAATTCCCAGAGTTCAAGGAATTCCAATAACATGCTCTGTCTTTTGATGAGGAACACAAAGGCAAGCTCCGATTGTAAGTTAGAGAGGGTTTCAGACTGGGAAGTCCCAGAGTTCAAGGTAAAAATTATTTATTATACTATAGGTTAGTAGAAAATTTCCTTCTTCTAAATTCTATTCAGCAACTTCCTCTAGGCTATTCCGAGCATTCTTTAGCAATTACCAATTAGATTTATTCAGACATGGATATTGAAGGAAGTTCAAACTTCACTCAGTGTAGTAGAGAATATTTAGGGCTCTATGCATCCTCATATCCTATATATTCATCCTAAATGAATCAATCATATAGTGGTAGGTAAATAAAGATATCAGCTACTAAAAGAACAAATAAGCCAAAATATACATAGTTAGAGAAAAACATACATCAGGGCCTTTAGCTGCTCTTTCAAAATGAGGCAGTGTTCGATCAACAAACCCGTTTGGAGCTCTACGACCTCCTACAGATTGCTGACCAACACATGCAATCATCTGGCAGATATTAATAGGAGATCCTTTGGAACCACACTGAGACATAATCAGAGGGCTGTTCCTCCAATTTAGATTTTTCATGCAGACCTACCAAAACAAAATCATTACTGAGTTACCACATTCACTATGTTGGACTAAAATATTTATTGAAGTTTCACCATAAAATCTTACAGTAGCTGTTGTTTCTCGAATATTATTAAGAGTCACAGTTATATTGGCTTCAAGAGTCTCGGCTTTATTGCAGCCGGGTAGCGGCTCCAAGCTTCCAGATGCATAACTCTTTATATAATAAGTACACTGACCATACTCCTTATCAAGAGTTAGCTTCTTCTCCTTGTTCAACACATTCCCAGGTTGAACGTCATTGATCCCAATGGAAAATCCATGATTTCCTATCCATCGGGCACTATAAAAGTATTTTCAAAAGTCATTTTCAGATTTTTTTTTCCTTTGAGAAAACATGAGTGAAGTACACACAGTAGGCAAAAAAATTGAAACCCTATGCACATAAGTTCATTCTCAAGTTAATAGCCTTAGTTGTAAATCAAATATCCCATTTAACAGTTCAATATTGAAGTTCCACTGAATTTGTAATTATCTTTCTTCACCTCACATCTGATATCTTTGAAGAGAATGAGATGCATTCTCATCTCTTTTCTTGTTCCAGGCAAGAAACTTGCAAAAAGATTCTGGACTCAACTGCATACATTATCTGTTGAGATTTTATGTCACTTGAGTAACTAAATACTTCTCTCAAAACCATTTATGTTTTCTACCAAGCAACAATTTGCAGATCCAAAAGAAAGAACAGGATTAGAGAACATGGGGACTCTCCTCCAGTATCTAAGTAAAAATATTCGAGAGACAGTAGTAATTTCATAAAATCATTTACAGCAACAGAGCTCGTAAGAATTCAAAGATATCCAGAAAAACAATGATTGACATAATTGCAGGTTAAAGTTAACAGAGTTTCTAACTTGATTGTCCAATATCAATTCAGGAGATAGTGAAACACACAATAATACTTGTGTCTGTCGAAGTTCATCAATCTTTTAGTAACTAACATACTTATAGAAGATTTCCTTTCTTCCATGTAATTCTACAACTGCTGAATTCAAGAAGCAATGGGCTTCAGATGCAAAATCGTCTAACAACTTTGTCAATTAACAGACTAGTGGATGACACCAAAGATTATAAAACCAACGAACTATACTAGCAGTCTCTCAACTAAAGGGAGTAGGACCATTTGGCGTTAATATATGCAGAATACAATAGCGGTTAAATACAGTCTTACCTTATCTTTGCCAAGCGATTCATACAAGTAGCAGCAGCATGTGGACCATAATCCCTGAGAAGAATGGAGTAAACACCATCCTTGCTCCCATTTCCTGTTGTCATATATAAGACAAACAAGCATGCTAACTCACCACAGAAAAAATAAATAAATAAATAAACATATCCCTCCACTTCTTTTTAATTCAGTATAATCTAGGAATCTTTCTCTCCTCTTTTTCTATGGCTAATTATCTAGATATTGGATACATTGATTCTTTCACTCTGTACACTAAGAGCAATATCCACTAAAGCAGAATTATCAACTATGGGTTAGGGTGGCTGGGGTCCATTCAGCAGGTTTCATTAGCACTCTACATAGAAAGATTTTTATGTACTAAAACCTGAGTTAGAAAATATGAAGAGTCATAAGTTAAGCGGAGAACTATCCCAAGAACTCTTGATGACAACTATGCTATCTCTTCAGTAGCTACAATCTTTACTTTTATTGTACCAAAACTAACCTGCCCAAAATACCTATAGTGCAAAGCTTGTGCATTCAAAAGAATATATTATCCATATAAGAAAAAATGTAGTTCCTGTGTATCCTAAAAATGAATAGAAAAGAAGCCCAACCATAATAGAAGAGGGCGAGATAAATTTACCATCCAAAAAAATGCAAAATAATATACTGACCTAATGTGGCTTTTCCAAGCTGCCCGCTTATGAGCTCACTATTACGAATATACACAAACCCGTCCTTCGGGCACATTGTTTCTGCAGACTTCACATAACTCTTTTCTGCTACGGTAAGATTTACATATACTCTAAATTTTGTATGGGGACGCAATAGCACACTAAATAATTGTTTACCAGTCCATAGCTCCACCGGCTGCAATAAGAGAACTTCTAAATCAAATTCAATCATACATAATACACTGAGCGGAGGGGAAAGAACATGAGAAACTGAAGGATAAATGTCCAACTATACAGGATTTTGAACAACAGGATAAAGTGGCTCCTTATATCAATCTCTTCTGACAAAAATAAAGGAAAGCCTGGGCGCAGGCAGATAATACACTATAGAATGAATGATCCTGACAAGTTGTAAACAAGATTACTAAAAAATAAATAAAATATAAACCTCTGATGTATCCATATATTGGCATTTGCATTAAATGATGCACATGGTGTCGGGGAATCACTATAAAGTCCACCTTCTAAGCAGCAACAACATCAATAGCCATAGGTTACTCGGATAGGATGTAATTCCTAGACAATTAATCCATAAGGGAGAAAAAAACTGTTGCGTTTAACCCAACATTAGCAATTCTTAATCATCTACTCCCTCCGTCTCGCTTTCCTTTTCGGTTTGTCCCATTCATCTTGTGTCATTCAAAAAATGGCAACTTTTCTACACACAACTAACCACTCTCTTTTTATGGGACCCACCCCATCTCTCACAACTAACAACTCTCCTTAATATACGTGCAAAAAGAAATGGGACACACTCAACAGGACGGAGGGAGTACTAAGCAAATTAAATGCAATCCTTATATAGGCTGAGATTATGGAAAAAGGGGTACCACATAGTAAAAGACCTGAAAAATTCTTTATTCTTCCCCACCTAACTTAGGAATAGGTTCTCGTATCCAAGATCAGATGAGGAAACAGAAACAAAAATATATGAGGTGTATGAGCACAAGTACATCAGAAAACCACATTGCATTCACAATTGCAATTTCAAATTGAAAACCTAATTACCAAGATCATAAATGGAAGATGGGATGCTGAGGTAGTTGCATAAAAATATAGGGAAAAAAAAACCTAAGAAACGCCGTCTGCAGAAAGGAAATGATTGACAATGTTTGTGGTGTAGTAGCAGCAGAATGTAAACTCACTTTAATTAATGCCGGAGTTGGCAAGTCAATTGGTTCCATAGCATCACCAATATATGAACAAATGATGGAAAAAGCTGAACGGTCATAAAATGTGTCTTTTCTTGTTATAAGGAAGGACGAAGTTAGAAAGTCCTGTGTTGATGCAACCAAGATTTCCCCATTCTTTGGGGTGCACAGATTGTTTTGCACCTGCAGCAGTGTTAACAGCAATTTAAAAAAAAAACAAAAAAAAAAGAACAACAACAAAGCATGAACTAGAAAAGATTATATGTGCCACCTTTGTATTCCTAGTTATTACAATTTCATAACAATGTGATCATACATGGTTGTGCTACATGTCTAGTGCATCATAGGTGCCATGAGATAGTATTCAGCGAGGAAAATAACACAAGAGTATACATGATATGTCAAACTAAAGAGGTCACATAATGCATTTAGATGGTACTTTGAAGCCAAATCAATAACAAAAGTAGCATCTTAAATACCCCCATTAGCATAAGAGCCTCAGTGCGGGCTTCTTCTGTTTGTGGCACATGCATATTCATCTCATCACCATCAAAGTCAGCATTGTATGGGTTGCAAACTGACTCATTGAATCTTAGGGTGCGCCAAGGCATTATCCTTGCCTGAAAACAGCAAATAACGATGAAGCAATTGGTGACTTCTAAATGTTACTCCGCAGTATGTAGAGAGAGTAATGTTACCTACCCACACTTTCATGAGCACCTTATGTATTTCATGCCCCATGAATCATAACAAAGACAAATAAGACTAGTTCCTCATGGAGGTGCTCACCATTAGTGTGTAGGCTAGCATTACTCAAAATATATATATGTGACATTATATGTATAGATATATTCATCTGCAATAGGTACCCGATGGCTCATGATTGACATCCGATGCAAACTTGGTTGTCTATTAAATAGAACAACATCTCCATCTTCAAGATGACGACACACAATGCACCCATATGTCAACCGATCTGCATGATGCCTTCTCTCACCAAACATCAATGATCTGCCAGGGAAACCAACAACAGCTGGGAGTTAAGCGTACCCAAAAAGGTGGTTTGGAGGAAAAGGAACAGAAAAGAAGAAGAAAGAAACGCTCACATCTCATGGCCATCCGGAGTTCTAATGTACCTAGCACCGGGATATTTCTGGGGGCCATTACGAACACACTGGCGCAATTTCTCAATATTATGATGTGTAACACGTTCAGGATATGTCAAAATCCGAGCCATCAATATAGGAATAGCAACCTGCCACTCAAAAAATGTTACAACAAAGTGAAGCAGCTTCAATTTGACCCGTAGATAAGTAAAATGTGTAACCTCGGTAATTCTAAGATTTGGGTCGGGAGAAATAACGGTCCTTCCAGTATACTCTACACGTTTCCCCGATAAATTGCCACGAAATCTACCATGCTTTCCTTTAAGGCGCTGAGCAAATCCACTTAATGGCTTAGAATTGTCTTGATATTGCATGGGCACTCCACGGACTTCACTGTTGATGTATTGTCCAAGCTCTATTTGCAGATCCTCCCAGCTAGCCTAGCCCAACAATTCATAAGAATACTAACTTAAGAAAAAAATGGTTCAAAATGAATTGATTATTCATATAAAAACCTCAATGAAGCACGGTGCTTTAATCTTCATTTTGAGAACTAAAGCAAAGTAACCAGATAAGCTTTTTATAACTAAAGACAACCAATAGAACATTTTTATGCATTAAAGAGTTATAACTTCCAACTTTTTAGATTGGTCGAGGATTTTTTTGAACAAATCAACAAAAATGTTGGGTGCCGAATCGGTTGTTATAAACCCTCCCTACTTTTCTAAAACTAAAAAAAAGTTCTTTGAAAAGAATCAACTCTAAATGGATAAGCAAACATCAGCCAAAAGATTTTGAGTATATCAACAAGTACAATCAACAAGACCACCAAGGAATTCTCATAAAGTAAAGGAGACCATATGAAACACAGATCATATAGATTATAAAAATTTCGAAAACTTTGTGCGATTTTGTATTTTCAGAGCATGAAACATGATCATAAAAACGGCAGATAAATTTAGACTAAAATCACATGAAAAATGTTGATCACTACCCATCATATTATTTAAATCAAACTTAATCAAGAAAGTCCTCAAAGGAGAGATCAAAAAGAGGAACTTCAGCCAAAAAAACATCATACCAGGAATCTGCTCTGATTGTTCGATTCTGATATTTCTGAGCGAAGACTAGCATTTGTTTGAAGAACGCGTTTTAGCCGCTCGGAAATGTCATTTTCATTACTGCACCAACCAAAAAAAGGTATCATCTCATGGAAAATAAGAGAAAAGGCACAAAAATAATATAAAAGGGTTCTATGGCCTTGACAAGAAGAAGATGCAGCTTTTTAAAATTTCAGATAATGGATTTACATGTTTGTTTCTGACTCAATGGCATAAATGCTACTAAAATATTTTCAATGGAATACAAAAAAAAAAGTTCATTACTAATAAATTTATGAAGTTATGATCAATAGATGATTTAGAGCATATGGTTGTGGCACGTGCAGTTTGGAGAGGCCAGCACGAGCGAGTTGTCATGACTATTAAAAGTGCTTTTACGTTTTCCTTTGGCAGCTGAAGGTGGCAGGGGCATTCGGGAGTACGTGAGGGCATCATGATCGACTTTTAATGCCCACTGCGGATGCGAAACACCATTTTGGAATGTTTGATTGACAATTGCTGATCTATGATATTTTGGACAAAAAAATATCCAGCTGCTGTCTCTCTCTTTACCAATAATACCAACTACACGGGTCAAGGTGAACAAACTTTGACGCCAATTCCCTTCATTTCCCTTGAGGACAAGGCGAATGTTAAGGGGAAGGAAGTTGATATGGAGCACGGGTGCAAGCAGGAACAGTTTGGAGAGGCACAGGAAGCTAGCACAAACAGGTCGAACCAACGCCTTGGTGGGTGTGGGTGTGCATGTGCCGTAAATCAGCCCACGCAGCAGGGGATGTTTAGGTGAACCTCGGCATTTTAGTGATATTTTTGCTTTTATGTTATTATTTTACTTTTGAGTTGTTAGGTTCAATAAAATAATCATGCTTACAAAATCAAAGCAAACTAGCCTTGTTTTTACTATAAGAAATGTCAAGAGAAGAGTATATCATCATCCTCAGAATTACCTCTGTGTTCCACCATCCACGAAAACTGAAGGTCGTACGGAATTTGGTGGGACAATAATATTGGTCATCATAAGTTTCTCAGGTCTATCAGATAAATTAAGCAACTCACAGTCCTGAAGAAAGATGGAACACAAAGAGAAACAATACAACAGAAACCAATGTAAGTTAAAGTATTAGGGAATCAAGTCGTCTTGAAATGGTCTCTTCCTAGTTCCTACTGAAACTGAAATTGTGTGAGTACCTCAAAACGCATATTTTTCAGTAGCTGGTAGGCCACTTTAGCATCAATGATTGAAGGCAAATTGACATTTCCCTGTGCGTGGGAAATAGCAGATCGAATTTCATCCATACTGCTGTCAACAACTCTTGCACGATCATGCTGGACTTTCAAAGGTCCCCTTTTAACCACGCCTGAAACAAACAGTAGTTAGGGACATCATTTTCGGGAAAGAAAAAAAAACAAAGAAATATAAATACAAGAGATCTTGATCCTCAAGGGGTGCTATTATGAATCAGGATTCTACTTGATAGACTAGTGCCTGTATGCAAATCTAAGAAGTGAGCAAAAGATATGTATGAAAGACTATAATATCATGTCTACAATATTTGACTAGTGTTGATTAGAGATGGCCACAGTTAGTGCAACTATATGAAAAGCGGCATCTCCGCCCTGAGTTCACTCCTCTTTAGTACCATGAAAAATAAATTATTTACTGTGCATGATCTATAAATAGACTGAAAAAACGCATACATACAATGCGAGCACAGACTTACAATTTCAACTTAATATAAATCTGTGTATCTAAATATATATATTTATAAAGAAATCTAAATATGATAAACTCTCATAAAATAAATACTAAAAACTTTTCAAATACTAACCATTAATATATCCACATCTGGAGCACGTAACAACTCGCTTAGTTCCTGCCATGGCATTACACTTCTTCACTACTCTTTTCAGTATCTCATTCTTCCGCAACGGCTCAATTTTTGGATTTCTCATCTTCTTAAGGAAATCTTGTCGATGTTTTTCCTCGAGAAGTACAATGGAGCATTTCTGGTAATAGGGAAAAAAATGAGAAAATCATAAGACAATATCCATCAAGAAAAATCATATAGTAAATCTAATCTCTTGATTTGTACAGAACATAGTTAAAAAATGAGATGATTAGAAGGAATAAGACAAAGAAGAAAATAGTGTAGATGGTATTGACGGCACAAAGGATAAAAGACGAAACAAACAATCAAACAAGGAACTACACGATAAGTCCTACACATCAGGCACGCTAAGTTTCATACAAATAAGTACAGAATTTATCAATTCTTAAAACCAGCATCTGAATTATCTTGGGATCAAAGATTCATATATTTATGAATAAAGTAAGTCATAGTTTTTTTTTTAAATATGAATAAAACTTGAGCATGAGATACATTTTTAGAAATACATAGTAGTACTAAGTAAACCTTCATAGGATTGACCCAGTTTAAGATAACTCGAGAGTTTTGACTTGGGAGAAGATAATGGCTCAGATTTTCATACCTTGCAGATGCACTTCATTATATCCACTATGATAGTCAAATATCCAACATTAAATACCGGAAGTGCAAGAGTCAAGCATCCACTATGGCCTGGGCAATCTTGAAAATTTCCACCACAGGTTTCACATATGCCATGCTTGTTTGGTGGTCCCTGAAATACAAAATTTTTGACATGTGAGAAAACAAAGTATTGAAGCCTTGAGCTGAGGCTACACCACCCTATCGAACGGCAGTACCTCTTAGTTAAATAACTTTGTAAAATAGTGCAATAAGAAAAAAGAAACTTCAGTAATCAAGTTATTGGAATCCGCTGCTCAAATGCAAGCTATTACCACCTTTTAGTAGCAACAATTGTTGGAACAACATTCCATAGGCCAAGGATTAATGTAAAGAAACTATATTCTGAATAGAACAGCTACATCAGTTTAAACCATTGAAGTGCTAAATATGTTCTCCATTATAAATGGACCATATGTGCAAGGAAATGGCAAACAAAGTCAAAAACAAGTTATTTCTTTCTTCTATTCCTCGTAGTCATTTCCTTGACTTGTTGAATCATATCAAACCCATAAGAGGAGTTCTAAGACGATAGATTATATTTAAAAAGAGCATTTAGTTTATCGGCCAAAAGACTCATGCAGTTATTTGCTTTATAGCTAGCAGTACAATCATCCTTATCATTTCCATGTTAAAGTTCACCTATTGGGACTATTGAGTATTAGTAATGAAGCCAATTGACAAAATAATTAAAAATCTTACATGAACAAATATAATTGATGATGTCATGTACTTTTGTCTCCTTTGGATGGGGATAATAATTTTCAAGAACCAAAAGCATTGAAAATAAGTGAACTTAACTGACACGACTTTTGCTTGGAATTATGTTAATTTCCTCCTCGAAATTAAAAAACCCTACATCAGGACTTTAAATTCTAGAAATCTTATA
This sequence comes from Lavandula angustifolia, assembly GCA_028984105.1. Lineage (NCBI taxonomy): Eukaryota > Viridiplantae > Streptophyta > Magnoliopsida > Lamiales > Lamiaceae > Lavandula > Lavandula angustifolia. The sequence continues at coordinate 32,903,931 of CM054810.1, read as the reverse complement.
AATTAGCATAGGAAAAGGCACAAGTAAACATCCTCCGTACTGAAGAAAGAAGAAAATGACAACTTCGAGACAAAAGGCACGCGGGATTACCATATGAGCGTCTAACAACCCACCAGCATGAGGCTTTCTAGTGGCATCGTTATAATAGGCACCACGATGCACTTGAACTTCAGAGGCTTTTAGCACTTCAGACCCAGAAAATGTGGAAAAATGAATGCTTCCTCTGACAAGTGGCAAGAAAATCATGACAAAATAAGCATCCCAAAACGTTATCAAATTATGTTTGTTCTTTGTACTTTAGAAGTATTATCACAAGAAGCAAACTAACAAAGCAACTTATATTGTCAACAACTAATTTCTTCAAAAATATCAGAGTACAGACTCTGGCAAAGTTGTCCATCTGTACCATAAGGTTGCTGGATCTTCCTACAAAAGACGGTGACTGGAAGACCCAAAACTACATGTCACCACCTCGATGTAATTATATCTCTTGCATTTCTGACAAGCTACTGGTATCTCTATGTATATCCCTCATACAAGCACTAAATTAGTCACCTTAATCCAAAACTTAAGCAACCAAATTATTACCTAATTATATTATTCCATGCTCAGATACAAAAGAGTGCAAAAAACATAATCAGAATTCGGTATCAAAGAAGCGCTTACACCCTTCGAGGACCAACATCTTCTATGTACGGCTGCTTGGTAAATTGCATAGCTGCTTGATTCCTATTATTCTCTTCCTGCAACAAACACAAAGCTAACGAAATTTTGAGAATGTGATTTGATCATTAAATCTCCGGAATTTCACATTCGTCAATCATATTACTTCCGAATAACATGCTAAATTCTCAATCCCGATCACAGTGTTCAAAACCGAAATCGAACTACATACCGCACCAGAAGCCCTAACACAGAATTTACGTAAACAAAGGTTACCTTATGGCGTCGACTTGGAGCGAGAAGGAATAGTTGTGGCGATGGGTGAGTGAAGTAACATCCGCTGTTCGTGGTTTTTGAGTCCGCGGCTACTTCTAATTCTAAAAGAGCATGTATATATAGGATTAGGTTCAAGAATAAATATGAATTTAATCAAATGATTATTTGGATTTCACTAATGCCCTATTATGTTGCTTTAGGGTTTTGTTATTTAAAAAACCACAATCGTTATTTTAGATACGCACCGAGTAAATTTACATATAACGGGCTTGAAATTAATAATATTCGGTTGCATATTAAGTATCTTAATTGCTATGTCAGTTCATGGAGACCCTATTATATTAATATATTATATGCATGATGATGTATTATGTTTACACATGAAAGTAATTTCTCTAAAATTATACAGTCAAATTTTTTAAATCTATAAACATTAATTGGAATTTTTTTAGGTTTAAAGCACAGTAATTATATGAATTATCAAACTTTAATTTAAAAATCAATTTTAACTTTTAACAAAATAAACAAAGAACCTTTATATTAAAGAATTTGCAAACACACCTTAAAATATTTGTTAATTTTATAATTAATTTTATTAATTTTCGTATTGAAAAAAAAATTATATAATAGGAGTGAGAGGGAGAGTATAAATAAGAGTATATATAATATAATTTATAAAAAAAATGCATCACTTTATTTTATTGTCTGATTTCACATTGGAGATGAGCCATGCGGGCTCTAGATATGGGCTTAATACTTGGTTCAACAAGTATGGGCTTTTATAAACAAATATCAAAATGAGTTGGACTCTAATTAAAAATAAATATCTAGGACCTCTTAAATAAATTTAGGTGGGCTTTTATGAATTGTGTTAAAATAAAATTAAATATGAAAAAAGTATATATATATATATATATCAAAATTAATTGCCTAACATGAAATCAAAACCCGATTTCAAATTGCGAATCAGAATACCCCTAAACTATCAATCTCCAATACTCTAATATTACTCCCTCCGTCCCACTAAAATTGTCTAAGTAGGTTCCGACATAAAGATTAAGAAAATAGATAGAAATGGGTAGTTGTGTAGTTAGATATGGGACCCTCTACTTAATTATAGTGAAATGAACACTCTATATTTACAAAAATGTCACATTCTTTTTTCATTTTAGGACGAAGACAACTTTAGCCGGACAGTCAAAAATGAAAAATAAGACAATTTAACAGGAAAAATGGAGTAGTAAGTAAATTTAAGGATTTGAATTATGATCTCAAAATTAAAATGAAAATTTGATAAGACTTGTTTGGATGATTTAACTTAATTTCAATGTACTGAAAAACATAAACTCTCGATTGAATTATTTTTGTGTTAATATACACTATTAGCCAAAAGAATAAATCGAAAATCAAATGTAGCCTTTAACTAAACAAAAACACATATCTAGTCATTTTGTCCTCTTGTGGCGCAGAGTGTCAACATATTATTATATATATATATATATATATATATATATATATATATATAAATTTGATGGCCAATGGCCTTAACTTAAAAAAATAATAATAATAATTTACTGATTGAGGGCCATCGGCCAGGCCAAAATTTTGAATTTTTTTTTTTTTTGATGGCCTATGGCTTAAAAAAAATGTTTACTAATTGAGGGCCATCGGCCCGGCCAAAATTTGATTTTTTTTTTTAATGGCCGATGGCCTTAAAAAAAAAAAAAAAAAAAAAAAAAAAAAAAAGTTTATTGTTTGATGGTCGATGGCCATCGGCCAAAATTTGATTTTTTTTTAGGGCCGATGGCCCTCTTGCTTAACAATTTTATTTTTATTTTTATTATTATTACTATTATTATTATTATTTTTTTAAGTTCATGGCCGATGCCCTGTTAACATTTTTTTTTAATATGTTGAGGGCCGATGGAGATCGGCCCTCAGCCCTGGTAATTATTTCTACAGAATTCAGTGGCTCGGCTGATGAATTTGCTCGGCCGACGGGGAGTTTCAGATTTTTTTTAGGGCCGATGAACTCCATAGGCCCTCCATCGGCCCTCCGTCGGATAAAGATAAAATGATTACTTTTGTATTTTATTTTAGTAATGGGCTATATTTATTTTTAATTTCTATTGTTTGACTAATATTAGAAATTCCTTATTATTTTTTAGGGAAAAGGTCTCTTGAAAAGCAATCAAAAATCCCAGAATTTTCAAATCAATACACAGGCAGCATGACATCTTTTCACAAATTCAGACATATTGCATCATGACATGACTTACACGTGCAGTCTAAGATGTCATAAAGAAAGAAAGAAAAATAAAAATAAAAAATTAAATGTGATTTTTGTAGTTCTAGAAATTTCACAAATAGAGAAGGCTATACTCGATGAGACTAGACCGGAGTTAAAAGTCGTAAATTATGTTGCATAGACACAGGACACGTAACACGTGATGCAATATAATTTGGACACGAAATAAGGCATTATGTAAAAAGCTTAAAACACGACACGACGATTTGCACATGACGTTAAGAATGTAAAATTAATTAATTTTTTATTTTTTATTAGAACATATAAGACAAGATAATTAGAGCGTTATATCGTATCCGAAGTGTCCGACACGTAATCGACATACTACGTTGATATTTTCTGAAGTTTCCATGCAATAGAAGAAGTCGTAAACAATAATTTACTAAATCAATAAGTCATTAGGATGAAATCATCCTCTTATCCTTTTTGGTATTGCAAGTTGTGATAACTTTGTTGGCTTTCAATTAATACCATCATTTCATAGTCGTGTGAAAAATGTTTTAAGGTTAAAGGGGAAAATATCTATCATCCGTTTGGGAAACTCAGATTAGACTAGGTGTGCAAAAACCATCCCCCATCGCCTCCCCCGCCCCCACCGTAACCGGTTATTTTTTTTAAAATTACCGCGGATCAATTTATCAAACCGCCACCAAGTGGTTGCGGTTTTAGGGTGGTGGTTCCACCCGCCCGCCTCCTTAAATCCTTTTCTTAGCTTTTAAATTTTTAATTTTCTTAGCTATATTGTTATTTTATTGGGAAAGTAGTACAATCTTTCAAAGTAATTTATGACTTACAAAGTATTTGTATAGCCCAACAGATTAATTTAAAATTTGATTTCATTAATATTTTAATTAATTTAATAAATATTTTATAAATATGGGAATGCTAATGAAGGACCAATTGTAGATATCATTAATGAAGGACCAAAATATTTTGAGCTCGTGCTATTTTCGATCTAGAGTCAAAGTGTAAATTAATCCAAGTTTGCTTTAGAATTTGTCTTTTGAATTGTAACATCGTATTTGGATTTGGAGTAATGTAAGTGTGACACACTTTGAATGTATGTATCTAGAATGCATGGTTGATTCCCTTTTGAAATTATGTTTTGTATGTAACTTGTTTTCTTAACTTATATTGTTATTTGTTGTATTCCTCCTACACCATTAGTTTACTTTCCGATATTATCATCTCGAGATGTGATCTCTTTTATTTACCCAACCGCCCCCCCCTACCCTTCACCCGAACCGCTACGTTTGGGAAATAAAACCCGCCTTATAGTTTGTATATTGTAGCTTACCCCACCCCCCCCTCTAGTTCTCCCCCCCAGGTATGTGGCTCGAATCTCCCCTACATCCACTTCGGTATCTATTTTTCCATTTTTAATAAAAAAAATGTTTAAAATTAATTACAAATTAAACCAATTGAGGATAAAATTAACTCAATTGCATTGATTATGCGAGAAAAATTAATAAAAGTATTGTATAATTTATTTACTTAATTTGTTATTATTAAATTAGAATATTCACTATTATCATAGCCGTTAGTTTTATTAGTGAAATAAAAACACAAAATATAGTCAATTTGCAATTTTAAGGCAAATTGGCAAAAATAGTTCTCAAACTTCGCGTTTTTGCGAATTTTGCCCTCAAACAATTTTTTTTTGTTTTTTGACCCTCAACTCATTGTTTTTGCGATTTTAGTCCTACCGTTAGATTTTCCGTCCATTTTAACGGTAATTCAATTTTAATTTTAAAAAATAAAAAATTAAAAGGGCAAAATCGAAATTTTTATTTATATGGACCAAAATTGCAAATAAAGAATGATTTGTGACCTATTTAGCAAAATAAAACAGTTTAAGAATTGATTTCACAAATTTTAGACAAATAAGCTAATTGCTTCGTATCGACGAGCTTTTGCATTAATTTTTTGATTTTTCATAATTGCTTCGTATCAAATATAAGCTAACGAAGACTTCGTACTAATATAAACAACATTTAATTTGAAATGCAAAATATATACTGTGAATTAATCATTAAAAAACAAAGTTATTATCACCCATAATTTTTACTTCAAAATAACCATTTAGCGCATAATATTTACTTCAAAATAACTAGAATACGGCGAATTAATGCACGGAATTTCGAATTACTTCAGGTCGTCGGAAAATGCTTAAACGACGTCGTTTCACTGGTTGGACTCACAGATGTACAAGATCGCCACATTTTTAAATCAAAACGGCGTCATTTTTATGACAGTGTCACAAACTGCCGCCTCATTAATTCAGAACGACACTAACAGATAAAAGAACGATTTGTACCAACTAAATGAGAAAAATATTTAAATCTTAGCCTAATCGGAACGATGTCGTTTTGTATTGTCGCCGCAGACGTTCAACTTAGCACTTCGATGGTCAAAAAAGGAAACAATTGAGGATCGGGTCAATACCTTCAATTACAAAAATTCATTCAAAGTTCATACATTAATTCGCTAATGTTTGAAATTATTATAACTTAATAATTCAAATATACAATTCATATTTTATTTCACAAATAACCGTAATAATTAGGGATGCTATTATACGTGTGTATATTACTACATGGGAGTATCGTAATTTAGGGTGGACTTGCAATGCATTGTTGTCGATCTAACAATAAAATCACCGGCGGGACCCGCCGCCGTGGCCCGCCGTCACGTCGAGTTGATAGACTCCTACCACCAATATGTACGACACTATTACCTAATTACTCTGCACTCCACTATGATTGGACTATTGTACAAAGTTTCACCTCGGACCCACAACCCACATGGCCACACAACAACCTTGCCGGAGCCGGACTCTCTCTCTCTCTCTCTAACTCTCTCTCCATTAACACACATTTATAGAATTGGCAAACAACTCCCGCGGTGTTTTCGCGCGCCTTGACCCTACTCCCTTTATTATTACAAGGTGTGTCTACATATTATATACGTTCCGTATTTTATTTCTCGATAAATTTCACTCGTGTTAATAACCAGGGACGTATGCAGGATTTTTAATAGCAAAAGATTATAAAATTCTTCTCCTCTCCTCGCACTACACGTTTTTTGGCCGGAATTAAGAAAGTGGTGTTATGTAGTGTAGATTGTTTGACTTTTTAGTAATTAACGTGTCGTTTCTAGTGGAACGGGGAAGTGCGTCGTTTCTAGTGGGACGGAGAGAATAAAATATATTATGATCAAACTATAAAAATTGCTAGGTGAAGAAATTTTGCATAATTAAATTATATATACATGAATTTGAGGGTTTCTAACATAAATTTTCAATAATACTCAAGCATAATTTCAACTTTTTCATCAATTTCTATTATGAGATGTGATTAATTTTATTTAATTAATATACATAAGACAGTATAATAATTTAATGTAAAAAAGAAAGGGGTAGCATTTGTCACCCCATGCCTCAATGTGCATCCGTCCTGTTAATAACTATAACATTCGGTTAGTAGCGTAATAAAGTGACACACATTATCCTTTGCTATTTTTAGTCAATTCTTGTAACTACTATTACTGTTAATTTACTTATATACTTCCTCCGTCTCATAGAAAATGCTTCATTTCAATGAGGTACGAAAATTAAAACAATAGAATTGTGTAGTGTATATTATTTGACTTTTTAGCTTGTTAATTTTGGTCGATATTTAATTTGTCTTTTTAAGAAACAAGATACTTTCTATGAAACGACTCGAAAAGAAAAAAATAAAGACACTTTCTATTGAACGAAGGCAGTACAACTGAATAATCTATCCAAAGCTATTACTCCTACTTTTTTACATTATCATTTACTATTTTTAGTCAATTCTTGTAACTAATATTACTGTTAATTTACCTATATACTTCATCCGTCCTATAGAAAATGTCTCATTTATATGAGATACGAAAATTAAAACAATGGAATTATGTAATGTATATTATTTGATTTTTTAATTTGTTAATTTTGATAGATATTTAATTTGCCTTTTTAATAAATAAAATAATTTATATGAAACGACTAGAAAAGAAAAAAAATAAGACACTTTTTATGAAAAGGATGCAGTAGAACTGAATAATCTATACAAAGCTATTACTCCTACTTATTACTACTTCTCTTTTAGTCAAAAGAAACAATATTTGAACAAACAACGAATGACAGTTGTAATAAGATTGATGGATTTGCCAATAATGCTAAGTAGCTGGCTGTTACACAAATGCATGTAGACCAATTAAATCATTTGTTTAAGCAAAGTAATTATTACGTTCATACTAATCCCGTATCAATTAATTCTAGTCCATCAATTCATAATTTGTCTCTTCGGATTCTTTCTAGCTGAGCCCCACATCCAATAGAAAATTAAATTAACATTATTAATTGGAACGATGTAACGGTCAAAGTATTTGTATTGTGATCGGAGTATTACGGTTCTTAAAAACTGAGAAGAGATAGGCAATGGGGCCGAACCCGATGCAGTCACTGACTCAGCTTCAGTGCACCACTGTACCACATTTTTTTGTAGCGCGAAATTTTCGGGAGTATTGAGTCCCACTACTTTCCCACATTAATTCACTTTCTCTCACATCACTCCCTCTCTCTCTCTCTCTCACACACACACACACACTTGCTGCATTTTTTAACTTTACGTAAAATTTTAGGGATGGGGGAATCTTTTCCTACCTCATTTGAAGACATTATTATTTAATTTCACCCATAAGTAGGGACGGAATTAAAGGAGGTTCGGGAGGGTTGGCCAACCGCTGTCGGAATTTCGCTTTTATAGGGGTTGAAATTATTTATTCCTCATTTGTTTTTTTACTTTATTCGACCCTCCGATCGACATGATTTCTTTCTTATGTTTATTTCGACCATTCGATTAAAAAGTTCTAGTTTCGTCGTTGCCCATAAATAAAAAATTATATGTGTTACTATCTATCTATCTATATATATAAATTCGTTATTGTTGTCTTAGTTGGGTTTTAAAACCGTTCAAGACGAAGTACATTCATTTTCTTTAGTTAATCACTCATCAATGATTAGTGAATGGATATATAGTAGTAGTACACTAGGAGATTGCATGCAGCCATGCATGCAAATCTAGTGATCAAATTAATCATGAGAATATATAATAATTCTCAATCATACTTCACATGAGGTGATATGAGGTGATCCCATCTACTACATTTTTATCAAATAACATTAATTTTGTCTGAATCTTGTACCCTTGATTCTAGCCCTAATTATCATGAATTTGAGATTTGTTTTATTCTTTTTTTTTTTTACAAAGATAATCGGGAACCAACCACTACGTGACGGTTGTCATCCGACCCCACAACCAACCATACATGTCATTCTTGTCTCTCATGTAATACTTTCTCTGTGAAAAAATTATTGTTTTACTTTCCTTTTCGAACCGTCCCATAAATTTTGTTTCATTTTTTAAAATAGAGAATTATTACAAATACTTTATTTAAGGGTTTCACATCTCTATACACAACCACTACTACAAATTTGGCATACGACAACACTTGAAAGACAACATTTTTTGTATAAAAGCGTTGTCGTATCTCAAAAAACCATTGTTGTAGCTAAAACCGTTGTTTTTATATCAAAAGTGCGCTCATAGACAACGGTTTTTTACTACCATTGTCATTGACCCGTTGTCGTATGTAAAAAAAAGCGCTAATAGACAACGGTAGTGCCTACCGTTGTCATTTAAGCGTTGTCGTAGTACATGGATCCGCTCATAGACAACGGTTTTTAACAACCGTTGTCGTATGTGCAAATAGGCGTGCATAGACAACGTTTCTGGTAACCGTTGTTGTTTGACCGTTGTTCTAGTTAAAACTTCAATAATAGACAACGGTTTTATGAACCGTTGTCGTTTATACGTTGTCTTTTATCTAGATATATATATTACTTAATTATAAATTTCTATATTTTTAAAAATCATAATAAAAGTTAAATAAAATTCTTTTATATAAAAATCTATAAATATACATTTTATCATATAATTTAAAAATACTTATAATATTAAATATTATTTATTTTTTAATATTAAAATTAATATTATAAATTGATAAATATTAAACTAATATCTAAAATTCTAAACCTAATTCTTACACCCACCGTCACTCCATCTCCCTCCCTCTCCCTCTCCTCACGCCCTCCCTCTCCCTCTCCCTCTCCCTCTCCCTCTCCCTCTCTCCCACTCTCCGTCTCCCTCTCCCTCACCCTCACCCTCACTCCATCTGCCTCACGCCTCACTCTCCCTCCCTCTGCCGAGGATGAAGATCTGCGACGGAGGACCTGATCGGTTGTTGAACCTACGAGGGGATTTTCTGTTTGTTGCAACGGAGCCGAAGAGAGCTTCCATTAGATCGCCGTCGAACCTACATTAGATCTAAGGATGTGAATATACATATGACAACGAAATAAAAACGATACGACAACGGTTTAAAATCGTTGTCTAAAACGCATACGACAACGTGTAGAAAAATAAAACGACAACGGTTTTAAACCATTGTCGAAAGATCAAACGACAACGGACGCAATACCAAAAAGACAACGGTTGAAAACTGTTGTCGAAAATCTTAAAGACAACGGTTAAAAACCGTTGTCTATTAGCGAGAACTTACGACAACGGTACCTACGACAACGCCATATTTCGTGATAGACAACGATTTTTAACCGTTGTCTATCAGCGTTTTTGTTGTAGTGAACTAACAATTCTTTTGAAATACAGTATTCAAAAGAAATGGTACAAATAATTGTGGAACGGAGGACTGGAGTATTGCGCACGTGGTTGCTCTGCAAAGTATTGGGTTTTTATCACTAACAGTGTGTAGTTTCATATTATGACTGGCACATAATATTAATCCCTCCATCTCATAAAAAATGTCATGTTTTTCTTTTCGAAATGTCCCATAGAAAGTGTCCAATTTTCTAAAAACGGATGTGGATTTCATATCTTTACCAACTTAAATCAATTCAAAATAATTAATTAATTGCATAAGTCTCACTTCTTTATTTCATAAATTAATTTAAATAATTAATTAATTATGTAAGTCTCATATCTTCTTTACAAATGTCCTATAAAAATAAAACACTTCATAAAGTATCACATCAGTTTGGTCAGTGAAACTACTGTTTCCGTTGAATATGGACTAGCCTCTTTCTTTCCCTCTCTATCTCTTCGTCGAGACGTTGCCATACGACTGCATCACATGAAAATTTTAAGAGTCCTTTTTTGTCATGACAAGACATAAGTCTGGCTCTGAAAATTTAGACATCTTTTGCCCAAATAAAAGCAAAAAACCTAGTTAACATAATTCTCACCATATGTAAATATTGTTTGAATTACAAAAGTTTTCATATATATATATATATATATATATATATGGGAGGATTTTTAAGGAACACCACTTTAATGAAAGAACTAGGAACAAATCATCTCCTTCTATTTTAAAGATATGTGGTCTAGATTGAAGGAGATATTTTAATTTGTAATCTCTTATTTAATTTCAATAAAGGTATAAAAATTATTTGATTACTTGAATTTCTTACTTTATTATTATATTTATTTATATTATATTTGGAGTAAATTTTATAAATTCTTTAATATAAATAACTTGCTAAAATTATCTATGGATTTTATTCACAAATTTTATGCACTTTATTCGTAAATTTTTATGCACTTTATTCGTAATTTTTATACACTTTATTAAATTTTTTTGCACTTTACTCGTAAATTTTTATGCACTTTATTCGTAATTTTTATGCACTTTACTCGTAAATTTTTATGTACATTATTCTTAATTTTTATACACTTTATTCGTAATTTTTATGCACTTTATTCGTAATTTTTATGCACTTTATTCGTAATTTATACACTTTATTCTTTTTTTTTGTGCATTTTATTTGACAAAAAACATAACTTCCAGCTGCAAAATTGAATCTCCTTCACCATACAAATTCATCATTTCAATCAATTTCTGCAAAATTGAATCTCCATGAACATCAAATAAACTATATAATAGTCAATTTCACAACACAACCAATACGATCCCAAATCCATGAACAGCCACAGAAATTGACAACTTCCTTCGCAATTCAATCTGCAAACTATTTATCTCAATCGATGTCTTCCTTAATTGAAAGATTGTAAATCCTAAAACAAATTAAAATAATTTGGGGGGAAATTGGGTAAAGAGCTTGAAACTAATTGAAAAAATTAGGGCTTATCTTATGTGAGAATTCTCTGCAACGCGGCGGCGGATACCTACACCGCCCCGCCATGTCAGCCTCCCCCTCCGCCATGGTTCCCCGCCTCTTAATCACCCGGCCAATTGGTGGCCTCCCGCCGTCCCCCACCCCGACGCTCTACTCTGGCCTCACTGCCACCGCGACTCCCTCGAGCAGATGGATATGGACGACAGCGCGACACCACCGCTGCGCAGCCCCTTCAACAATACCCCAACCGCGGAGGCTACGGCCTACGAGAGAGAGAATACAGAGGAGAGATGAGAGAGAGAATACATGGGAGGGGAGAGAAGAGATAGGATCGAATAAGAGAGAATGGAGGAGAGAGGGGGGTTGTTGGAATTAATTATTTATTGGATGAAGTTTATTAAATTGTATTTAATAATATTAGTAGTATTAAATAAAATATTTTTGAACAAAATTTTTATTATTAATCTGAATCGTTCAATTTATAAAATGAAGGACTAATATATGTTCCTAGTTCCTTCAATAAGGTGTTGTTCCTTAATGATCCATCTCATATATATATATATATATATATATATATATATATATTGTTGGTCCCCGAGAGTAGACGAGTCTTCAGGTGTGAAATACACCTGAGTCAAAGTTCAGCAACGAGCGCGACAGTCAGTACTGCTGAACGCGCGGGCAAAGAATCCTTCTACTGAGTACGGTCTACTGAATTCAGTCAGTAGAACAGTAGTTCAGTATCAGGTTTCGAGTGCGGAAGAGTAGGCCCAAAAGAATATTCGTCTAAGTCTCAAAACACCGTTTTTATGCTATTTGATTTAAAGTCAGTTTTATGCAAGTGAACAATTAAGCAGAGCGACAATAAATCAACACAGAGTTTTTAAAGTAGTTCGGATATCAAACGATCCTACGTCCACTGTCCCGAAAGATCAGGAGGCTATTTATTATACTGAGTTAGTCTCGGTCGGCTTGTACACGTGGACAACTGCGGCTTGGGGATTATACTGAGCAAGTCCCAGTTTACAACGGTTATCAAACTAAAGCGTTTGACTAACTCTCCAACTATGAAGGAGTCCTTTTACAATAAGGATCAGGTTCAAATATGAACTCCTTCGTCTAAGCTATGGATATTACAATAAGATCAGCTTAGGTTAGATAAGGAACGAGATAGAACTCTAGAGAGAAAAACTATAAGAATATATCTATGAAAGAGTAAGTTCTTCTCTGGATATGGCTTGAATCTTCTAGAGTGTTTGTTCGGTTGAGCTCGGTTCCTTGGATGTGTCCATCATCGTCATGATTGACCTCACACCCTCTTTTTTTTCTCTTTTCTTTTTCTTGCGTGAAGACCCTTCTCTATTTATAGAGGTGACCTAGGCATATGTCCGTTTGAGAGGACGATGCCACGTGTCACTCTATGGGGTAGCAAACGGCTTTATTTGAATTCTGTAGAGTCCACTATCTTTAATGAAAGTGGTTGACTTGCAGCTTTATGTCGGAGACTCGCCTAACCGGCCGCTTGTCATTGGTCGAGGTACGTAGAGTGGTTGAGATCTATTCAGACTTCAAGGTGATACTGAAGCTGACTTCTCAGATGTACGACCTCGGACAACTCTACTGAATTGTTCTTCTGAAGTCCATGGTCAGTTAAAGTAACTGACCAACCGTTGCTGAGTCTGATCTTGATTCAGTAGATAACTTCTGCTGAGTCTGCTCTTACTGAAGATCAACTCGAGTACGATGAACTACTCCTGCCGAGTTCGGTCCGATCGACTCCTTTCGCATATCTTTGCTCCCGCCGAGTCCAAGATTTACCGAGTCTTCTACCGAATGCACAATTGTTGAACTTTAGCTAGTCTACTGAGTTCCTAACACGGTGAACTCAGTTAAGCTATAATAATATCGAAAGCTCATCATCCAGCTAGGGTTTTGGGATCTTCAAATCTATCATAGTGAACCTAATTCCCAACATATATATATATATATATATATATATATATATAGGGGATAATTCAATAAGGAACACACCCTTAGTGAAGGAATTATGAACAATTATCCACCTTCTATTATGTGAGATGTAGGGTTGAGATTAATAGCTATATTAATTGTAAACAAAATTAAAGAAAAAGTAACAAAGAAAATTTGATCCAAATTAATTAATATATATTTCCATATTTATCTCTCTCTCTCCCTCACCTCTCTCTCCCTCACGTTATCTCCCTCTATCCTCTCTCGAAATATCTCTCTCTCTCTCTATCTATATCCTCTCTCTCTATATCTCTTCGCCTACGATCTTCCTCCTCGCCTACGATCTCTTCACCGAAGATTAAGACGACAACGCCGTAGCCGGAGATCACTCCGATTTCCACGTCACCTACCTTCTCCGCACAATGGAGCGCCGCCGCTTCTCCTTCTCGGCACAGTAGAGCGCCGCCGTGGAGCGCCGCCGCTTCTCCTTCTCGGCACAGTGGAGCGCCGCCGCTGGTTAAAGACTGAAACACTGGCCTCAGATTTCGCTCACTTGGCCAATTCTGGAAGAAATTGATTGAAATAAAAAGATTGGACATGGAATTGAAGAAGGATTAATGAGTGTTATGGTTTTGGGGTTGGGGTTTGTTAGGATGTTCATGAAATTGGGTCAGGAATTGTTGGGTTATGAAATTGAATGCTAATTGATTGAGATTGAGATTCAATTTTGCTGATTTCAATTGCTCAAATCCTTAATTTCATAGTTTTTAAGATTAAGATTGAGATTGAGATTTAGAGTTTGAATAATTGATTGGAATTGAGAAATGGACGATTTTTTGCAGTAGGGATGCAATCCCTCAACAGTAGAGATGCAATTCGTAAGTTTCCTTTCAATTATTGGGATTTAAGATTTGTCCACTGCATAAAAAATAAAGTGTATAAAATTTATGAATAAAGTACATAAATTAATAATGAAGTGCATAAAAAATACGAATAAAGTGCATAAAAAATACGAATAAAGTGCATCATGCACTTTATTCGTATTTTTTATGCTCGAGGGGACGAAAAGAAGAAAAAATGACATTAAATCTCGATTTCTCTATGTTAAATCCAAAATAGAATGAAAAAGCATGATGAATAAGATAATAAAGTGAAATTGATTATAATACCTTAATGATATAAAATAAAATAAAAATTCAAAATACTTACTTTAAATACAACCACACATCTAATAAAATGAAAAGTTGTGATGTGTTTCTAGTTCCTTAATTAAGGATGTGTTCCTAAAAGATCCAACTCATATATATATATATATATATATATATATATATATATATATATATTTCACCTACTCTCTAGTTAGGTCTTGACCCAAACTCGCAATTCAGTTACTATTATCATTTATTAGTACACACCTCGAGTAGGACTCCGACCTTTCGAAAAAAAAATCATAAATTTCAGGCGATTAATAAGTTTAGCAAATGTGTAGAAATTGTTTTTTAATAATATAAAACCCATTAAATAAGCAAGGAGCTAGACGAACTTGTACATATAAATCGTATTAAATTATATTTTTTACGTTCCATAGAAAATGTCATATTTTTCTTTTTGAGACGTCTCATAAAAAAGTGTTTTATTTTCTTAAAAGATAAATATTGTGTGGACAAAAATTGACAAGCTAAAAATCAAAACAATATCTACCACACAACACAAATTTCTTAATCTCCGTATCAAATAAAAACGCGACAATTTTTATGGGACGGAGGGAGTAATATTTTTTGAACAATTAATGCCCGAAGGTGATACTCTAACAAACATGACAAATTAGATGGGACGGAGGGAGTACAACAAATTTGAAAAACTCAATAACCAATCAAGACTCGGAAAAAAAACTAGTCAGTCCCGTTCTGCTTGACTTGCCTTGTTTTTCTTTTCGGATTGTCATACTTGACTTGTTATGTTTTTTAAAATAAAAAATAATTACTACACAAGCTCTTATTTTTTATTTGTGGGACCTATTTCTTTATAGATAACCAACCACTCATCTTAATATGTGAAAAAAAAAAAAAAAAAAATCGGACGGAATGGAAGAATTACCATTAGTCAACAATGTAGAAGGCAAAAGAGAAATGCAATTGCGAAGCTAAAATAATAAAATATATAAAATCAAAAAGCCCGTGCAAGTAAATAGGGGAAGGAAATAGTAAAAACAAATCACGAAAAAGAGAAATAAAAGTAGAAAAAAATCTAACTGGTTTACTTGTCAACTAGTGGTCTACTTTCCTTTCCAAATTATATATATATATATATATATATAATCAATTCTTTAAGAAGGAACGTCTTGTCACCCACCCAACACGCCACACCGCCGCTGCTCCTCCGCCGCCCTCCTCCGCCGCGCTGCGTTATCTGAATTATCCTCCTATTTCACTTCTCTCAACATGCTCATACCTCGAACCTTCATTTTTCTCTCCAATCCAACTTAACCAAAAAAAAAATAAAAAAAAAAGAAATCTCCACCACAAAACCTCCGATTATATATCCAAGTGAAAGAAGATCGATCCAACCTTTTTTTCTTTTTTAATTTCTTAAAGATTTCTCTCTGCGGCAGTTCATGATCTTGCTTCGTGCTTCTCTCTAGGGTTTTCATTTTTCTTCAATTTCAAAAAAGGGTTTAATTTAATTTAATTTAATTTTCTCTTACCAAATCTTCGAAGATGGAGGAGTACAGTCTTCATCTTCGCGACAACTCTAGAGCTAGCAGCGGCGGCGCTTTCGCCTACGGCGGCGGCTTCCATCTCCAGTCTAGCGATTGCTACGAGCAAGGCGACGGCCACCACCACACGGCGGCGGTGAAAACCGAGGCGGGAACTTCCCAAACCCAAGCTCCGAGATTTCAGTATCACTCCATGACTAGAGAGCATGAAGATAATCACCACCACCACCACCGCCACCATGATCATCACCTCGGCGAGGTTGATGCGATTAAAGCCAAGATTATCGCCCATCCCCAATACTCCAACCTTTTGGAAGCTTACATGGAATGTCAAAAGGTTGGAGCCCCGCCGGAGGTGGTGGCGCGGCTGGCGGCGGTGAGGGAGGAGTTCGAGACAAGGCAGCCAGCTAGCAGAGATGAATATAAGGATCCAGAACTCGATCAATTTATGGTATTACATTCGTAGTATTGAATTTCTTTAATTTCTATGGAATTAATTAAATCCAATTTGATTTTTGATGATTTAAAAATAAAAAATAAAAAATGAAGGAGGCTTACTACGATATGTTGGTGAAGTATCGGGAAGAGCTGACTAAGCCATTACAAGAAGCCATGGATTTCATGCGACGGATCGAAACGCAGCTCAACGTCCTCACAAACGGCGCCGTTCGGATCTTCAACTCCGGTACCTTCTCTCTCTCCTCTCTCACTAAAACTTCCGAGTGAAAATTAAGAAGTTTGACTGAAAAACTATGATTAAAAAAAAAAAAACCTAATGACGAGATGTATAGTGAAAAGATTATGATTTGGTTACATCAATGCTTAATTAATATAAATGATCACCAAA
The DNA here is from genome assembly GCA_028984105.1 of Lavandula angustifolia. Classification (NCBI taxonomy): domain Eukaryota; kingdom Viridiplantae; phylum Streptophyta; class Magnoliopsida; order Lamiales; family Lamiaceae; genus Lavandula; species Lavandula angustifolia. The sequence continues at coordinate 32,886,911 of CM054810.1, read as the reverse complement.
TTAAATTAAATCCCTTCTTTCACTTAAATGGAATTCATTTAGCAACGGAAATTTTTTCTTTTATTCGAACTCATTTCAATTATTCTTTATTATTCAACAAGTAGTTCCATTCTCTCTCTTGAATCTCTCTCTAGAATATATATATTTGTCATTTGTATAGGAGAGAACAGTTTGCAATTTTAGGTTGTAGGTAGGCTTTGGAAAGGTGAGAAACATAGTGGCATTACCCATGTAGTCTGTACCATATACTTTCAATTTTCATGCATATATTTATTTCTTTTTTTTTAAATACTCCATATTGTTTTTTTGCTTTTTTCTACAATTAAATAAATTCTTTTTTCTCATGTATTTGTGGTAATATTATTTGTTACTAAATGAAGGTGATTATATTAGTTAGAATCTTTCCCATTTGGTCCGATTACATACCTATTTTTCTTCTAATTACAATTTTTTTTTTGTTTTTCTTTTGGTTTCTTTGAAAGAATTGCCACTTTCTTTCATTATTGACCCATGTCTATTGCTATATATGAGTCACATGTCTCTCTTTCAACTGCACTAATGAATTTGCATCTTGAGTTCATTGTTGCTTCTATGTATTGCTAAATTCATTGACTTAGATAGTTGCTTTAGGATATTGCAAGTGTGGGAGTTTTAATCCTTGCTATTTGGATTACTAATTTACTATCATGTGGCATGCATGATGATTATGAATGTAGTTGGTGTATTTTTATTTTTGGATGACGAGGGTAATTAACCGCAACTGTTATCAAACTGCTGGTAAAATTAAAACTATGTTTATGGGCTCTATCCTACTAACGATATAATGCATTGAATATGTATTTGGTATTCTTGATAATTAGGCATTGAATCAATGTACTTGTTTTCATCTACCTAATCTAAACACCCTTATATTCGGTTTATTCTGATTTCGAAACCCTCTTACCAAACGTACCTCCTTATTGCATCTAAAAGCATCTTATGGATGATCTAATTATTTGAATCCTTAATTTCAACCATGGGTGATCTAGCTTTCTCTAATCATCTCTATCAAAAGTCTAGATTGCATGCAATTTTCCCTTAAACTCCACTTTGTTCAATTAACTTGTCTATTCTTGCAATCTAATTAACCTTCTGCATTGATCTTAAAAATTTATGTCTAAAGAGGATAAAATCGAGGGTATCGGTTCATCTGAAGACGACCAAGAAAACAGCGTTGGAGACACAACCCTACCGGAGATCGACCCCCGGGCCGAAGACCGCGAGCTCAAAAACCACCTCCTCAAGAAGTACAGCGGCTACCTAAGCAGCCTCAAGCAAGAGCTCTCCAAAAAGAAGAAGAAAGGCAAACTCCCTAAAGAAGCAAGACAAAAACTCCTCACTTGGTGGGAGCTTCATTACAAGTGGCCCTATCCATCCGTACGTCCACTTTCATTACATTCTTAATTAAACCAACTGCCTTAAACCCATTAATCAAACAATTCTTGTCTCTTTTGGGTTGATTAAGGAGTCGGAGAAGGTGGCGTTGGCCGAGTCAACCGGGTTGGACCAGAAGCAGATCAACAATTGGTTTATAAACCAAAGGAAGAGGCATTGGAAGCCTTCGGAGGATATGCAGTTCATGGTGATGGATGGCTTGCATTCACACAATAATGCTGCCGCTCTCTACATGGACGGTCATTATATGGGGGACGGTCCGTACCGGTTGGGGCCGTGATGATCAACCCGTTTTACGGAAAAAAAGAACACGATAAGCTGATAGTAATTTTGCAAGTGTCATGAATCACGATCATAACTTTGTGATCGATAATGTATTAATATGAAGAACACAATTAGTTCATACACTATAAGTTACTTGTTTGATCTTGGAGAAAATTCTATTAATGTATTGATACGTTGAGTATTTAATAGGAGTATATATATATGGAGGGAGTGGAGTGGATCATGTGATAATCTACATTTAACGTGACAATTAAGAACTATGCATAATAATTATATGTTTTATACATAATTCTTATGTTTTTTGTGACAAAAACTTATAATTTTACATTAGACATAATTCTTATATGTTTTATGTAAAAGACAAAAGTATAATATTACAGAATTTTTCGCATAAATATATAAGGATTATTCATAAAATATATTAAAATTATGCATGATTCGTAGTTATTAAATGTGGATTCTTACCATATCTAGATCTATATATATTATATATGTATTTTCCATAAAAAGGTGTTTGAAATATGTGTTGTAGCATTGAATTAGTGCAACGAATGGTTTTGTAATTGAAGTTAATACTCAATTGTACAAGTAGGCATAGCTGCCAATTGATTTTTTATTTTTTTAATAATGAGAGGAATCTACTAACCTAACTAATTTGCATTTCACTTAATGTGATTCAATTCTTAGCTAACTAATTTGCATTTCACTTAATGTGATTCAATTCTTGCTAGGTGTATAATATCCCACCAAACCTATCGGGATATGGTTCACAACCTCGGTTTTAGTATTCCCTCCGTTCCAATTATAATGTCCACTTTGTTTTTTGCACGATTTTTAAGAAGCGTTGTTAGTTGTGAGTAGAGATGTGTAAATATGTGGATCCTACAAAAACGTTGTGTGTAATAATAATTTGCTAAAAAGGGAAACTAAACATTATACTTGGAACAACCCGAAATGAAAAACTGAACATTATAATTGGGACGGAGGGAGTATAACGTAACACATGCAGTTGGAGGCGTATTTATTGGAGATGTTCTATATATCGATTACGACAAGATTTGATCTTTTTTTTACTCTCTATGTGAATCATTCTATATTTTTTTTTGTAGAATGATACACCCTCAGTCCCAATATATATGACTTGTATTTCTTTTCGGACTTGCCATTTCCTCAAAAAAGGAAAGAATTTGTGGATTACAATCACTTAAATAAGTGAACACATCACTTTAACACATCTCCATCCACCTTCTTAATCTCTGTGCCGAAAACAAACGAGTCATATTTATTGAAACAGAGGGAGTACATGCAATATTGAGTATGATACATGCAATTTGTCTAATTTTAATAAACATACCAAAATCGGATTAATTATCAACCTAATGAACTAAAATTGGCCCTAACCAATATAACAGATTAAAAATAAACAGCGACCAACATAATAAATCAAAATTGATTTTTTCCTAGCTTTAGTGATAAATTTCCCACAAGTTATTCTAAATTACTAAAAATAATTAAGCGAGAAAACCGGGTCTAGTTTAGTATCCATATGCAATACGGGTCAGGATATTTGAACCTGCGAACGGGTCCGGGTATTCAAAGTCGAAACACTAAGTTGACCCTCACTGCCGCAGCCACCTTCGGACGGCGGCGAAAATGGCATCCACGGCGACATTCGCGCTCGCTCCTTTGAATTTAGCGGTAATTTGTACACTTCTTTCCTTAATTTCTTTTTCGATTGTTAATCAGTCATATTAAACTTCGTAGAAGGGAAAATTAGATGTCTAGGGTTTAATTCAATCAGTCAATTGGGATGGGGATTCTGATTACGCTTCATGTTGCTATTAAGAAGCATTGCATTTCAGAAATTTAGTGATTAATGAGTTGGTTTTAGGGCAAATTAGTCGAGTTGCTTGGTTTCCCCTTTTGAGAAATGGAGATTAGGTTAGAACATGAATTCTGTATGCATTGTGAAATTGGGTATTCAAAATTCGATTGCAAGTCAATGCAGGTGGGATAGTGAGTTTTTTTTTTTAATTTCTTACTGAAAGTAATTATAAATTGTTTGATATGGTATCTTATGACATGAATGATATCTGCACAAATCAACCATCTGCTTTCATAGATGTATTGGAGAAGGGATTTCCATTTGCAGGTCGAATAATTCACTTTCGATGCATGATAACGAATAGTATCATTAGATCGTCTTCCATGGAAATGAGAATGAACCTATATATTTGGCAGGATTTGTTATCACAGACTCTTGTTGGAAGTCGATTAGTTTGCTTGTCATCGTTGATTTAAGGGTGTAACTCAATTCGCTTTACTGTTATGCTGCTTTCTCGAACGGGTGTATTTATTCAGTACACCACTTACAATTTGTATCGCATGTGGAAGGAAGTTGTATTACAGAGTTCTTAGATTCTACATAACTAGCTAGATTCTTGATAATCATATTCCGTTCGGACTCAGATTTTTCTTCGTTTTGGCTCAAGACTGAGTTTGCAGACATTGAACTTTCAACAAGAAAGATTTATAATATGATAATGTATAACGTAGTTGATTAGAATTCAAATGTTCTTGATTTTTTTTCCCTGATTCTCTTTCTTTATCCAAAGTACTGATGCTAGTAAATGATGTTAATGTGACTTAGCCAGTTTATTGTACTATGCAGGTCGCTTCTAAAAGAAAACTACACCAATTCAATCTGATAAATATCCCGAAGAAACACGTTTCAGTGTCATGCTCCGCAAAATTCCCACGGACGGAACACTTTCAGGATCCTACTAAGCTCATAGCTGTGTTGGATAAAACCAAGGAGAAGTTATGGAAAGTCATGCCAGATTCGGTTAAAAGTTTCCGTTGGAAGAAAGCAGAGAATGTCGCGCTAGAAGAGTTTCTTCTTCTCGGAAAGGAGACATTAAAGTGGTCTACACTTGCATGCTTTGCATTCATCTTCCTATCTGAAATCTTATACTCAATCTCTATGAACAAAGAATTGTTGATCCCTTTTGGCCTCTTTATCGGAATCATGACTACCAAATTCCTCGACGAGATATCTAAAGAACTCGTGCCTGACCGCCAGGTAAAAGAATTGTTCATAGTCATATTCCTTGCATATACCCATAACCGTATCAAATTATAGTTAACTTGATCTTCTTCCTTAGGATGGACGCCGACTTCTGGGCGTAGCTTCATTTTTCGTTATTGTGAAGGTTATGTCTGCATATCTGTCTGGAGCAAATAATTTTCTCTTGCATGCTGCTAATGGTGGATTGATGCAAGTAATCTGGAGTTGGAAAGAGATGCAAGAACTCGATGGCGATAAATCGTCTTCGGATGGGATTTCGGACCCGGTTCATGTTGGTAACTAGGTAAATTCGAGCTTGGTTAACTTCTCTTGTATTTTGAAATAGGAACTTTAGTAACTTCTATATTGTTTTAGTAAATTAGTAAATGTTTAATCGTGAATTAGCAAGTCTTAAATATTCAACCAAAACGCCAAGTAACATAAAGTACTTATAAATTAATTCAAATGGGCTTTATTTAATTGTCTTTGGTTTTTTTTTTTAATTTATTTTCTATGATTGACAAGTGGTTGATTCTTGAAACATGCTGAATAAGCAATAAAAAGTGACAAGTGATTATCACAAACAAGTAGGACTCCTACCCACATCATGAAAAAGTTGCGCGCACTCAACTGAAATCGAACTCATGACATGAAAGTAGTGTTCCTAATAATTGTCCTAAAATTCAAGAATATTATCATCATGTCTCAATTCTTTGTCTTGCATTAGACAGTTATGTATCTTTAAAAGGAGGCATGGAAGAGCCATGTTACACAAAGACAAACGTGAATGGAAGCAAAGGTTGTCAGTCTCCTTTTTTTTCGGCACGGTTATAAATTGATATTTTTGGAAGAGCACAAGATGGATGAGACAACACGAAAAGGAAAAAGATAAGATGAATGGGACGGAGGGAGTACCAATCCTTTTGAATTTCCTAGCTAATTAATACTCCCTTCATCCCATGTACATAAATATTTCCATACAAAACACATCATGACGTACATAATAAGGCTTCTACTTATTATGAAAACAAGATAAATCAATCCAATCAACTCCTAACCCTACCAATCTCCGCATCCACCATAACCCTAATCCTTCCCACCGCAACATCAAGCGTCTCTTCACTCATATTCGCGAAACAAACCCTAAACCACCCCGGCTCGCTGCAATGGCACGACGAACCGGGCGACACATTGAGCCCATACTCCGCCACCATCTTCCTCCACACCTCCATCTCCGCCCCAAACGTATTGGATCTCAACAACCGCCGCATATCCACCCAACAAAACAGCCCCGCATTGCCCTCCAAACACCGCACACCTGCCCCCTCGAGCCCCTCCACGAGCCTCCTCCGCCTCGCCCTCAACCTCCTCCGGTTCACATTTGTGTATCGATTTATAAACTCCTTATCCGCGAGTATCTTCAAGAGAAGAAACTGCGACTGTGAGGAAACGAGCCCGAAGCTCGACATTTTCGTCGCGGCCGCGATTAGGGTTTCGTTCTCGGAGTAAATAACTCCGACGCGAAACCCCGGCAGGCCGAGATCTTTGGACAAACTCGAGACGACGTGGACACGGCCCCATATGGGGGCGCTGTGGTCGGGGACTCGGTCGTGTAGGGCTTCCGAGAGGGTGATGCAGCGCGGCGGGGCAAAGACGGTGCCGGAGTAGATCTCGTCGGAGACGATGTGGAGGGAGTTTTCGATGGCGAAGGTGATGAGGAGGTTGAGTTCTTGTAGGGTTAGGGAAGTGCCGAGTGGGTTTGAAGGGTTTGTTATGAATAGGCCTTTGACTTTGAGTTGGTGGTTGTTGGCTTGGTTGTAGGCTTCTTCTAGGGCGTGTTTGGTGATGGTGAAGTTAGTTGAGCTCGAGGTGTGGATTGGGATGATTTCTACTCCGGTTCTCCACTTCAAGTCCCTATCAAACCTAGTTAGAGAGAGAGAGAGAGAGAGAGAGAGAATATGTTAGGTTATATAGTAAAGATCTTGCAAGAACTATGAAGATATTAATGTTAAGATACTATTCTATACAATTAGGGACGGATCTAAAAATGTGAAATAAGGAGCGGAATTTGAGATTTCGAAATCGGGAGGCGAAATTAATAATTTTGGAGTGAAATAATAATTTTTTTAAAAGCACATAAAAATTTGGAATATGACACGATTTAATTTAGAAGGAGGCGGCCCCACAACTCCTATACACACATTTTGATTTTTTAAAATATTTAACCGGCTTCTTTGATCCACCTCATATATATATATATGTGTGTGTTTTTTTTACGATGATCGCAAGATTGTCCTTACCCAGGATAATATGGGGTTGGGATCAAGAAGGCTTCTCCTGGTTCAGCAAGACAGAACATGAGAGTCTCATTAGCAGATGTTGAACCAGCTGTGAGGACAAGCTTGTTGCTATCAAATTTCACCTTGTTTTGTCTTATTTCAGACATGTACTCAGCTAACACCTAATGTAATAAGAGAACAAAATAATTGAAATGTTACACTACAATCTAACAACATGCAAATATTGATGAAATAAATATATGAATATTAAAAAAAAAGATAAATTACTTTCTTGAATTCGGGCAAGCCATGATAATCTTGAAAAAGAGCCAACTCCCTAAACATTGAGCCACCATTCCTCTCCCTGAACCAAACAGTCTCTTGATCTCGATCGATCCACGACTCGAGTAGATCGAAACAAAGCTACATGTACCATCAAGAATTACGTTAGGGTTTTGATTAATACAATCATAAGTTACAATAATCAATCTCATGCATGGGGATGTTGTAGCTAGTGTGAGGAGAATGATCACCTGATTCTCAGCTAGACCCATTTGGATAATCCCGGATGGGTTCCGAACCGGGTCGAACGGGTTCTTTTCGTATTCTTGCCATCCTAGGAAGTAAGAGGAGTTTTGTCCATGTGACTCGCACGTGACTTTCCTAGACAACATTTCTTTCCTCCTTGCTAGACAACCTTAAAACTTAAACGAAGAGAGAAGGTGTTGTCTTTACATGTGTTGAATGGAGGGTGTATTTATACAAGAGTTTGGATTCGGACAATAGGAGAGGAGAGTGGTTTGCTCATTAGATATTTGACTAGGATACGTAAAATTAAACGTAGTTGTTTTGTTGGACTTTTTCACCAAGATGGAAATTAATGCCCCAATTCTTGGAGAAATAATTCAAGACAAGACAAAATGGGTTGTAAGAATTGGAGTCTCTAGCATGCTTCTCGTTTAGTTGCATGTGGCACGACAATTATGGTTAGGGTTTCTTTGCTAATTAGGGAAATGTGGGATTATGTTGGTTTTGATCCTCATTAGAGAAACATATCAAGATAATGTTGTGTCCCAAGATCTTAGTTATATCAAGGGTTACTTCATTACGACAAGACAAATACTCCCTCCGTCCCAACAAACATGATTTGTCTGATTTTGGCACGAATTTTAAGATAATTATTTGTTATGTGTAAAGTAGTAATATGCACTCTAAATTATACTCCCTCCGTCCCACTAAACTTGTTTTAGTGGGTTCCGGCACGGAGTTTAAGAAAGTGGGTGAATGTGTATTAAAAATGGGTGTAAATGTGTTAAAGTGGTGGGTCCACTATTTCAATTGATTGTGGTCCACTAATTATTTTCCTTTTTTGGGTGAAAACAAGTTTAGTGGGACAATAGAAAATGGAAAGTAAGACACAGTTAATACACCTCCATATATATATATAATTTTTAAGAAATTTCGTATTTCGCCCCCCGAATGTACACTTTACCCTCTTCTCTACCGAATTTTTTTTGTTTCGCCCCCCTCCCTCATAATCCTGAATCCGCCCATATCTCCCTCATATGTATGTTAAATACGTAGACAAGACAATGGTAGGTTAATTAAATTATTACCACAAATGGTTTCCTCAATAGCTTTTTGTATGAGTTGAATTCGAGAGTTGTTCGACTATATACAGATAAATTTTATCGTAGAATATCCAATCATGCAAAAGAAAATAAATAAATAATTAAATTAATTGAAAACTTTATCTTAAAATAAGTGGCCAACTACAAAACAACTCATTTCTTGGAAACTTTACAGTAAATGAAGTAAATGTGGATTGCTGGCAGGGCCAACTTCAAGTTCGGTAAGCGTGCTTCTGCGTCTGACACGTGGAGAAAAAGGGGAAAGTTTTGATTTTCGAAAGAAAAGCAAAAAGAGTGTTGCGCGACAACGTCGTACATCTCAAATGATTTTATTTTATTTTTTTGTTTTCTAGTATTTAATGCCTCGTATACTCTTCAAGTGACATCGTTCTTAAGTTGCACCTTATCATCAATATCTAAATGCAATTACTATTGTTAATATTACTTTCTCCGTCTCACTATTCCAATCTTAGTTGTATTCAGTGCGGAGTTTAAGAAAGTGTGATAAAATGGTGGAGTCCACTATTTAGATTAATTGTGGTCCACAAATCATTTTCATTTTTTGAACCAAGACAAGAATAGGAATGACAATGAACTGAATTTGGACCAGATCCTACTAAGTATAGATTCAAATCTGATTTTTTTACTTTGGTCTAAATCCAATCCAGATGTCATAGGATCCACAATCATCTCTAGACAAAAATAGCGAAATAGCCCCACAAAAAAAAAACGAATACAAGAATAGCAAGAAGGAGGGAATAAAGTATTCGAAATCGGTCGAGGTCAAACCCTAATTCAACCTTATCCATAAAGTTGTGACAACTTCACATCATCCATATTAGGGCACATGCTTCAAGTGTTGATGTATTGTTATTGTCTCCAATGCCTAACTTAGCTTTATATTTTCAACTGTTTGATAAAATGGGGTGATTGGTCGGCACTCCAACGCCCAAAAATGGCAAGGCAGAAAATCAAAGGAGTTTGCCGTCAGAAAACCATTCTTGTGTAAACCACCATCCACATTTCAATCTCCTCATTAAAATGGACAAAGATGAATCGGAACCAACTATTGACTTTCCCTCTGCATTCCCATTTGCCTCAATTGCTCATCACATGAATGTTCATGGTTGCAGCTAATTCTCGGTCGTTATTTCGAAGATTTCTTGTCACGTGTATATTTACGATGTCTCTATGAGAAAATACTATGTTCTTGGAGAGATGTGAGACATGTTGCTTAATTGTGGTGGTGTTGAGTTGATGAGATGCACTCCATTTTGCATGTTGTATTTCTAATTTCAACCTTATTCTCAAAGAAATGTAATACAACCCTAGATGTGGATTAAAACTCAGATAATTCTTCCGAGATTTTAATCAATTCATAGGGTCTTAACAAGAGAATTCCTATTAAATTAATAATAAAGAAAGGAAAAGGCCGCATAAAACATATAAAGATTATACATGGTTCATAGTTCTCACGTTAAAAGTGGATTCTCACCAGATCCGTACAATAATTAAACTCCACACCTTGATTAAGCTACATAAATAACAAAATTTTCGCTTAAAATAGAATCAAAACAAATCATGAATTCAATTGAAAGTAAACGTGTTAAGTAAAACAAGAAAGTAAATTCTTGATTTCTACTAATTTGAACTTTTAATGGTGTAGATTAAATTATAGCCCAAGATACAAGAGAAGGTTTAGCCCAATCCTTAGAATTCTATAAGCTTGCTATCAAATTCTATAAGCTTGCTACAAAATTTCTAGACCTCTAATATTCAATGCTCTACTTTCCCATCTCTAGTAATAAAAATTAAAGAATCTTAGGAGAGAGAAAATGAATCTTGACAACTTCTTTCTTGCCAGATTTCATAAGGATCAAAGCAAATTACATGTAAGACTTGAGATGAAAGATTTGGCAGTTGGGAGTGAATGACCTCTTTATAGCAGCTTGCTCAAACTTCTTTACCACACCTTCATTCTCCTCGAGGCTCATCTGCAGAAACAATCGAATCCACCACGTTGAGCTCCGCAACTTAGCCTACGAGCGACAAGAAAATCGAAAAGGGTTCTATAAAGTTGCAATCTTTATACATCACTATGAGCAGAATATATAAGAGATTTGGATGTTCCCAACATCGAATATCGAACATTTGAAAAGGGAAAGCATCCAATTACGGAGAACTTACAGCGCGTCCGTATTTGGCTTTATCACCGGATTTAGCTTTCTTGTGGCGTGGATAGCCTACAAATCATAGTAAGAAGGCAATTAACATACAATGTCACGAAGGAAATACAAGCCAAAAATAATTAACACATCGCGGAGTATAATACTTTTGCATTGAATTTAAACCGTATAGAACGAAAAAGTATGAAACTCAACATCAATTTCGTAAAAATGATACAAAGAAAGACGATGTCATTGTTTATCTTACCGGTGGCAATGACCAGACCGTCGGATGATAACCTGGCTAACGCAGGCAAGCTCCTGTTGAGATACTTCGGAGACAAGTAATCCAACGCATCCGACACAATCACAAGTGGAAATGATTTTGCTCTGTAGGGAAGAGGGAATTTAATGTCAGCCACACGAACACGGCCTCTGCGCACAAACCCTTTGCATTCCTCATCAGCATCCTCTATATCGTACGGTTCCACACCGAAAGCTTCGATTCCCTCCTCTTTATTTAATCTGGAAACGACTGCACAAGTGTCTGGACCAACGTGCAACACCTTGTGCATACTGTCACCGTATGCCTTTCTCAAAACGGGAATCGCACGTTCAACTTCCATAGTACATGAAACGTCACCTGCATGTAGACCAGGTAACCGCAATGTATAAATCTAGTCATCTTCAAACGAACGAGAAATACATTGGACTAGTAAAAGGGTGGGTACATCTCGAAAAACCACTACATAAAAGTCTTCGTTCGTATATTATTGTTCATCAAGATTGACATATCATGAAACCATAGATCCACCATCAATTTCACATCACCAGAACAAAAAGAATAACAACTTCGGCCCGTTTTATACAGATAACGCTACAAGAAACCAGAGTAATAAAGAGACTGCGATATGATTACCTTCCATCCGGCTCAGAGCATTAGGATTTCCAAAAGTACCTATCAAAACATATTAAGCATAAGACACATTGCTTGAGAGGCATAAGTTTTCTCTATTCAAACCGTCCAACAACGACTCACATGAAGCATTTACACCGGAGTATTATCTAAACATGGAGATTTAACAAAGTAAAACATCTATTCAGATAGCAAAAATTTTGTGAAAATCTCATGGTGTTCGACGTTTATCTACTAAATTCGACAATCCGGGCTCTGTCGCATTCGATATCAGATGAAAGCCTAAACATCAAAGCAACCAATTCAAATCATCATATCAAATCCAAGACATAAGAGCAAACTTACTTACAATGTGGCTTGTAAGAGAACTTGGACAAACAATACTTAATTCTAACATGGACTTAAATTTTATCCAATAATTCTAATCCCAATCAACTTGCAATACACCGCTGATCAGTTTTAGGAAGAAATCAAACCTCGGCCGCGGTAAAGATAACCTAGCACAAATACTGTCCCCTGCAGAAAAGGAGACAAAATTCAGAATCATTTTCAAGAATCAGAATCTTCATCTTCATCTTCCCCATATGAATCGCACACACCGAGAGAGAAAATATAATAATTTTGAATACCAGAATGAGCGCAACGGTAAAATAAGAGGGAGAACGGGATCTTGAGTGCAGGGGAGAAGAAGCCACGGCTGCCCCACTTTCCGATATACGCCGGGAAGGGTTTACCGGCCTTCTTGCCGCCATTTCTTCTACAGTTTGAGCTGAATTGAGCTGAGATTAACCCTAAAGGGGGAATGAGAAAACTGGAGAGGTTTTGAACGAAAATGCAGGAGCAGAATCTTGTGTTCTTGATAATTGGAATCACACAGTTGGGAAATTGACTGCCTTTCTTTTGCTGATTGATTTTGACGCAGTGTTTATGCAAATCCAGTGCGGCGATTATGGAATAGCGGTAAAAGTGCGTTGGGATACTGAAATTGCGCTACGTTGTAAAACGACGTCGTCTTCTTACCTTATTTGCAAGTAAAGGTGTGTTATCATAAAGCGGCGTCGTCTTCTTACCTTATTTGCATAGTGAATCCCGCCAATTCCCAAAATCCCCCACCGCTTCCGCTCCTCCGCACACGGCGGCAATGGAGTTCGACTCCCCGGACGTTGCTCTCTGGAGAGAAGCTCTCATCTCATACGAATCAAAAATCCAAAACCTCGGAAAGCCCGAGCTCACCTCCCTCGACGATTTCTACCGCAAGGAGCTCCCGGAGCTGCTCCACGAGCGCGACCCCGATCCGTACATCACCACCGCAGAGCTCTCGAGGCTCATGGAGTGGAAGCTCGCGCGCGGGAAGTGGCGGCCGCGCCTGCTGTCCTTCGTCTCCTCCCTCGACGACGTCGTCGTGAGGGACGCCTCTCGGAAAGCGTTTGCCTCGCTTCCCGATGTTTCCAAGGCCGTCAAGGAGTTGGCGGCGCTGAAAGGAGTCGGTCCAGCCACCGCCTCCGCCGTACTCGCCGCGTATGCGCCGGATGTCGCTCCGTTCATGTCCGATGAGGTATGTTTTAGTGGATTTGAAGCTTTACTGTTACCCTAATTCGTGATTATTGAGCTCTGAGAGGCCATTTTTTAAGGTTAGGGTTTGAATTTGAAGTGATTTCATTAAATCTGGCGATGATTCCAAGATTTGAGCTTTATTGTTCCTCTTTTTCATGATTATTGGGCTATGAGAGACCGATTTTTTAGGGTTAGGGCTTGAATTTGAATTGATTTCATTAAATTTGTCGATGATTGAAAGATTTGAGCTTTGAGATAATGGAAGATATGATTAACTCTGTAATTTCTCATCATGTTTGTATAGTTATAATAACTCAGTCATCATCTAGTGCTTTACTTCCATCTGCATATTTATGATGTTATTAGAATCTATGATAACGATGAAGTTTATTATTTCGAAAATTAGGCGATGGTGGCTGTTCTTGGGGACTCGAAGGATTACTCGTTGAAGAGGTACGTGGCATTCGCGGAGAAGATACAAACAAAGGCAAAGGTTGGTTAAATCTCTTGCTTCTCCGCCTAAATCGTGTTATGAATCACCAGTTTTGAGCTTGAATCTCAACTAGTATTTTCCAGTCATGAGAATAAGAATTCTTGATTGGAATCTTGGTTAATGATCATGTTAACTGTTTGCTATAAAGTTGGTTAAAGCTGCATTAGACTTATTACCTGTTTGGCTGTTTCACTGTAAGTGCTGTCAAAGCTTAGACCTTTACATTGTATTGAGTGCTCATTAGTTCAAGCAGATTGATATCATTCCTAGAACATGTCCCGTAAATCGAATGCATACAGCATAATATTCGGATGCGAAATTCGTTAGGATGTTGCTGTTGTATCAATTTATCTTCTGCCAAATATTGAATTGTGTGAAATTCATCTTCCTACCTCTACTGATTCTTCCATGACAGTGGGGAGCTAAAGCTTTCCTTTTTCTGCAATCTTGCTGCGTAGTTTTCTTTATTTTGTCGCGGTTATTAGTGAAGGTAAGGAATCGTGCATAGCCTGATTGGTTTAGCTACTTAAGCAGTGTTTGGAATAGCTTCTATAAGCAGCTTTTAGCAGTTATGCTTAAAGTTGGTTAAAGTTGTTTTTAGTTGGTGTTTGGAGTAGCTGAAGCTTATTAATAAGTTCTGCAGATAGTGAAGGTAAGGAATCGAGCATATCTGCTAACTGTTTCAAGAATTATTTACACATCTTCCCGTCGTCATCTCGTTGTGAAAATTTAGGATCGTCTTCCTCGGTATGTCTAGTATACTCTATGATTTTTGTAGAATTTTAAAAGCATGATAAGTATATTTTTTTTAAATTGTTATTTGTAACCTGCCAGTTTTTGGCAGTATGTTCATGAGCTTGATAGGAAAATTATTTTTCATGTTTTATTTACATTGTTTTCGACCATGATGAATTTTAATGGGATAAGTATATGTTAGGTCAATCATGTTAAAAATATAGAATTTTTAGGATATGTTTACTATTTATTTGTTAATTTGTCTGTTGATGTGCCAGATTATTTTGTCAGCATGCATGTAGATTGAAAAATAAAAGTTTTCAGGTTACTATTAAATGAATTTATTGATCATGATAAGTTTTATTATGATGGAATAGGTAATATGTTGTTAATGTTAGATATTATTTTAGATTCATTATTTTGTCATTTGTATATGTTGTAAGTACTTTTGACTTTCTTATACTCATTGTTATATTATCTTTTCTCTAAAAAAAAATTCGGGGGCTCCGCCCCCGAACCCCCGTTATCTCGCCCCCCATCTATAAATTCTAATTCCACCCCTGTACAAGTATTTGCAAAAAAGTGTTGAAAGCTGCATAATAGAAAATTAATATTTTTAAATGTTAATAATATAAAAAATTATTCACTTAAAATTTTTTATTTTATTCACATGACAACTTATTTTTAGAAAAAAAAAGCATCTCAAACACTCTCATAATCAACTTTTGCCTTTAAAAAGTATCTCCTGACCAACTTAATGTTTCTGCTTGTTCTGACTTATTTTAAGCTCTAAAAAAGCAAAAGCCTACATTTCGGTAGTATTGGGAAGAGCTTTTATAAGCAGTTTTTTGTTGCTTCTGATTAAAGTTGCTTAAAGTAATTGTTAAGTAAAATTTGTTAGTGTTTGCAATACTACAAAAAAAACAGTTTTATTTTAGAAAAGGCAGCTTTACAAACATTATCATAAACTGCTTTTCAATTTTTATTTTTTTTTAGCACTTCCTGACCCGCTTATGGATTTCTGTTTATTCTGGCGTATTTTAAGCACAAAAAAAGAAGCACACCTAACCAAACATTAGAAAAAAGTGTTTATGTGGTGGAAAAGCTAAAAATAGTTTATTTAAGTTGTTCCAGACAACACCCTAGCCTTCTAGGTTACTTATAAGGCATACTTGCTCGACGAATTCCTTTCGTATTTTGCTCTCTAGTTTCTGGTATAGATTTTTGCTGTAGTATGCAATGCAGCAGCCATTTCAAGTCAATCTGGCATTGATCATTATTTTGTGATTCTTGCTGAGCTTTCAAGGCCATTACAAAACGTTATTGTCTTAAAATAAGTGATGAGCTCTACATTTGTACAACGCTATTTCAGGCGTTGTCTTCTGCTTCGGATGTGTTCACAGCATCGGATGTTGAGAGGGCGTTATGGAGCCGTAGTGCAGGTAGCAAAGCAAGAAGTTTGTCGACAAAGGTGGATGCAGTCAAGGCGGAGCAACAGCACAAGTCCAAAAGAAAGAGGAAGCATTAACAGCTGTAGCTAGGTCTGACGAAACTCTACTCAAATGCTAGGGTATTACTGAACTACTCATCTTAAATTTTGTCACAAATGTCCGACTATTCCAGTTGAAAGTTCTCATTTAACCACTCTCCTTAAAGGAGATCAACATTTACAATTACAAATGGCCTATTAGCTCAGTTGGTTAGAGCGTCGTGCTAATAACGCGAAGGTCGCAGGTTCGAAACCTGCATGGGCCATTATTTTTATGCTTAATTAGGCTCATTTTTAATTTTTTTTTGTCATTTTTAAGGTTAATTGACCACAAACCTGCATAGATATGAAGCCCACAAGATAATTTAATGAGATTTTTATGCTTAATTGGGCTCATTTTTTATTTTTGGGTCATTTTTATTATTTATTGGGCCCACAAAAATATGACCACAAACCTACATAGATATGAAGCCCACATAATAGTGGTTCAATTATAAACTCTTTCCATCTCATTAATAGTGTATAAATTCTTTTGAAGACGAAGATTAAGAAAATGATATTATTTGGTATTTATTATTTAATTTTGAATAATTTATTTATGACCACAAAAAAATATTTTTTTGAAACATGACGTAACTAATATAAGACATTATTTTTGGGAATTCAAAATACTATTACTTGAACGGAGGGAATACTTATTTTGATCAAGCCTCCAATTATTCTTCAATTAGACAATGATCGTGTACGCATGATTAGTGATGACTTAAAGTGAGTCATAGATACTTGACCCTACATATATATGTAATCATTATACAACTTTTTAATTTTAATTATCAATTAAGGGCATCATTAATTTAATAACCACACCAATTAATTATAACCGACACCAAGTAGTCAAATATAAAACCACTTTAAAACATACTATCTTTTTCTTGTGGAAATTTCCAAGATATTAACAAGTAATCATAAGGTAAGCTGTCACCCATTCCACTTTTTACATTATAATAAATAAATACACTTAATTGTAGAAAAACTATTTTACTAAATTAATTTTCTAGGCACTTAACTAAGGGAGACCCTTGGCCCTCCCGCCGGCCCACCGGCCCGCCGCTGGTGACTGACAGGCTGTATCTTTAAGAGGGTTGGATCCATCTGTTGGTCGTCCACGTGTCATTCGCTCCGGTCATCATGCAATTTTTTCACCTACTCCCGCAGTTTCCACGTGGGTCACCCGCTGTGCACTCTAGCATATCGTTGCGTTGTAGAGGAAACATTTGCGCAATTGGTGGACCACGCCTACCGCTTAGGCGCTTACGACATCCCGTGTGTGTAGGGAAGTTCCTATTTTGTCCTCGTTGTCTACGCCAATATTAACAAAACAAATTAACATTTATATTTCAAGTATAGAGTCTTATTTGAACAATTATATGTTCCTATATTTCGACATAATTTTTACTGTTGACAGTAACCCTCTAGAATTACTCATAAATCAAGTGTTTAGTATCTATTGAAAGGCCGACGTTTTCTAAAGTTACATGACAAAAACAGAAAAAACCACAAATATCAAACACAAGCTACATTAGGCAGAAAATCAATTAATTTTGGTCAATTATATTGGTACATGTTCACTTTTAATTCGTTATGTGATTATTACTATTTTTTGTCTGTTAGGTTGGTAAATAGTCTGACTTTGGTCCGTTTCATAAAATTAGACAAAATTGTCCAATTTTAATCCTTTTTTTACGCACTGATAATTAAAAAAATAAAAATAAGTCTTATTTGTGAAATGACTTTGTTTTTTAATTTCACATAAATATTTTTTTTTAAATTTCGAACGTGATATATTATTTATTTTTCTAATTTTGAGGGTATGTACACGCGCAAAAATAACTAAAATTGGACAACTTTCTCCATTTTGAAAAACGGACCAAAATCGACCATTTACAATCTAATAGTCGAAATTGACACTGACCAATATAACAGACTAAAATTTAACAACATAAATAGACCAAAATTGATTTTCTCTCACTGCCAAGTCTTACTCGAAACTTTTTTTTAATAGTATTTGAAATTATAATATTTGATGATAAAATAAAACATTTCAATGTTAGGTTATCCTCATGGAAACATTTCTATAATTATTGAAACGTGCTTTAATTTGTTATGACAAGACAAATGATTGTTGCGGACAACAATATTCTTTATTCTTCATTTAATCTCCCTCTATTACCCTACCGTAAGAATTGCAAACCGACAAGAAACAAATTCAGTGATGGCAAGTTTTGGTTAGCACGTTGTATTTGGACCAAGTAGTCATAAATTTCCATGAAAATATAATATATATATATATATATATATATATAGTCATAGATGGAAATACTCCCTCCGTCCCATTGGAAGCGTCTTGTTTCCAATGGGCACGGATGTTAAGAAAATAATAATGTGTGGTGTATATTGTTTGACTTTTGGATAGTTAAATCTTGTCCACATATTCTTGCCTTTTTTATAAACAAGACGCTTCCAATGGGACGCCCAAAATGAAAAACAAGACGCTTCCAATGGGACGGAGGAAGTATTATTTTAAAAATTAAGTCAAAGAAGCCCATATAGCCCATTGGAGAATTACTTTTCTATTTATGAATTGGTAGTAACGGCCGAACACCGGCCATTATTTGCATTTTTCTCGAAAACAATGATACAACTACAATGTTTCAAATTATTTAAAATTAATATATAAAAAAAGATGATAATATTGTCCATCTCCATTTCCCCATTGTGCATGCACGAAGAAGCTGTCAAAAAGTTTAAATTCTAAGTCAAATTTTGCCCCTCTAGAAATAATATCATTTATGTAATTCCTTTTATTTTTAATAGGAAAATTGGTACAGTTGGACCTCGATAAAGTAATAACATTGGGATCGAAAAAATATTCATTTAACGAGGTTATTACTTTATTAAACATTATTTTAGTGCATTGATCCATATCGGGATCAGAATAAATTATTATTTTAGCGAGATTATTATTTTATCGAGGTTTAATTGTAGGTATTTATAGCAGATAAAAAGCTTAAGGCATTGTTTGGAATAACTTAATAAATTATTTCTGAACTTTTTATTACATAAGTATTTTTTTAATATTTGGAACGTATACTTCTAATTTTATTGTGCTTAGAATAAATTAGAATAAATAGACGCATATAAGCTGATCGTAAATAATTTTAAAAAGTTTTTTCTAATATTATAAATACTAATAAATTTTGCTTAAAAGAAATTTTAACAACTTTGAGCATAAACAACTTTTATGATATAAAATAATCGAAAAGCATGAATAGTTGGAAATAAAATAAGTACCGAAAAGAACAAAATAGAAAAAAGAAATTGCCCACAATTTATTGTCAAGATTCATTCTTTCTTGATCCCATTTCGTTTTTAACTTATTTTGCAGAATTCCTTATTGTATTTAATTATTTTTTGTCTGCTTTTTCCAAGCAACTTGATCCAAAACCATTTTAATTTAATTAACTCATGTTTAATTTGCAGGCTACTATATATATGTTACTATAACTGAATTTCGAAATTCAATGTATAATTTCAATGCATCTAATAAGGCATAGATTACTCTGTTGTGAAATCAAAAATCAAAGACGTGTTGAGCTGTTTCTCTCTCTCTCTCCTCTCTCCTCTCTCTCTCTCTTGAATTTTGAAAAAATGTGTTGGGTGATGATGACTTTCTGCAAGCTGTAAATGAATATGTAGCGTATAAAAGTGTAGGCCCTTTTCTTTGTACTGTTCCACCCTGCCTTCCCCATTCTTTCCCTTTGAATTACCAAGTAATTACATGAATCTACGCTAATTTCTTCACCTTCATCTTCCTCTATTTCTGGGTCTTCACTGTTCTTCAAAATGGAGCTTCTTTAGCAGCTCGAATCGCATTGCAGCTCGAAACCCACTATCAAGATTCGATTTTTATCCCAATTCTTTGAAGGAAAAAAAAAAAATCAAATCTTGAAACAATGGCGCCGTGGTGGGGGAAGGAATCGCACCGCGGCACGCCGGTGGTGGTGAAAATGGAGAACCCCAACAACTGGTCAATGGTGGAGATAGAGTCGCCGTCCGACGAGGATTTCATGTGCCGGAACGACGCCGCTCCGAAGGGCGGCCGGAACAAGAACGCCAAGCAGCTCACTTGGGTCATCCTCCTCAAGGCCCACAAGGCCGCTGGCTGCCTCACCTCCATCGCCGCCGCATTCGTCTCCCTCTCCGCCGCCGTCCGCAGCCGCATCGCCGCCGGCCGCACCGACACCAACCCGAGGGCCAATTCGAGAGTCTACACCGGCATTAAGGCTTTCCTATGGCTTGCTCTGCTTCTGCTTGCTTTTGAATTGGCTGCATATTTCAAAGGGTGGCATTTCGGAGCTCCGGATCTTCATCTGGGTCGCCTTTATTCCGGGTTTGGAGTGAAGGGCGTGTTTGGTTTGCTGTATTCTAAGTGGGTTTGGATCCGGGTCGAGTATCTCGCCCCGACTCTCCAGTTCTTGATCAATGCTTGTATAGTCCTCTTCCTTGTCCAGAGCTTGGATAGATTAGTCCTCTGTTTGGGTTGTTTTTGGATCAAAATCAAGAATATTAAACCCATTGCCAAACAAGGCCTTACTAATCTTGAATCTGGAGATGGTGATGGCTACTTCCCTATGGTCTTAGTCCAGATCCCCATGTGCAATGAGAAAGAGGTAAACACTAAACACCCTTTACATTCAATTATTCAAATTATAATTTTTTTATAATTATTGCTATATTAATATATGAGGTTTGATCATTGATGCTTACTTGCCTAGCTTGATTAGTGGTTAGTGGTTAGTGGTTAGTGGAAGTTTGAGTTGAATGCTGTTTGCTATTTGGGTTGTATGATTAATAGGTCTATCAGCAATCAATTGGGGCTGTGTGTAACATGGACTGGCCTAAAGGGAGAATGCTGATCCAAGTTTTGGACGATTCGGATGATCCGACCGCGCAGTCTTTGATCAAGGAAGAGGTGCACAAGTGGCAGCAGAATGGCTCCAACATTGTGTACAGGCATAGAGTGATTAGGGATGGATATAAAGCTGGCAATCTCAAGTCCGCCATGGGTTGCAGCTACGTCAAAGACTACGAATTTGTTGCCATTTTCGACGCTGATTTCCAGCCTAACCCCGATTTCCTAATGAGGACCGTTCCTCACTTTCAGGTATCTTTCGGTTCGAATTGGAGATCATTATGTTCAAATTGAATTGAATGTGTATAGTTTGTCTTGTTTGTTTGGAAGCTTTTAAGGAAGTCTTTTACACTATGTTGGAAGAATGCTTTGTTTTTTGACTCGAGTTGAAATTAAATTAAAGAATTATATGGCCTCTTGGATTGTAGGATAATGAAGAAGTAGGATTGGTTCAAGCAAGATGGTCATTTGTGAACAAGGAAGAAAATCTACTAACTAGATTGCAGCTCATAAACTTGGCATTTCATTTCGAAGTAGAGCAGCAGGTTAACGGTCATTTCATCAACTTCTTCGGGTTTAATGGGACTGCCGGCGTGTGGAGGATTAAGGCATTGGAAGAATCCGGTGGGTGGATGGAGAGAACCACCGTCGAGGACATGGACATTGCAGTCCGCGCCCATCTTCATGGCTGGAAATTCGTCTTCTTGAATGATGTTGAGGTACTTTTCGCACACACATGATAATTAGTCACTTTTGTGTGTTAGTTAGTGAATGATCGAACTGTGATCTACAACACACTACACAATCTAACTTTTATACAAGATAAATAATTAAACATATGCAAATATATATATATATATATATATATATATATATATATATATATATATATATATATATATATATGAGGAGGTTCAAATGTGAATAGTCTGTTATCGTGTGAACATGTTAACAGTCTGTTATCGTATGAATGTGTGAATACTGTACTTTAAAGACAAATGTACTGCACTTTAAAGGCAAATTACTGCATTTTAAAGTGCAGTACATTTGTCTTTAAGTGCAATACGTAAAGTGCAGTATATTTACCTTGAAAGTACAATACATTTGTCTTTAAAGTGCAGTGTTCATACGTTCACACGATAAGGACTGTTCACACGGGAACTACATATATATATCATATAGGACAATATAACAGTCGATAGGAAAAACACATTGTATACAAATATAAAAATTTGCTTCCAATATACAAAATTTCAACAGTTAGTTCGTTAATTGATTATATCATGTCTTGTGAAACTCTTAGTGCCAATGTGAATTACCGGAATCTTATGAGGCTTACCGGAAGCAGCAACATAGATGGCATTCTGGACCGATGCAGTTGTTCCGCCTTTGTTTGCCAGCCATTATAAAATCTAAGGTACTTGGTCTCTTAAAGCACTAAATTTCATCTATCAATCGATCAATTTGAAGATTTTTCGCGTGTTTTTTATGCTGATTGCTTTCTCGATCAATTGCAGATAAGTGTATGGAAGAAAGCCAACATGATATTCCTCTTCTTCCTACTAAGAAAACTCATCCTCCCATTCTACTCATTCACCCTCTTCTGCATCATTCTCCCAATGACAATGTTTGTTCCGGAAGCCACTCTCCCTCCGTGGGTCGTGTGCTACATACCCGCCACCATGTCATTCCTCAACATACTCCCAGCTCCGAAATCATTCCCGTTCATAGTCCCTTACCTCCTCTTCGAAAACACCATGTCGGTCACAAAATTCAACGCCATGATCTCCGGCCTCTTCCAGCTCGGAAGCGCCTACGAGTGGGTCGTGACAAAGAAATCCGGCCGCTCCTCCGAAGGTGACCTATTATCATTAGTAGAAAAACCACCAACGCACCAAAGAGGGAGCTCGGAGCCCAACCTTGAAGAGCTCCGCGAGGAAATCAACCAGCAGATGGAGAAGGAATCGCGGAAAAAGAAGCACAATCGGATTTACACAAAGGAGCTTGCTCTAGCTTTCCTACTATTGACAGCTGCAGCAAGAAGTCTTTTGTCTGCTCAGGGTATCCATTTTTACTTCCTGCTCTTTCAGGGTATATCGTTCTTGCTCGTGGGCTTCGACTTGATCGGCGAGCAGGTGCAGTGAACGCGGCAAATGTGTACATTGTGGATATGCAAAAGTGGTGTAGGGATGTGGAAAGATGGAGCAAGAAAATGCCATGGTTAGGCTCTCCATAACTTCCTCTTTTGGTTTTTTTCTATTATCTTTGTTTAGATTCTTTGGTTTTTTGGTATATTCTTTTGTAAGAAGAAGAAAGACTCTTTAAGCACAAAAGTTCTTCACATATGAGGGTAGCATTAGTAGTTGTTGTAATAGAAAGCTATACTTGAACAATGCTTGTCATCTGTCTATGATGTGGGAGAATTGGATTCTCTATCTTCAAACTTGTAGTTGAATGCTTGTAATGATAATGACATGCATGCTTAGTTGAATTGAGTTTATTTTGTGATGCTTGAATTTGTAAATTGGAAGAAGCTTTATTAACATTAATCTTGTCTCACTTTCCTAATCGGACAGTTCCACTCATCTTGTCTCATTCCTTGTACGGTAACCTTCTTTTCCCTTCTTATTTCAAAAACTAAAGCAGTGGGACTTACACAGTCACACATTTACTGATCAAACTCATCTCATCTTAATAACCGCGTCGAAAAAAGTGAGCCGAGCTCAATGCAACAGAGGAAGTATCAACATTGATTTCTGGATTTACATTTGCAAGCTTCAATGAGAGAAACTGCATAGCAAAAAACTGAAGTGATCAAAATGATAGAGAAGTTGGAAAATTAGTTATGTTTTCAAGAATTGCACCATTTTGTCATCCAACTTCGGAAAATGGATCTGATTAGTCCAAATTGTTAGTTGTGTGTAAAATTGCGAGTCCCGTAAATTGTGTGTGAATTTTAGCCACAAAATCTTGATATTTTAGGAAACGGGGCAAGAACTATGGAACAACTCAAAACGAAAAACGGGACGAAATCTATGGGACGGAGGTGAAAAATGCAAACCTCAACTTGCTGCTGCAGTGACTGCACATAGTTGATGATCTCATCAAGCACCACTGCTTTGCCAGTCACCTTATCACAGCCAGGAACCAAGCCTTGCAGCAATCTCATTCTCTCACTAATCCTCTCCCTCCTCATCTGCAAAAACCACCATCCCATAATGAATTATATCTTCTTCATGTGATTTCAAACCTCTGCATGTGAATTTTAGTTACCCTTTCTGCAAGGCTGTGGCTGCTTGCTGCCTGGCCCCTTTTGGCTCTATAATGAACTATATCTTCTTCATCGCACTCAACCACTTGCTTACTACCCGAATTCCCATTTCGATCAATCCGTTTTTCGACATGGGAATTCTACAATCAACAAGAATAAAGCTGCATCAAGCTCTGAGAAAATATCAATTTTGGTCCTCTAATTGGCTTATGTTCGATTTTGATCCTCCAATATAGTTGTGTTCGATTTTGGTCTTATAACTTTATATAGTATCCGGTTTGGTCCTCTAATGTAGCAGTATTCAATTTTGATCATGTAACTTTATAATGCATCCGATAAAGTTACAGTACCATAATCGAACACTACTACATTAAAGGGGACCAAAATCAGACACTATATACAGTTATAGGACCAAAATCGAACACTGTCATATTAGAGGACCAAAACCGGATAGAGGCCACGTTAGAGGACCAAAATCAATATGTTCTCCTCAAAATCTTGATCCACACTGATAAAGAGGGCAGATTCATGCAAATTACCTTCCAAGGAGACACATTCCTCTTCCTCTTTGCATTAGGCTCATTCATCTCTCCATTTGAAGCAATCCCACTTCCATAACCAGCAATCCAACCACAACTAAGGCCTAGTTTTGAGCAGCTTGACATGTCTGCAGCCATCATTGATGAACACCTCTGTTTTCCCAGTTTCTTCGGAACCCACAATCAAGAAAATGAAGTTAAAAGAAACCAAAAATTCCCCCCCAATGCAGCAAAGTGAAGAATATTTCACATAGCTTTAAGTAGTCAGATTCCAAATAATCACCATATGAATAACTAAATTCCTTTCTCTATATTTCTCTACATAACTCACAAATGTCAGATTAGAAGTTTTGATCAGCACCACAAGAATCCAAGAAAAGCAAACCCTTTATGTGATCCTTGCAGTGTGGGCAGCAGAAAGCAACAAATTCTGGCAGAAGTTAAAACAAACAGAATATGAGCAGAGTTTCAGAGCAGTACAGCTATATATTGAGTATCATATGCTTGCTTAAATTCCTCAACAAAAGCAAAAACTCAAGAGGCATCAAAGTTTTCCAATGTGCATGAATAAGTGGTCCTCTTGGGATGGCGTAGCGGTGAAGGTGGGTGGCCCGGGATCGATAGATCATGGGTTCAAATCCCACTGAAACAGCTATGTGTTGCCTGTCACCTATGGTTAGCATAGGGTGGTTGAACTCTCATGTGTGGTTTGCAGGCTATTGCACAGGAGCGGGGTTTTACTCAGTACACACTTCAATAGTAGCTGCGGGTTACCCTTGTCATAAAAAAAAAAAAAAATACATAGTGGCCATGAGAGAGAGAGAGAGAGAGAGAGAGCATAAAGAGCATCTATCCATTCTAGAGAGAGATTAAAGGAAAAAAAGAAAAGGGAAAGCTAAACTTTAAATTGGGCCTCTATATATTACTCTATTTAGAAGACATACTAACTACTGCCAACTGCTCTTACAGGTTTATATCATTTAAAAACCTAATCTTTAACCTTGATTTTCACAGTTTCCCACCATTCCAGTAATATTATTACTTTTTATAACTCAGCACTGAACTTCATCCAATAGCTTAAAAATAAGAACAATCAATTCTGAGATTGGCATCCAAAAAGAACAGATTTTTACTAACAAAAATCTCATCTTTTACAGTGAATCTTATTCTTAAAATCTAATCTCCAGACTCTTGATGAGTTATTTGAACAATCAAGGAATGGTTTGTACGGAAGGATTTTTTCAGGAAAAAATCAATTTTGGTTCATTACGTTGGCTCCTATTTAATTTTAGTCCGTTATGTTGGTCATGATCAATTTTAGTTCGTTAAGTTGATAAATAGTCTGATTTTAGACCATTTTACAAAATTGAACAAAGTTGTCTAATTTTAGTCATTTAATTAAAAATATAAAAATACAAATAAATCTTATTTGTGAAATAACTTTATTTTTTAATTTAACATGAGAATATTTTTTATAATTTCCGCACGTGAGAATTTATTTATTTTTCTAACTTTTGGGCTGTGTACACATGCGAAAAGAAATTGGACAACTCTATTCAATTTTTTGAAATGGACCAAAATTATCCTGACAAACATAACTGACTAAAAGTGAACATGAGTCAATATAATGGACCAAAATTGAATTTTTTCCATCTTTTCTTGAGCCCACTATATGTAAATACTCTGCATTCAGTTTTCTTTCTTTAGAAATATTATTGGGCCAAGATGTTACTTGGGCTTGCAAATATGAACTTGGTTACTTTTTTGGGCCTTGTTTCATTTAATTGGACATGCTTAATCATTAGAAATGAAAAAGGCTAAAAATAGAAATCAGATTTGAAAGCCACTCCATATCAGAGCCAGGTTTCGATCCTGGGACCTGTGGGTTATGGGCCCACCACGCTTCCGCTGCGCCACTCTGATTTGTTTATATTTAATGGATCTTATTTTTATTTATAAAAATCTAAGTAAAACAAGGGCCCAAGATTCCTATGGAACGTATGATTACGTCGAGTTTATCGAACATGGTTGATTACTAGTTTCACCCCTTAAAAAAAGTTAGTTGGTGATGAACTTAAAGATTTAGAAAATAACTACTAAATTAAAGATCCATGTGCACAAACAATAAAAGGACCTCGAGCCAATTTTATACCAAGATATTAATTTCAACAATATTGCTTTTAGATTTTATTTTTTTTAAAGTTATTCATTGGGGTTGGTAAGATAAGCTTTGTCTTTTAACTCGTGCAAGTGACTCAATCCCAAGATCTCGTCACATGACACAGACCTACAATAATGGTTTTTAGTCTAATGCGTGCGAATATTCGATAATTGAATCCAAGACATAATATATATAGTTTAATTTTGTTAAAGATATTGAATCTCTCCCCACAATTAATCATTAATCTAATCAATCCGGTTTGATTTTGAATCCAAATGCATGTGGTGGGTTTGAAGATCATGCATGTTTATATTATGAATTGAAAAAATGTGTGTGCTCTTCTTCCATTACCAATACAAATGTTTGGCTTAATTTTCTTGAAAAAATCATGTTTATTGGAAGCATTCACACTTCTTTCCCCAATAATTCAAGTTCCGTAGGGGTTGAGGTCGTGGTGAAATGCTACAAAGTCGAATTCCACTACTTTATATTATCAAGTTAACCATTTAACCAACTTATGCAGTTTACATTTTCGGTCGGACTTGCATGCAGTGACGGAACTATAATTTTTTATTTGGAGGGTCGAAATTAATAAAAGAAAAAAATTGTGCTGATTAGAGGATTGAATGAAGTGAAAAACAAGGACGGAGCAAATAATTTCAACCTCTACAAAGACGATACATTATATTTCGAAGGCGAAATTCTAACCTTCATATATTATTCTAGTAGAGTTTGAAACCTATGGTAGTTTTAATTTTCCAATCTCACTTGCCTGACAAAGTTTTTGTCATCTTTAGGTCGCCAACCCAACAACTAATAATCCCATCTCCCAAGGCAATACCACTAGCTTAATCCCTTTTAATTAATACTAATTTAATATCTTAAATTAACTACCTAGGGCTTGTAAAACTACTCGTTGGGGAGGGTTGTAGCCATGAGTGGTGCCCAAATTCCAACCACATTAAAATTAAAATATTGAATAACAAATCTTGGGAATTTGTTCCAACGTAGTCAGCCTCATTCTCCAGGCTTGATTTAATCCAGGCTAGCCTTGGAAATATATATATTTATACAATTACAATTAATGAGAGAGAAGGTGCCAATTTCCTTGTGGTCACGTGCCGTTTGTGGTGTTTAGACAACAATTTAAGAATCAATTCAAGAAAGAACACATAGCACCATTGTCCGTCGAATATAGCTAAGTGATAAATCTCGAGTTCAATCTCACTTAAGATACTTTTTTTTGGATGATGAGCGTAACCTACATCCGCTATCGAAGTACGCACTGGGTAAATCCCGTTTCTGTGCAAGGCAAACCACACAGGAGAGTTCAACCACCCTAGGTTAACCATAGGTGACAGACACATATAGTGGTTCCAGTGGAATTTGAACCCATAACTTTTCAGTCCCGGGCCAACCACCTTCACCGCTACGCCATCCCAAGGGGACTATCTCACTTAAGATACTTGAAAACACCGTTGAGAGAGAATGTACATGTATAGTAATAATAAAATGTAGCAAATAATTTTTTTTTTTGATGACGAGGGTAACCCGCAGCTGCTACCAAAGTGCGCACTGGGTAAACTCTGCTCCTGTGCAATAGCTTGCAAACCACACAGGAAAATTCAACCACTTTAAGCTAACCATAAGTGACAAGCAACACATAGCGGTCCCAGTAAAATTTGAATCCATGACCTATCGATCACGGACCACCCACCTTCACTACTACGCTATCCCAAAGGAACAAACCCTAGAGATGGAAGCTTGGAAAAGTGGTGCCTAATTAACTAGTATATATTTTTTGTTAATTAATAAGACACCCACATCGATGTAAGGCATGCATTGCGAGCACAAATAAACATGCATTTCTTTTAGGTAGAAAAATAAAATAAAAAATAAAAATATTTATTGTGCTCAAGCATCTACGTACATATATCCGCAGGTTTATGATGTTCTTGTTCGGACACAATTAAAGAAATAAGACTTTTTTTATATTAAAAATTAGCAAGTGTTGTCCCAATGCATGTAATATGATTGTTTATTTTACTATATATTATTATTATCATTATTATTACAGCTGCCACCCTTGGGAAAAATCCAATCAACAGTAGTAGTAATGTTATTTCCCTAAAATCCCAACACCTACATAATTCATGCCCATATTTTTGTCATTCTGTCCACTACCATAATCGATAATTTTGAAATGAAATTAATTTTAGATTATTTTTATTACTCCCTCCGTTCCACTCCATTAGTCCACTTTTTCTTTTTGGGCCGTTCCACTCCATTAGTCCACTTTCCTTTTTTAACTTAAAATAACACTCTTATATATTCTAGTGAACCCCACTACTTTATACTACTTTACACACAACAAACAACTTTCTTAATCTCTGTGCCGAAAAGAAAGTGGACTAATCGAGTGGAACGGAGGGAGTATAATATAATATCGACGTTTGTTCATATTGGTTATGTCGATAGATTGAGCTTGTTACTTGTATATATACACCTTATTAAGGTTGCGGATTTTCTCATTAAAAATTATAATATCTCATTAATGGATTGAGATTGAAGCAATAAAATAAAGAATGTTATCTTTGAAATGAAGAAATAAGTGGGCAGGAAAAATATCAAGAAAAGGAGGGAAAAAGAAGCAAAAGAAAAGGAGTGTCCCAACCCATCCCTGTCGGTGAAGAGGAAGCGAAACCCTACTATCCACACCTTGCCCTCTCCCACCCAGCAATGCACACTCACCCTCACCCGGGTCCGTATTATATCGATAGACGAAATCTACAATTCTAAGAGAGACTGCAAAATATGGGGTTTGAATGGCCGAAATAGTTGTTTTAAAAAATTACTTATATAAAAAAAAATCAGGATTAAGCATAATTTGAGGCAGCCATGTTCTCTTGGATCCGCCATTGTATATATATAACGAGGCCCTTTATTAAAATTAAAATATACATAAACACAAGAGAGAACAATGTACCATATTGTATGAAGGGCCTTTTGTGTAAATATGTGCATACAACCTTCGTCCTGTTATAAATGACATGTTTTTTTTATTGAGGTGTTCCACATAAATGTTGCGTTTCGATAAAGATTGTATGGACAACATAAATGGTTAAATAATCTACACCACGTAACATCATGTTGGATATGAGTCAGTAGATTGATACTCAGCTGTTCTAGGGTTAAAAGAAATTGGGGGAAATCATAGTAGTACTATGGAATTGAAGATCCCAAAACCGAGCTGATATCAGTAGATTAGTGTGTCGATAGAATTAGCTGATGTATAGGTTAGACTTGATGTAATGCTTATTATTTTTGTCTAAGTCCCGTACGGGGTAGTTGTTGAACCGATCTTCCGCGAAGATACTTTTCGAACCCCACGTCATCGGTGTAATCGCTTGCATTCTTCGTCGGCACCGATATCAAACTCGGTTGAAGATCCCGCATCACGACCGGACCTCGCAGAAGCATTCTCTACAAGCCGATGGTCATCGGTAGAAGAACCCAAGGTCAAGCAGTATACCTTCGCGATCGACCAACCGACTATCGAAGCTCACTTTATCGGTCCGACGACTCTACAAGAAGACAGACTTTCAAGTACCGTATCCGATAGAAAGCGACCCAAAGACTAAAAGTCCCTTCAAATATTCGGCGAGAAGACATACGAGGTAGTTTGAACGGTCAACTCGACACTCACCAACTACAAACCTCGACCAATGAGAAGCCGACAACGCTTACCTACTCTACACAGTAAAGGTCGCTCTCATGAACAGCGCATTAACCGCCCCGCCGCAACAAAGTTGAATAGTGGCCGTTTTCTTTGGACGCTTGTGACACGTGGCATCGTCGTCTCCAACGGACATATGTCACAACTCACAACTATAAATAGAGAAGGATTTGAAGATTTCGGCGAGAGGAATATACGCGAAATCAAGGGAAATCATTCAAACTCACAACGCTCTAGAACCTTCAAGCTTATCCGAGAGACGAACTAGTTTTCATAGAACACTTCTTGTAGTTCATCTCTCTAGAGCACTTTGATCCCTATCTTCTCTAGACTAAGCTCATTGCTAGATTCATAGCTTAGATCCGAAGGAGTTCACATTTAGTGAATTGTTCTTGTTGTAAGAACTCCTTCTCAGTTGGAGAATATTCCCTCCCTTCTAAACTTAGGTTTGGATTGTAAAGTCGCTAAGGACTATAACTTAGAGGGAACCGTCCGGTCCGACGGTATCCCCGCTCGAGGCTTGCTCGGAATAATCAACAAGTTCTCCTCGCCTTGTTCGGGACCGTGGACGTAGGATCTTGCGTATCCGAACCACGTTAAATTGCTTGTGTTCATTTACTGTTTTATTGCATTGCATTCAACTAACTTGAAAATCATAAGTTTGCATAAAACGTATTTTATAAAGTGCACAGCTAAAAGTTTTAACTTGCAAAAACGCGTTTTCAAAAGAGACGACTCCGGGCCTAACACTTATCCGCACTACGGTCTTCGACCGAGTTTCGTAATACCGACATCGATCCGCAGAAGAGCTCGAAGCCGACTCACTTTGACCCCAAGTGATCGAAGGCTTACTTGGCATCGTTCATCGCTTGCAAACATCGGCTTCACTGACCTTCACCGAGAAAAAGAAACGAGCTCAGGGTGTATTCACCCCCCCTCTACACCGACTTTTCGTCTCCGGACCAACAATTGGTATCGAGCACACGGTGTTCAACCGATCGCCGGTTCGAAATCTTGGTCCTCTCGAACCGATCCCGAAAACCGTATTCACCGCATAAGCATCTTTTCAGCATCCTTATACTCTTACTCTTACAATGTCTCGATATGTCGGGTATTAGGATGGTGCCGATGTTCTCAATAGAGAACTACACGGTATGGCGCGTACGTATGGAGGCACACCTAACGTCACTCCACGACAAGCATGTCGGATGTCCTAGAGTCGGGACCGATCATTCCTATGATCGACAACATAGTATTTCTTGCTTGGAGGAGGCGTGGGAGCACAAACCGGTGCTAAGGTTCCCAAAGACAAATCTCGCCTTCACGCCCGAAGAAAAGAAGTTGCACAACCTTGACCGAGTTGCACGTAATGCCATACCGACTACGCTCGGTGACTCACACCTCGGAAGAGTACAAGATTGCAAAACGGCGAAAGAGCTATGGGACGCCTTGGCGTATCTTGAGCCATGGAACCCCTCGGATCAAAGAAAACAAGCTCGAGCTAGAGCTTCGGAAGTTCGACGCCTTTGCAATGGAGCTTCATCGAAACCATTGACGAGTGAGTGTCGATTCACCAATCAAGTCAATGTCATCAATGGGGTCGGGGAGGTCGTTCACCAACAAGGAGATGAACACCAAGATCTTGAGAGCGTTGCCCCGACGAAGTGGCTTCCATTTGCTACTTATTTACGTCGCTCGATCTAAATGCTCTAACTCCCGATGTTATATTTTCGTAATTAAAATCGGAGGAATTCGAGCATAGCCTACCCCAAAAGTCCTTAAGCGCTCCAACTGACACACGGTTCGACCACACCTTCAAGGCAACAAGAATATAGGAGCCAAGCCTATTTCCTCAAGCAAAGCCGTGGCCACATCGTAGCAAAGTCTTCGAGACTTCAGGCCCCGACCCGCCTAGCACCGATGGCTCACGAAATATCGGAGGGAAAAGGAGAGAGTCGAAAGCCGAGGAAATACAACCGAGATTCTTCCTCGGGTAAGAAAGACTATCATAAGAAAGAAGAATCTAATCCTTCTACCGAATGCGGGAAATCGGAGTCTGGCGCCGGTCCGTCTAAAGACTCATCGGTAAGAGCAAGCAGAACATCTACCCGCTACAACCGCAAGAAGGAGGGACACTATCAGCACGATTGTCCCGAACTCTCGGTGCTCAAAGAGCAGAACGGCGAGCCAGGAGAAAGAAATTCGCCGAGAGACGGCAGGCCTATATAGCCGGGAGAGATATCCGACAACTCAATTGAGGAGGATACATTCATGTATTCTTCGAAGATGAAGCCGCGTTCGTCGCCGGTTGAGGTCGCAGAGACAGCTTCGATGAGTCGGCCGAATACCGTCTCGATGGCCGGAGAAGAGGCCGAGGTAAATTCTAAACGCATTATTACCTCTTCTTCACACAAAGACACAAGACACGTGCTCGGTCACGGATGATCCTCTGAGATGTGGTACAAGCCTACGATGATCCGCTAGAGGAACAGATTCACCGAGCAGAGAGTTCAAGCAGAACCATCCGGAGAACTTGAACAGGTAAAGGCCGAGAATCGAGACTTTCTTCGATTGCCGAGTCTCTACCGAGTCAGTGGATCTAGTTGCGAGACTCAAGGAAGAGATTGAATCTCTTATGACTAAGTCTCGGCTTCAAGAGACTCGGATCTCGTTCTAACCAAGGACAATTTCGAGAAAGAGACCGAAATAGCCAAGCTCGATCGAAGCTCACGGACGTGCGGGAATGACTATGACTTACTCGGAAGGAGTGACGAAGTCCGGATAGGATTGATGACCGAACAATACCTAGGAGCGAAGGAGAAGCTTGAAAGCATGCTTAGAGCACAACGGTCAACTTCGTGAAAGAAGGTCTAAGGCTATACACACGAAGCTTCTACCTCCAAAAGCTCGGCAACCCCGGCCGATAGGTTCGTCGGAGGAAAGGTGCAAGCTGCCGACACCACACCTCGGGCGAAAAACAAACGAGAAAATAATTACACCTCTCCGAGTAGCAACAAGCGGTGACCAAAGGTTCCGGCCCCGGGACACCGCGATCAAATTCGGTGGGGAATCAAGAAGGTCGGATGGGCGGGAATAGTACAAGGAGCCACTGTATGAGCACCCGGCTCGGCACGGCTCGTACTACTATGAGCTCGGGGGTCGGGAGAAGCGCTAAGACTCGAAGAAGAAAGCTCCCGAACCCAAAATTATCGGCAGAAAGTCAGTATCTCCAAGTCCCGTGGAAAGCCGATAAGGTTCGAAGAAGAAGTCTGGAACTTCTAAGGTCCCGAGACAGATCCGGGTTCCGAAATCACCCACTAACCTCGTAAGGACCCAACCGAACCAAAGGGTACCTAAAAATGCCTCTGTTTTGCAAGTGCATAAGGACCCGTGGATAGTGGATGCGGCTGCTCGAGACACATGACTTACCGTAAGAGCTCGCCGACCAACTACGTACAAGAAGATGGTCCCGCATTGAATTCGGTGACAATTCCAAAGGCTACACAAGGGGATACGGAACGCCGAACATTGGGACTCGCCACGGTTCCTAAGAGTAACATATGTTGAAGGACTTCAACATAATCTCCTTTCGATCGCCAATTTCGTGATAATCTTAACGAGTAATCTTTGAGGCTGGTTTCTATGATATTGTTGACAAATCTACGGGGAAAACAAGGTGTTATCGGGTTCGCGGAGGAAGAACATCTATGTTGCAAACCGGAATACCGCGTAACCCGAGGCTTGCTTGCTCGCACGCACTAAATCGGGTAACAAGTCAGCCGGCTATGGCACAAGAGACTCGGCCACTCGAACTTCAAAACCATGAACAATCTTGTCAAGAACTCTAAAGTCGAGGACCGCCCAACGAATCGTTTATCAAAGACGAGAAATTGTGAAGCGTGCCCGAAGGGAAAGCAAACAAACAAGAGCAATCCACCTATTCCGTCACCTTCCACCGATGGAATCCTTCACCGCTTCACATGGACTTATTCGGGCCGGTCTCTCCGGTGACTATAAGAGGCAAGAAGTATGCCCTCGTCGTCATAGACGACTACTCGAGATATACTTGGGTCATCTTCATCGCCAACAAATCGATGTTCGGACCGAGTTACCTAATCTATCGAAGAAACTTCGGTGTGGAAAAGAACATCAAGATTAAGAAGATACGCTCGAGACGTAGGAAACGAGTTTCTAAACTCAGTAGTTAAGACATACTTTGCGATAAAGAGGGAATTCAAGCACGAGACATCGGCCGCGCGCACCCCTCGGCAGAACGGACTTGCCGAACGTAAGAACAGAACACTCAAAGAAGCAAAGAAGAACGCTCCTCGCAGATTCTCGGACTACCCTCAAAGTTTTGGGGCGATGCTACCGACACCGCCCTGTTACACTCGGAATCGATCACTACCGACACAAAGCAACACATGAAGACGCCTTACGAACCGTGGAAAGGGAGAATTCCTTCTATTTCTCATTTTCATGTTTTCTGCTGTCCTTGCTTTATCCACAATAATGGGAAAGATCGGTTGAAGGTCTTTGATAGCAAATCTGATCAAGGAGTATTCTTAGGATACTCCCGAGTCGATAAAGCCTTCGAGTTTTTAACTATCGAACTCTTTGCGTGGAGGAAAGCCCTCATGTTGTTTTTGATGAATTTGTTACCGAGAACGGGAAAGATACAAAGTCAAGCACCGAGGATGTCGGCAAGCAAGCTACGGGATCTCGAACTAAATGACAAAGTCGAAAAGATCCGGCATTGTTGGGATGATGAGTCGGAAGATGAAGAAATTCGGACTCGGCCCAACAAGCAATGTAGCTAACCTAGTTGATTCTATCGAACGGAATCAACAACGAGGTAACTTCGGTCGATGAGGAAGCCCCCTGTGGTAACCGAGACCTCTACCGAGAATATAAACTCGGGGGAACGATTAATGTTCCCGAGCTAAATGCCCCCGAACCGGAAACTCGGTAGATCCTAACCTTCTTACCGAATTACTACGGTCACAAAACAAGATTACTCGAAATGCCTAATACACCTACGTATCGTGTAGAAGTGGTATCGGAAGAAGAATCCCGACTCGGGCGTTCGTGGCTCGATGCTCATTCTTGAGATCTTATCATTGGAGATCCATCAGCAACTATAAGGACGAGATCAAGATTAAATCAAGGAGAAAGCTCACTTTACTCTTGTTTTTCGTCTACGTAAGAACCTCGATCGATAGAGGACGCACTTAAAGATCTTGGCCGATCGGGTCATTGCTATGCAAGAAGAGTCGAACCAGTTCGTCGAAATGAAGTTTGGGAGCTTGTCGACGCACCTGCACATCAACACGTGATTGGAACTAAGTGGGTCTTCAAGAACAAGCGAGATGAAAACAACGTCATTGTCGAAATAAAGCTCGACTAGTTGCTAAAGGATACGGTCGGGCGAGAGGAATTGACTTTGATGAAACATTTGCTCCGGTCGCCGGATTGGAAGCCATTCGTCTTTTCCTAGCTTATGCAACACATCGAGATTTAAGGTATATCGGATGGATGTGAAGTCGGCTTTTACGAACGGCGATCGAAGGAAGAAGTCTACGTGGAACAACCGCCCGGCTTTCGCCAGGGACATCGTGTGTACGAGACTTAGGAAAGCTCT
Source organism: Lavandula angustifolia (assembly GCA_028984105.1). Lineage (NCBI taxonomy): Eukaryota > Viridiplantae > Streptophyta > Magnoliopsida > Lamiales > Lamiaceae > Lavandula > Lavandula angustifolia. The sequence goes on along the minus strand of CM054810.1, from coordinate 32,850,543 downwards.
GTATGGGTTAAAACAAGCACCCGGGGCTTGGTATGATACCCTATCGGACTTTCTACTTCGTAAAGGTTTTCAAAAGGGGGACAGTAGATCGCACCCTATTCAAAGCATAAAGTCGGAAGATGACATTCTACCGGTGCAAATCTACGTGGACGACATCATTTTCGGCTGCGTAAAACGAAGTCATATGTCGCCAGTTCGAGAAGATGATGAAAGAGAAATTCGAGATGTCCATGATGGGAGAGATGAATTATTTCCTTGGATTTCAAGTAAAACAATCAGTGAAGGAATCTTCATCAATCAAGCCAAATACACTCGAGATCTTCTCAAAAGATTCGGTTGTGATTCCAAAGCAAACCGGTCAAGATCCCCATGAACACGAACTTTAAAATCGATCTAGACAAAGAGGGAGCTTACGTTAACTCTACCGATTATAGAGCTATTATTGATTCTTTACTTTATTTAACAGCTAGCCGACCGACATAACTTATCTTGTAGGTGTATGCGCAAGATTTCGAGCGAATCCCAAGCGAAGTCATCTAGACTCGGCCGAAGAAGATTCTGCGATATCTAAGAGGAACACCCGAGGTTGGGTTATGGTATCCTGCCGATGATAATCTAATACCGCCAAGTTATTCGATGCCGATTATGCGGGATGCGGGATAGATCGAAAATCAACTTCCGGAACATGTCGGTTCCTAGGCGGCAAGTCGATATCGTGGTTTTCAAAGAAACAAAGACTCGCAGCTACGTCCACTACGAGCCGAGTACATGGCTGCAGGAAGTTCTTCGTGCCCGGATCCTTTGGCTTCGACAGCAATTGAGAGATTATGGTATAACTCGGGATGAAGTGCCCATCTACCGTGACTCCACCAAAGGCAATAGCTATAACTCGAGAACCCGGTTCTACATACCGGATGCAAGCACGTGGACATCCGACACCACTTCATCGGAGACCATGTCGAAAAGAAGGACACCGAGGATGGAGAAAATCCATACCGACAAACAAAAAGGGCGTATATACCGACCAAACCACTAGCCGAGAACAAAGGTTCGGAGAACTATCGGTTGAGCTAGGTCTGCTAGATCCTACTCGAGACAAGTCGGAGAAGCCGACTACCGATAATAATATACTCAGCAACAATTTGTAGCAGTATGGAATCGGCACGACGAGTCGAGAAAACTTAGTACGGTGACTCGGTTGGGAGATGCACACCTGATACGCGCAAGGGAGAACATGGTCATCAGCACAACCATCCTCCCGATAAATGATGGTAACCAGGTGATAAGTTCACCGAAGAGGTTTGCGTAGTATCGTTACTTAATTTGTTCGAAGCATGCCGCGTTTAATGCATCGATCGCTTGCATTCGGTTGCCTAGGAGCATTTATTCCTTACCATTTATTATGTTTAAGGTTTGAGGAAAGGTCGGCGGGACTCCTCGCCTGCGTAATTAATGCTCTCGTCGCGCATTTAATGCATGTCTTCTCCATTAGCTTTATTACGTATATCTATATTTTTGGCGGCTATTGTAATCATCCTTTTATAACATTTAATCTTAGCCGCCCCTTGATTTTGAAAGATTAAATTTGAACCGTGCGATTCAAACTGAAGATCAAACGTAATATACAAAATCTTTCATCTTCTATCAACTCCTCATTTTTCGCCATTCTTCATTTTCTCAAAGAGCTTATCTCGCAACTTTGTTTTCTTATCCAAATCTCCTAAACAACTTTGCTTTCGCATCTCTTAAAGCTCTTATACACGGTAATGTATCAGATGTCTGCTAGCAACTACTAACTTACTCTATTTTCAAGTGCTAATATGTTGTTTTGCAGATTTCAATGGTGAACGTTCAAACTCCAGACAACATTGAGGAGATTGTAGCCTCCAGGATTCTGCTTGAACCTACTTTGGCCTTCCGCCAAGTGGAGATCTCTTTCCTTGAACCCGTGTTTGACGCTTTGGAGCGTTCAGGGTTGGAGATGCTGGTTTCGAAGCACCCCCGTGCTTATCTCCCTCGACAGGTCGCTGAAGTTTATTTCAACTGGAAATCTCTAGCGTCGGGAGGAGAGGAATCGTCCTTCTCTATTCGAAGGAAGTCGATCAAGATGAGTGGGAGTCATTGTTCTTACCTTCGATATTCAAGATGCTCTAGCTCTCTCATTCGATCTTCCCAACTCGGGCATTTCTCCGATTGGATACAAGGAGAAGGAGATCAACGCATATGTGCAGAAATTACGTGGACGCAAGGATGTGGCGTTCAAAACGGCTTTTTACCGAGGAATATGTTGCTACCTCGACGAGGAGGTCTAGCTTACGTGGTATCGCACATTCGACAAGTTCAGCTGGATCATATGATCAACTGTCCAAACCTAGGATTCAGCTGATGATGGCAATAGACGATGGGGTTGAAGTGAACTGGGCCGAGTATTATACTACTCAGATGAAGGCACAGGCTCAAAAGTTCACCACATTACCCACCGGCGAGAGGAGGATAGCCGGTGTGGGTAAACTTCTATTCGGAACAAAGATGTACGTTTCCGATAGAATGCATAGTTCGGTAGGAACTTCATTGTTGAGAACTTCGACCTTTGAGGACTCCAAGTACTTTGACAAGAAGTCTATCAAATTCCGGACAAAAGCCGGAGCCGAGAAATCCATAGGCAAGGGGCCGCCCGAGCCTAAGAGAGCTGCGTCCGCTCCGCCCCCATCTATCCAAGTACCAAAGAAGAGGAGGTTGGCTAAGACTCGATCTGCCGAGGTCACAGTGCGGCTCGCCCACTTACCATTATTGAGCCGGCTCCTCCTTCTACTCAAGAGGAGCAACTACTCGATTCGAATCTGGAATTGAGGGAGCGACGATCAAGGACAAAGTCCAAGTGATCAGCTACGAGGAAACGAGTCCGACAAGAGGGAACCGTCACCCGAACCTACTGCTTGAGTGGACAACAACCGACACCACTCGATTGCGTGCTGCAGTGAGATTCAAGCAAGAGATACCGGAAATTGCCTGAGCACGCAGATCCGGTTGAAATAGCAAGTAAGGACAAGAGCTCGGATGCTCTTAAGGTTTCGCTGACCTGGGACATTCTTATTGACTTTGCCAAATCCCAGCGAGTCACCGGATGAGCTACGACAGAGGAGCAAGAGCTCCAAGCCAAGATTGGATTCGGAGAGCCACTGATGTGGCGTCTTTCGAAGATTTGAGAGCCGCAATGCTCTATTTACCGAGCTTGAGAGCTCCGATCGAAACTGACTCCGCCCCCCATCTCCACCTTCCGATAAAGGCGATAATGATGATCAAGATGAGGAGATGGATGGCAAACCCAAGGAAGCAGATCAGGGAGAATCTGCAGAGGGACAAACTCCCCAAGAGAAGAGCCCAACACCACCCATAATCCCATCAGGTGAGGCTACAACTGCTCCGAAGTACAGTAGGGAGCAGTTGATCTCGTTCTCTGAGCAGAGGCTCGGAACCAGCTCTTATCAGATACAACCCATCGGTTCCGTGTCCTCACGTTCTGTCAACAGGGCTATCAAACGCCAAGGTGAGAAAAATCGACTCCTAGCCAAAGATGTTCATTTCAAATGGGAGAAGTACACCAAGGCTCAGAACGAAGCTCTAAGTAAGTTGGCCGCTGGCATCTCAACTCCTAAAGAGGCTTCTCGACCAAATTTCAAGGAGATAGTTGAGCGAGCCCTAAGTGCTCAAAAGGCCGATTTATCGGCCACGAGTCGGCGCTTGCCGCTCGCCAAGCATAAAACTTTCTCGGAGCGGTGACTCGTGCCATGAAAGCAGTTCAAGGCTTCATAGATGAGAGAAACAAGATAGCAACCACCTCTCTTCAAACGGCCATCAAGCAACAGGTGAGGCCTTAAAAGCCATTCGTAAAGAAATGACAGAATCAAATGATCAAGCTCGCTGAAACTCCGTCAGAGTCGACCGCTCGATTGAAGAAATCTAGAGCGATCGAGAGAAAGACTCGGGAAAACTACCGCAACTTGGTCGATGATTTTGATGACACGGTTACCCGGATCAAAGATTCTGTGCACAACTGGGAGCGGGACGTAAAAGCTATCCGCACCTCCCCGGCGAATATTGTTGATGCCAAAAAGGGGGAAGATATTGTGAAAGATGAACCCGATACGGATACGGCGACGTCCGGATCCTCGAGGGACGAGGCTCGGGGAGGCGAGACCCTCCTCGCGCAGAGCCCTCACCGCAGAGATTGGGGAACAGGCTCCGGAGGCGGGACCACCTACTCGTAAAGGTACATCTACCGAGGTCCTTCTCCTTGATTTCCCACTACAAGTCACCCCCATCTCCTCTTCACTGTGCACATAGACGAAATCGCTCAATTCCTTGAAGAGCCATGAAGAAGAAGAGTCTCAACAATTGCCGCAGAGGTCGGGGAAGGAAATCGCTATCGAATCCACTACTCCTTCCTCCCCCGATCAAGAAGTTTAAATCAAAAGCGGAGCAAGAGGCATTCGACCTCGGAATAGCCCAAGAGCCGCAAGACAAGTCTGGACCAGAGCGTCGGCTAGAGGAGGAGGCTGGCAAAGAAGAAAAAGCCTAAGGGCAAAGCCGTCGGGGGCAAAGGAAAGAGAAAGGTCATTAATACAATCGAAGAGCAAAAGAAGAAAGCCCAAGAAGAATTTGCTAAGGCTCTTCCGACCGAAATCAAAGCTACTTGCTCGTAGTATTCCCATATCTACTCTTACACCTGAGCAGATAGCAGAAGATCAAACGACCTGGGAGGCGACGCTGCAAGGACTGAGTCTCAGACGAGGAGACACTAGAGCAGCCGCTCTCCGTGAGAAGAAAAGGATGGCTGACCTGGCAAGAATGAAAAGCCTATCTCGATAAACCAAAGGCCGATCCGAGAAGGCAGATCCCGAGAGGATCTAAGTTCATCAGGGGCCCCCACATCAAGCAACAATCGATTCAGCATGTGGATAAGTGGGTGCCGGCTGATATGAATGAACATTGGGAGAGATTGAAAGAAGCTTTTATCAAAGGCTACTATGTATGGCGCATTTACCCACTTGACTGCTCAGCCGATCAGCTCTTTGAGGAGTTGATTACGAGATTTAATGTTGAATTTAGTGAACGGCTGAAGCAAGTCATGGAATCACGAGAATATAACCTTCCGTGCCCCGGCTTTCCGACGTATTCCACCGCCGAGACTTGCTAATGGATCGCCGAGCACTAAGGACATAGAAAGAGAAGTGGAGGAAGCCGCCTGACGCCCGAGCTCTGCTCCCGGAAAGGCGGATGATAACTTGGAGATCCGGGAGATTCGAGCTAGAGTGTATAAATACTATTACCGGATCCTCCCGAGGAAAAATCCACCGACTTCAAGAAGAAAACGCAGAAGTTCAAGAAGCAAAGACAGTGATTTTCTCCTTCTCATCTTTTGTAATAGCATAGGAACTCTGTAATTCTTGATATATATATCGGTTCCTCGCTTGCTAGACAATTACTCATTGTCTTTCGACCCTTTGTCTTTGTGTTTACACAACCGATCACTAAGTGATCGACACACACTCACATCGGTTTCTCGATCTTGCCATGCTCTCGCCCTTGAAGTTCGTTTATGATTATCGTTTTTCCTCAGAAGTTTAAAGGGGGAAATTGTTGTCAGTAGGACAGTATCCTTGATAGATATTAGAGTATAGAGGTTTTGGCATCATCAATTAGGGGGAAATTGTTGGATATGAGTCAGTAGATTGATACTCAGCTGTTCTAGGGTTAAAAGAAATTGGGGGAAATCATAGTAGTACTATGGAATTGAAGATCCCAAAACCGAGCTGATATCAGTAGATTAGTGTGTCGATAGGATTAGCTGATGTATAGGTTAGACTTGATGTAATGCTTATTATTTTTGTCTAAGTCCTGTACGGGGTAGTTGTTGAACTGATCTTCTGCTGAAGATACTTTTCAGAACCCCACGTCATCGGTGTAATCGCTTGCATTCTTCGTCGCCGTGATATCAAACTCGGTTGAAGATCCCGCATCACCGACCGGACCTCGCAGAAGCATTCTCTACAAGCCGATGGTCATCGGTAGAAGAACCAAGTGCAAGCAGTATACCTTCGCAATCGACCAACCGACTATCGAAGCTTACTTTATCGGTCCGACGACTCGACCGAAGAAGACAGACTTTCAAGTATCGTATCCGATAGAAAGCGACCCAAAGACTAAAAGTCCCTTCAAATGTTCGGCCAGAAGACATACGAGGTAGTTTGAACGGTCAACTCGACACTCACCAACTACAAACCTCGACCAATGAGAAGCCGACAACGCTTACCTACTCTACACAGTAAAAGTCGCTCTCATGAACAGCGCATTAACGCCCTGCTCGCAACAAAGTTGAATAGTGGCCGTTTTCTTTGGACGCTTGTGACACGTGGCATCGTCGTCTCCAACGGACATATGTCACAACTCACAACTATAAATAGAGAAGGATTTGAAGATTTCGGCGAGAGGAATATACGCGAAATCAAGGGAAATCATTCAAACTCACAACGCTCTAGAACCTTCAAGCTTATCCGAGAGACGAACTAGTTTTCATAGAACACTTCTTGTAGTTCATCTCTGCAGAGCACTTTGATCCCTATCTTCTCTGGACTAAGCTCATTGCTAGATTCATAGCTTAGATCCGAAGGAGTTCACATTTAGTGAATTGTTCTTGTTGTAAGAACTCCTTCTCGGTTGGAGAATATTCCCTCCCTTCTAAACTTAGGTTTGGATTGTAAAGTCGCTAAGGACTATAACTTAGAGGGAACTCGTCCAAAGTGCACAGTATCCCCGAGGCTTGCTTCGGGAATAATCAACAAGTTCTCCCGCCTTGTTCGGGGACCGTGGACGTAGGATCTTGCGTATCCGAACCACGTTAAATCGCTTGTGTTCATTTCTTGTTTTATTGCATTGCATTCAACTGACTTGAAAATCATAAGTTTGCATAAAACGTATTTTATAAAGTGCACAGCTAAAAGTTTTAACTTGCAAAAACGCGTTTTCAAAAGAGACGACTCCGGGCCTAACACTTATCCGCACTACAGTCTTCGATCGAGTTTCGTAATACCGACATCGGCCGGTAGAAGAGCTCGAAGCCGACTCACTTTGACCCCATGATCGAAGGCTTACTTGGCACTGTTCATCGCTTGCAAACATCAGCTTCAGCTGACCTTCACTGAGAAAAAGAAACAGAGCTCAGGTGTATTCACCCCCCCCCCCCTCTACACCTGACTTTTCGTCTCCGGACCAACACATCACTTTCTTGATTCTCGCATTCAAAAGAAACGTGTTGGTTTTAATGGGACGGATGGATGTTTTCTTTATTGGGACGTTTCACTACAAAAGACACATTTCGATAAAAATTGTATGGACAACATTTAACTACTAAACGGTCAAATAATTTATACAGCGTAACACCAGTTTCTTAATTCTCGCGTTTAAAATAAACACTCCCTCCGTCCCATAGATTGTGTCTTATTTTTCATTTTCGAGCCGTCACATAAAAAATGTCTTGTTTCTAAAAAATAAGCAGTATGTGAACCAAAATTAACAAGTTGAAAAGTCGAATAGTCTAAACCATACAATCTCATTTTCTTAATATCCGTGCCCCATAAAAATGAGACACTTTCTATGGGATAAAAAGAGTGTGTCAATTTTAGTAGGACGGATGGAGTATATATATATATACTATATATATATATATTTATTTATATATATATATTATTATATATAGGAGGGTGCGTGTGAATGAATAAATGTGTAGTTTTCTTCGGGGACATAATTGTGGTAGTGGGCCGCACCCCACCGTTGACACGTCGCCATCCCTCCTTTACGTCCAATACAATTACAACTAGTAATTAAACCCCCCCCCGCCCCCTCTCTCTCTCTCTCTCTTCCGCCCCTCTCTCCCTCTTGAATTCTTATCCTTTGTATTGTTTGATATCTTTTGATCTAGCTAGCCACGTCGTTATGCTCCAATAAGATGATCGATGTGACGCACTTCTGAAACCCTTACCTATATCATGCATGCATTTACCCACTTTCCCTTCTCTCATTCCCCTTTAATTAACTCCAATCACATTTAACATGATACGTTTTTCTTTTCAAAACGTCCAATTAAAAATGATATATTTTCTTAAAAAAATAATTTTTAAAAATATTATTAAATTAAATGAAATGGAAGAAGTACAAAATTTATAATTAAATACACTTAGAGCATTATCCACGACCCGAACGCAAGTTGTCGGGTCGGGTTCATTTTAGGCCTACAAAATATAGCCAAGAAGCCCACGTAATGCTGAGGCGGCCCAAGTCTTGACAGTTTTGTATATATAAAGATCCACATAAATAAAATACAAAAGTGAAAATATTAGGTACTTTGGGATGGCGTAGCGGTGAAGATGGGTGGCTCGAGATCGATAGGTAATGGATTCAAATTTCACTGGAACCATTATGTATTGTCTGTTACTTATGGTTAGACTATGATAGTTTAACTCTCCTGTGTGGTTTTCAGGGGCATAGGAACACTTTATCTAATGGCTTTAGATCTTTACACGCAACTCCATATTTTTACAGACAACAAATAAAAAGGAGATGGAGGGAGTATACATTTGAAACCAAATTTATTTTTTAAATATCTATATATATGTAGTGTGTGTGGAGGAGCAATTGTAGTAATGCAGTTTTGTCACAAACCTTTGAGACAATATCCATCCTTCTCTCTCTTCTCTCTCTTCAATTATTTTTCCTTTGACAAGCATCAAACTCACTAAACAAGGATTCCCTAAACAAGAATACCTCCAACAAACCAAACTTCTCTCTCCAAACGTACTCCCCCCCCCCCCCCCCCTCTCTCTTCATGGACTTCGATACTAATCTCCTCTCCTCCCACAGCGCCGCCGCCGCATTTTCCTTGCAAGACGCTGCTGACATGAACAAGCAGAAATGCTACGGCTTTGGCTTTCTCAAGCAAGATAGAGCAATAAATGAGGAAGATTTAAGGGAGCTTAAAATGGCAAAGACTTCATCTTTTGCCCAAAGATCCAACGGCTCTACGCTCTCCAATGAAGGCTACCAGCAAATGCTCAGCTTCTCTTCTCCCACCTCCCACCCCACCACATCGCCTTATTACCCCTACGCATCAAGCCCATTTGGCAGAAACACAGGTTAGCCTGAATTCTACTATTATGCATGGGGTTGCAAGAATTTAGCTTAAATGTATGATTCTTGATTCAGACAAGATGGGCTTTTCACGAATGTTGTTGTCTTCTCTTATTTTAGTTGTGGGTGTAATCTTTCAAAATCTTGCTCTGATTTTGGGGTTTTATGATTCAAGATTTTGGGAAATCTTTCAAAATCTTGTATGATTGTTGTTTCAGACAAATTGGGCTTTTCAAGAAATGTGTTGGCTTCTCACAACCCTTTTTCCTGCTCTGCTTTTGGGGTTTTATGATTCAAGATTTTGTGTGTGTGTTGAAGGTGGAGGCATGGAGGGGTTAAAAGGTCCATTCACACCTTCACAATGGATGGAGCTTGAGCATCAAGCCTTGATCTACAAATACATCACTGCTAATGTCCCCATTCCTTCTTATCTCCTCAATCCCATCAGAAAAGCCTTTGACTCTGCTGGCTTCTCTGTTCTAAGATCCAATCCTTGTGAGTATTCTCTCTCCTCCACCATTAAAAATTGGATCTTTACAGTGTTTGTTGTAAATATCTACATTTTGAGTGCATCATGTTGATAAGACTAGTTTTTGGGACAGTGGGATGGGGTGGTTTTCAGTTGGGCTTCTCCAACACCGACCCGGAGCCGGGGCGGTGCCGCCGCACCGACGGCAAGAAGTGGCGGTGCTCGAGAGATGCGGTTGTGGATCAGAAGTACTGCGAGCGCCATATGAACAGAGGCCGCCATCGTTCAAGAAAGCCTGTGGAAACTCAATCTACCCCCTCCATTGCCAAGCCCACTTCCAACAATCAAGCCTCCTCAATCCCTACAGCTACCAGGTGCATTACAAAATTATATATCCTCATCGTTGATATTTTGGTGACCCGAATCTCTTTTGCTCGACCCCGAGATTTTTTTTGGCAATGTGGTTGGGGTTTTAGGGTTTTTTTCTCGTAAAATTTGTGTTCTTGTTTTCCGTAGTTCGTTACACTTTATGATACTCCCTCCGTTCCATTAAAAATCGCACCCTTTCTTTTCAAAACGGAGATCAAGAAAGTAGTGTTGTGTGGTGTGTATTGTTTTGATTTTGCGTAATTAATTTATGTCCACACATTCTTTACTTGTTTTAGAAATAAGATACTTTTAACGGGACAACATAATTAAAAATGACGCTTATAATGTGACGGAGGGAATAGTAGATAATTACTTGCAAATGTTACTACTAGCGAGTAGAATGCATCATTTTCAAGAATTTGGATTAGTGTGCCCCACTCCTTGCTCAACCTTTTTGTTTATGTATGTTGATATCATCGATATTTTGGTAACCCGAATCTTTTTTCATCACTTGGAATTTTTCCTAACGTGATTGGGGTTCGAGGGTTTTTTTTCTAGTCTCTACCCATGGTTTTTTTTCATGTGGTAATTCTTATTTCTCGTATTTACTTCGCGTACTTTCGTTACACTATATATGATATCTAGATGATATTTGTAGTGTTGCATCAAACAAGCACTATGCTGCATCAATTCAAGAATTTGGACTAGTCTGCTCTGACTCCTTGCTCAACCCCTTGAACCGAACCGAACCCAACCATGAGCTAAGGCAGTTCATGGACGAGTGGCCTAACGCGAACCAACCGGGTTGCGTTGATTTGCAGCCAGAGAGGACTCAGTTATCCATCTCCATCCAAACGGCAGCATCGGACTTCATGTCGTCCACCTCATCCCCCGCGAACGGGGCTTCTCCGCCGGGGGAGCTCGAGATGGGATTAGGAGTAGGCTCCCTTGATGTTGATCGGAACCAAAGTCAGATTCCGATCACATGGGAGCCCACGTCGATTGGAGGGCCTCTCGGAGAGGTCCTCCACAACACGAGTAATGGAATCGGCAATGCCAAACAACTCAACCTCATCGAGAGATGGGATAACAGGCCCCGGTTGGCATCGTCTCCAACCGGGGTGTTGCAGAGGGGCGCCTTCGTGTCCCTCTCCAACAGCGAGTAGCCATTTACCCACTTGTAATTTGTGTTTTCTTCACTTGATCTCACTCCTTAATATTGCATTTTGAGTTTTTCCTTCAATTTGTATCAGCTCTAGAAAGAATTTGGTAAATCTTTGCAAGAAATCATGAAAGCTGATGAGGACCATAGAAATCTTATTCGATGGTTGCGTGAAATCTTTCTTTTGATTGCTTTGTGGTCCAGCACAAGACTTTTCTTCAACTCCAAATCGGCCCACAGCCATAGGAACCAAAAAATTAATTCAATTTGTGAACAAATTGTTCTTAATTTGTTATTTTGAATCATATAAACTAAGTAAATATTTCAGTTTTCCTTCACCAAATCAATGCGAAACTTAGGTTTTAGTAAAGATCACAACTTTCGATCATAAAATCAAAAACAAGCAACAAAGCAAGCTTGGTAGATTATCTTTTTGGATAACGAGGGTAACTAGCAACAACTACCGAAATGTACATTGGGTAAATCCCTCTCAACCACCCTAGGCATTCCTTTTTTTTGGATAATGAGGATAACCAACAACCGCTACCGAAGTGCACATAGGGTAAATCCCTCTCAACCACCCTAAGCATTCTTTTTTTTTATATAACGAAGGCAACCAACAATTGTTACCGAAGTGCAAATTGGATAAATCTCTCTCAACCACCATAAGCTAACCATAAGTGCCATCCCGAGAGAACAACTTGGTAGATTCCTTTTTTTTTTTTTTTAATTCTTGTCTTTGCTTTAGATGGTCACAAAAATATTTCACAAAAAGAGTTGAATATTTGAGAACTCTTGAAGTTTTGGAGATTCATTAGTATGAATATATATTGTACGGCCACTTCATAAACATCAACACATCATATCGGACACATGTACTCAAACACTTTAATTACCTTGTCTAATATTAGTCACATTAACTGCTATATCATCCCAAATCTCAAAATTGTTAATTGCTAATCTTACTCATATATAATATAGCATAGACAAGAATCAAGAATACTTACCATTTCATCATAGGGAGCTAAAATTGTTAATTGCAAAGCATCCAACAAAATTTCCTAGCAATGCTTTTGAACATGTATCATCTGCATTAGCTTGTCTACATTTTAAGAAGTCTGCAGAACTCTAAGTGGTGAAGAAATCAATCCTCTCTTCATGTCTTGCTCTCCAAACGATTGAAAACACACAAGGCCGCTACGGCTACGGATTATCCTCGTTATAAAAAAACAAAAGCCCTTTAAACCAAGGATGAGAAAGAAATCTCAAGAATTACAAAATTCAAGATTGTGGAGTGAGAATGTGGAGGCATGCGTAACCCTCATTTCTAGCAATGAAATGCAGGCTTTAAACACCACCAAAACTCAATATGAGGAGAGGCCATTTATACAACAAATACCATAATTATTTGCCATACTATACAGAAAAAGCCAGCTCCTACAGATAATCATGAACACCCTTTTAAGTAGATATACTAATCATAACTCATAAATTCAAGAACAAGTTAATAAGCCTCAAGAACACATTATTCACAAGAAGATGAACAATTAACCATAAAAAAAAAATCAACCCTAATATGTAATGATTTCAAGAAAAGCTTTTTATAAATTTATCAATCTAATTATGCCAATCTAATTTTATTTTATCAATCCATAGCTACATCCACCTCAATCAAATCCAAGAAATTAAAGAAAGGCATCATATAAACTCAAAAACACAAAATTAAAGAAGAGAAGATGAAGGTGGGAGCTCATATTCTATGGGTGTAAAAGAGTCTGTCAAGCTGTGGCTACAGCATTCAGTACGAGGAATTACTTTATAATCACAGCAGCCCACCTCATCTTTCATGTCAAGATCTAAACTTTTTGGTATTGAAAATCAAAATCATGCAAGAAATTGAAAAATTAAATAGCAAAAATTCAGTGGATGAGTGAAATTGCAGCAGCGGCGGGATGCCGATTATATAGAGGATACAAAAAAACCCTAATTTTTCATCGCGCCCCCATTTGACCCATTCCCTCCAATTTAGATGTGAGAGAGAGAAGAGAGCGAGGGAGAGAGAGGGCTTCTGTCTTGGGCTAATCAGATTATGTTATAAAAAAAAACAAGAGTCCATAAAATGCAGTCCACTGGGTTTTCTTGGTCAAAGCCCATTTTTGTCATCTAACTTCTTTAGGTTTAATTAATTTAAATATCACAATATTTATTCTAAATTACATAAAATACAAAATATTTTAACAAATATAGTAATTAAAAAACTCCTAATTTGATTTAATTACAAACGTGGAGCTCGTCTTAGATAGACCACTAAAACGACATCATTTTACTACTGAAGAAATTATAAACGTAAAACTTTTAAAGAAAGTTGGATTCTCGTAGACACCAAGATCAAGTTGTGGACATATTAATCAAGGCCCTCACGCAACGAGTTTTTGTTTAGAGCACTAAAGAATCATCGTTATATCATTTCTAGGTCGAGCTCGTTACATGTGATTAGTTTAGTGCGAAAATTCAAAAACCTAGAAAGAAAAAAAAAGTTGCTTTTATAAAGATGAAGTTCACCAACCATTAGTCACATCTTTAATTTCTTTAATTTCTTTAGTACATGTTTGGTCACAACTTTGAACTTTTCTTGATTTGCTGGGGACTGCATATCCATTTCCAATTGATGCCAAAATCTTTTTCTTACTTATAATCACTAAAGAATGAGACATCTTTTTAGTATTAGTTTCGAAATAATTATTTGAGGCGTGCTATAAGTCTTGTAATCATTTCAACTGTCATGAATCACAATTAAAAACCCTAAAATCCTTAACTTGAAGGGTATTTTTGTCATTATAAATACACCAAACGACCACAAAATATATGCTCCCTCCGTCCCATTAGAAACGACACGTTTCTTTTGGGTGCGGGAATAAAGAAATTGGTGTTACGTGGTGTAGATTGTTTGACTTTTTAGTAAAATGTGATACACACAATCTTTACCATTTTAGGAAACACATTATTTCTAGTGGGACGACTCAATAAGGGAAACACGTCGTTTTTAGTGGGACGGAGGGAGTATTAGAAATGTCTATATTGTATGCAATGATATTTGCACACGAGGACAATGATTTCTACATCCACAAAAAAAGTTTTTAAAGGTTGATTTTGAAATAGGATCATACAAACTTTAAATCTTTCAATAAAGCAAATGGAATATCCTAGAAAAATATGAATTATATAAAATATTTATCTTGACCCGAGTAATTTGGATAAAGATACCCACAATTTGTAAAGTAGATAAAATTTTCTAGTACCCTAGTAAAGCCTTTGTTGCAATCATGGTCTCCATATACGAAAAATTCTAATCACTAGTCGAAGTGTATACTGAATAAGTCGATCGATAATGACTAAACATATATTCCCTCACAATTGTGCCACAATTTTCCAACATTCACATGCTACCCAATCCATGCAAACAGTAAAATTGATTGGAGATTACTTCTACATACACGTAAGAATAAAGTTTTTTCAAACAACTTATCTTGTTTTCTTCTTTTATTCATCTTTACATATCATCTACATGCACTGCTTTAATTCGATTCCTTATCATACGTAGTTTGTGGAGAAAAAGTGAATCTCAACAAAGGTGATAAAGAAATTGTAAGATCTCTGTTCCACTCGTATCTCACTCACAATTTTAACGATAACCATTCAGATGGCTATCTATGATTTTGAATTTTAGAATTATCGAAGCCATTTAAATGGTTATCGTTAAAAAATGAGTGGGACATAAAAATGGGACAGAGGATCCGAACTAAAAGGTTTTTAAAAGGGTCATTAGTGAAATAAAGCACGAAATATAGCCGATTTGCATATTTAACACGAACTTTTAACTGTGCCGAATTAATGCATAAACTTTCATTTTTTTGCAATTTAAGACATAGTCGGAATCCCAATTTTTTCCGGCCTCCGGAGTGCTGAGTTGGACGTCTACGTGTACTATATAAAACTACGTCGTTTTGTACCTCAAAAAAATTGGCAGATTAAAGCATAAACTTTGTAAAAGTTTCAATTTAAGGCATATCACATTTAAATAATCACAATTTAAAGCATAAACTTTGCTTATTTCGTTAGATTATTTCATAATAAACCTTCGATTATTTGAATTGAATTCCAAAAAAAATTCCCAAAAACCATTATGAGACCAATAAAGATGTGACCAAAATAGTACAAAAAAATAAAAAGAACACAAGCATGTACTACCAGAGATTAAACATTAACCGACATAATGCATAACATGGCAAAGTTAACAAACTATGACCAAAATAGCAAAACAACTTAGCTACCAAATCCTTCACAACTTCTACCTAATAGAAATTATCTAAAAAGACACTTATCCAGTCCAATCAAATAAAGAGGAATATAAAATCTAAATAAAATAATTAGAGAAATTTATTTAACTCACAAACATCTACTGAACAAGTAATTCCATAAATCTTTTTTAGCAGAAAACAAGCAAAGAAGATAAGATATGGAGTTATTGAAGAAGAAATCAGTTAAAGAGGAACATAAAATCCAAAAAAAAGAATCAATTAAAGGACATAAATTCCAAAGAAGAACTCAAATTTAATTTTAAATAAATTCCAAATTTCTATTTATTTGGATTTTATGTTCCTCTTTATTTGATTGGACTGGATAAGTGTCTTTTTAGATAATTTCTATTAGATAGAAGGTTGTGAAGGATTTGGTAGCTAAGTTGTTTTGCTATTTTGATCAAAGTTTATGCTTTAAATTATGATTATTTAAATGAGATATGCATTAAATTGAAACTTTTACAAAGTTTATGCTTTAATATGCCAATTTTTTTGAGGTACAAAACGACGTAGTTTCATATAGTACAAGTAGACGTTCAACTCAGCACTCCGGCGGCTGGAAAAAATTGGGAATCCGACCATGTCTTAAATTGCAAAAAAATGAAAGTTTATGTATTAATTCGGCACAGTTAAAAGTTCGTGTTAAATATGCAAATCGACTATATTTCGTGTCTTATTTCACTAATAACCCTTTTTAAAATATAAAATCATAATCATCTAAATGGCTATCGTTAAAAATTACAGTAGGACACGAATGGAACATAGGATCCTACGTTGATAAAGAGGGGTAAGGATCCTCTACCCCCTTACATATCCCAATAGATGTCCCAACCCATTTAACCTAACCCCACCTAACCTTAGTTGAGTCAAAATCCCTTCAAAATGTTAAATATCCAAATAATTCCAAAAATACCAATTTTAGAACCCCACGCCCGATTCTCTCTCTCACCCTACCCCTCTCAATTCATTCCGACGACGACGACGAGAGCTACACTTTTCAAAATTCGAGTTTTTATTTTGTCGACAACGACGACGAGATCTAGAGCACCGACGACAGCCTGTTCTGACGATTTTGAAGACGCCGGCGGGAGACAAAAATGCGGTGGCGCACGCCGAGGCCGTTGTTTACTCTGAATCGCTAAATGAAATGAAAAATCCATTATCACCAGAAAAACTAGGTAAATCATCCTCCTTGTTGCGTTGATTATCGCTATTTTGTCTGACGTTGAGAGTTTGACAGTGTTGATATATATATATATGCCAGGAAATGGATGTGAATAACAATTTTGATGATGGAATGGAAGTGTGTCGTAGGCTTGATTTTGACAATTATGAAACTGAAATGGGTGATGAGAAATCAGGAAATGGTAGAGATGATGATATACACCTCCGCTATCAAAGTGTAAAAGACATTCATGCACATGTACCGAAGGACTTAATTCCCGAAATTGGTATGGAATTTGAAAATGAAAAAGTTGCTCATCAGTTCTATGAAGCATATGCAAAATCAGTAGGATTTGGGGTAAGGATTTGGAAAGGTCATACAGATCGGGACAAAAATATTTTGGATCAGCGATTCTGTTGCAGTAGGGAAGGTGAAAAACGGCTTGATGTACGAGATTGCAAAGTAAAAAAACCCAGAGCTTTGTATTTTGGATCAGATGCTCAAGGATTATGTTCTTGAAACAAACAAGTGGTTGGCTGGCATGTTTGATACACGAAAGAAATGGGCACTAGTGTATGGAAGAGATCATTTTTGTGCAAATATGAGCTCTACTCAACGAAGTGAGTCGATGAACAAAGTAATCAAAGATTATATTAGCTACAAAAATGATTTGTCAGAGTTCTTCCACCACTTTGAGAGATTACTTAATGATCGCCGCTACAAAGAGTTGAGAGCAGATTTTCACACTGATCAGAGTATGCCATCTGTTTCATTTCCGGTGCCAATAGTGAATCATGCTGCAAGTATATATACTCAGAATATTTTTGAGTTATTTCAGGTGGAGGTTGGTAGATCTTACACATGTAGCCTAGAGATTCAAGGTGAAAATGAAACAATTACTGAATATAATGTTGCATACTTTGGAAGTAGTCGTTCACATCGTGTTCTCTATGATTCAAAAGATGGCTCGGTCTCTTGTGGTTGCAGAAAGTTTGAGTTTGTTGGGATTTTGTGCTCGCATGCATTGAAAGTTCTAAATGAAAAAAGATATGTTACAATCCCAGATCAATATATTAAGAGACGATGGACGAAAACTGCAAAAAGAGGAAATGTAAAAGTCCAATTCCAAGATATGAGCCACATTGATCCAAAAGAATTGATGAGTTGTTGTTCCAGAGAACTAAGTTATCTTAGTTGCCATTTGATTGCGAAGGGAGGAGAAAGTAGGAAGAAATATGAAATTGCCAAGGCGGGTCTTTTGCGGCTTTTAGAGCAAGTTGATGGGATTTCTGAGAACAATATAGTTTCTGAGAAGAGTTTGATGGTTGGAAGCTCTGAAAATGCTAATCTAATAGGCAAGATTGTTCGAGGGACAAAATCCAAACAAAAGATCACGTATGAGACGAGCAAAAGGCCGAAAAGTGGGCTTGAAAAAGCTACTACCAAGAGAGTGAGAAAGTCAGGAAATACGAATCATGAGTTTATTTCTACAAGCCAAGTTCAAGTAAATCCTGAACCCGAACTTGTCTCAGTAGCACTATCAACACAAGAGGATAACTTGTCTCAAGTACTTGGAAAATCAAATATGAGTTCTACTTCATCAATGGGGAATGAGAATTTGTATCTTCATGATGCGGGCAGATTCTCACAAGTGTTGCATTCAAAGGTATAAGAACTTGTAATTGTGCTTAAGGTAGTTGGATTTTGTTTTGCTCAGTATGTGAACTGGACATTTTTTTAGGATTTATGGAAGGACTCTTTTGCCACAGCATATATTAGTTCAAACCAGGATCTGCATGAGAACTTCAGCTGGAAAGTTGTCCATGATCAACACGCACCGGCGACAAATAGAGAAAGCCAATATTAGTTGGAAGTAGTATTAGTTTAGCATGCTTTATTTTAGTTTCCGAAACTTATTGTATTCAGCTCATGACTTCTGATGTTTGCTTTAGTGGTTGAAGTCATTTATTCATAACCAACATAACTTTTGTATCATGATTCCAGTTTATATACAGCATAACTATATTAGAACCATCAATCACCAAATTCTGCATAAACATAATAAACCAATAGACATAAAACACAAGAATTCATAAAAATCGCAAATAATATGTCAAACACCACAATCAATCAACAATGTAAAAATTGCAAATATCAAATAAACTTTTCAAATAGCCAACATTTTCAACCAATTCGAATTCAAATTATGATAAAGATGCCAATATTTTTCAGCCCAGAGATTGCAAACCCAGAAATTGCAAAATCTAGGTCTCCGACTGCGAGTTCAAAATCGTGCCCGCATTTTTGTCTCCGACTGCGAGTTCCCAAATTGCCAGCGCAGAGATTGCAAACCCATAAGACGGCCTCGGCGTGCGCCACCGCATTTTTGTCTCCCGCCGGCGTCTTCAAAATCGTCAGAACAGGTTGTCGCCGACGTCTTCAAAATCGTCAGAACAGATTGCAAACCCATAAGACGGCTCTAGATCTCGTCGTCGTTGTTGACAAAATGAAAACTCGAATTTTGAAAAGTGTAGCTCTCGTCGTCGTCGTCGTCGGAATGAATTGAGAGGGGTAGGGTGAGAGAGAGAATTGGGTGTGGGGTTCTAAAATTGGCATTTTTGGAATTATTTGGATATTTAAATTTTGAAGGGATTTTGACTCAACTAAGGTTAGGTGGGGTTAGGTTAAATGGGTTGGGACATCTATTGGGATATATAAGGGACCAGATCACCTGTCCCCAATTTGGTGTC
Source organism: Lavandula angustifolia (assembly GCA_028984105.1). Taxonomy (NCBI): domain Eukaryota; kingdom Viridiplantae; phylum Streptophyta; class Magnoliopsida; order Lamiales; family Lamiaceae; genus Lavandula; species Lavandula angustifolia. Next base: position 32,831,087 of record CM054810.1, on the reverse strand, counting down.
CCAATCGTGTCCCAACCCCAAACGACACCGTTCTGCTCTTATTTAAAAAAAATATATTTTTTCTGTTGTATCACCTTTTACCTTAGCGGCTCTCGGCACGCCTTTTATAAATCAGCTATCTTCTTCTCTCTCAATCTTTTCTCTCACCCTAGTTTGCCGCCACTCTTTCCAAATCTTGAAGACAGATCTGCAGATTGAAGGGTTCTTTAATCCCCCATTACTGCAATACCCACAACAACAACAAAAAATGAATTCTTCTTTTTTTTAGAATTGGAAATTATCCGCCGAGATATTACACTAAGCAATGGAAGCAATTGAGGATTTAGGGGGGAGCAATTTTGGTGCGGTAATGGAAGCAATGGAATTCTACAATTTATTCTTCAATTGAAAACAAAAAATTAACTGCAAAAGCAATGAATAGGGAGGAGCGAGAGAATGATTTTTTGAGAAGTTGGGAGAATTGACTGATTCATAAAAGCGAACAGAGCAACAAGGATAAAGGTGAGAGAATAGAAAAATAAATCTTCAAAAAAAACTGCAAAACGGTGTCGTTTTAGAGTTGGGACAGGATTGGGACATCAAATTAAAGACAGGTGATCAGGTACCGATATATAAGGGGTAGAGAATCCTTACCCGATAAAGAGATGTGTAGAACTTGGATTTTTTTTCGTGTTTCAAGATTTATGTCGAATCTTGAGAAATTGAAGTTTACTAGTCTTTGAGGTGACACATCTATCTTACATCCCTCAATCAATCCCCACTCAAATATCGGGCATTCTTAACACTTTGTTTTTAGCAACGTGTCAATTATCATACAGTGTAAATTAACGATTACCAGTTTTTCTCGTTATTAAAAAATATGAGTATCCCGTTAAGTAAATTTTTCTTGTAGTGCTTAATGCATAAATAAATTAACTACTAGTTTATATCTGCGGGTTTTTCTCGTCATGCCAAAAAAAGGCTTTCAATAGTAGTATATTTTTTCTACAAATTGAATAAAAGGTTAGAAGTATCATAAAAGAATGAAAATCTTCATATTTTTATGTACAATAGTGTATGTATTGTTCTTTGACACAATGAAATATAACAATTATTAATAGTCAACTATTATCGAGTGAATGTCGACAATAACACATAAAAAAGGCACATATTCCCTTATAGTGGATAAGATTTATTAATATAACAATTAATGAATATGATAAAATATAATAAAAAGTTTGATTTCTACCGACACCTCTAGATCGAGTCTAATGTGTATTAATTTGATCGATCTTCTATGTGTTGTTAACTGTATGAAAAGTATATACAGTTAAACCTCGATAAAGTAATAATCTTATGATCGAGAAAAAATATTCATTTAACGAGGTTATTACTTTATCGAACATTATTTTAGTGCATTGACCCATATCGGGATCGGAAGAAATTATTATCGTAGCGAGATTATTACTTTATCGAGGTTTAACTGTATATAGATTCACTATGCATTAAAACTCAACGTGAATACTCCAAAAGTTGTCTGCATAAAACTCTATCGACCATTCATATGTTGTTAAGCAAAAAGGAACTTTGCAAAAGCAAGATTTTGATTGGACAGGACTCAATAACGACACACAACTTATGATTAATTATATACAATGAAATGATGATAATTGATACATGGCTTCCCCTTAATTACGTTCAAATTACAAAAAGCAAAGCAAATCATTCTAGAGAGAGAGAGAATCTAACATTCTGGCCTCAAACTAATCATTAACTGCCTAACTACAAACTAAGAAGACCCTACTAGAGAAATTAAAAAGAAAAACAATAATTTGCAGAAACCCTAATGAAAACAAGACTCAATTTTTACAATATGATCATGCAGCAAAATTAGTGGTTCATTAAAATACTCAAAACCACCTCCAATGCATGCATGAAGAAGTTGGGATGTTTAAGGATTAGAATTTGAGCAGCAATTGTCGCTATTTAACTTTAATCACGATGATAATTATTGCATCATCATCGTCGATGCTAAGATTTCGTTTAAACTGGCGAGTTTGTGCTGAAGATAAACCGATTCGTATAGTAACCGGTTCGAGTCTCGATCGACCGAGTGGCATTGGTGAGTGAGGACAAACAACCGGTTTTCTAGTTCCCGGTTCTCGTGTTTAAGCCGGTTTATTTCGTCATTGAGGTCCTCTTGGTGCTTCTTCTTCCGCCACCGTGACCGCCGCGCGGACTCCCGGTTCGAGATCATCCTCCTACGCTTCCGCTCCTCGTTGGAATAAACGGACCGGTTCGTCTCGGAGCTCGACGTCGAACGGGTTGTGGGTTCGGATTCGGGTTCAGGATGGATGAGGGATAAGAGTTCGTGGAGTTCGGTTTGGGAGATTGTATCTTCAAGAACCGGGAGTTGGTAGTGAACCGGGTTTTCAATAGCCATCATGGTTGCGAAAATTATGAAATTAGTTTCTCTTTCTTGAAAAAAAATAGAGAGAGAGGAAAGGAGGGGAAAAGGGAAGAAATGTGGAGAGGGGAGGGGGGTATTTATGGAGGATTTGGAGTGCCACTAAATTTTGAAAAAATTCTAAAAGGGATATTATTTTCTTGAAAAAAAAGATGATTAAAGTTTCAATCTTTATGAAAAGGGTGTCGGAAAATGACCAAGATATGAAGATCCAAGACTAGTCGACGTTAACACGAATGGATTTTATTTATTATATATTTACGGGTTTTTCTCGTCACAAAAATGACACTTGGCATGGGGAAGATGAGATTCGGCTTTATTCAGGTGGGGGCTGAATTAGCTTAATGACGAAGATTCAAATGAAGAAATGAGATTAAGAAATAGTGGAAAGACGAAACTACCCTCGCTGTGGTCATGTGGGCTACGGCTGTTTATTGTTTTAATTATAAACAGCCATGTGGAATACTACTGCTGTTTATTTTGTCTGCTTACGTATTAACAAAAAATAATTACACGATTATTTTGGATTTATTCAACTTTGATTAAATAATTAATTATTTTAATACGTATAGAACATTTAATATACTAAAAAAATATGTGAACGACATATGCATGTTGGTAGTAAAACAAGAGTTAAAGTAACGAGGTATTGAGTTTCACGTGTACGTGCATTAGAGCTTTTCCAACATTATTATATATCGAGCTCGTCGTGTATGATTATCGTTACGTACAATTAAATCATGAATATATATATATATATGATCATTTTTCTTGAAAATAAATGGACATTAAGTTCGATAATCAATTTTTTTTCCTGAAAATTTATGTAAGATTTTTTGAAAATTTAGTGTCCCCTCCCGAAAAGAAAAAGTGTATATCTACATCGTAAAATTAACTTCGTACCCCGAATAATAAATTCCGTGTCTGTCCCTGCGAATATTGGACCCGACATTATAAAATATGTTCACTTTTGTGGAATCTCAACTGCCCAATCAAAATTCCTTAATAAAATCTATGGTTTTTGTATGCATTTGCCTAGATCCCTACTTCTTGTATTTTTCCCTTAATTTAATGTTAAGAATAATATAATTAATCGCTAGATATATAAAAGGCTCCACCAGCATATTCCCTATCAAGTTTTCTAGTTATTATATTTTTAACTATAAGATTGGCAGTTGGTTTGTTATCCTTTGTATATGTCAAAATATATATATATATATATATATATATATATATATATTGACGGATGTAGGGGTCGGATCGGACGATGCCGTAGTCTTTCGCTTGCAAAAACTTAAATTTTATGATCAATTTTTTATTTTATTTTTTAAATTTTGTTAACTTCGTCTCGAAGTCCCACGTTTTGTCTCATGATCTCTCTCGAAATCTCAGATTTCGCTCGCTCTCTCGATCGGTCTCGATCTTGGATCCTCTCTTTTATATATATACATAGAATGAGTGGGGAGTAACATGCCGGATTGCAGTCGATTTCATCGCATATATAGACTATAACTTTTATTTTAGGAAAAAATTACTATATATCCACATTAATTTAATTAGTTTAATAGCACAAGTTAGTGCTTTGGGGGGTTTGTTGGACATCTTTTAATTTCTTTTTCCATTCATTTTCATTTTTGTAAGAATTAATTAGTGGGGAGTAACATGCATGCAGTCATTTTCTTCCTATATACTAGTATAACTTTTATTTTTAAAGAAATTAATAGATTATATTTGGACATGTCAGAAATCTTTTCTACTTTATTAATTTATCATTCATGAGCATGCGACAAAAGCTAGGTTAGTTCTACCTCCCCTACATACCGATGGGGATCACCTGTCCCAATTCTGGTAGACCACTTGGTGGCCCACCAATCACGCGGCGTCATGCGTGCATTGGTGGGCCATCTTTTTACAACTCAAATATTTATTTATTGGTAACATGGCCCACCAATGCACGCGTGCCACCGCGTGATTGGTGGGCCACTGAGTGGTCCATCGTAAATGGGACAGAAAATCCGGTTTGCATACATACTATCAGGGCCGGCTCTAGGGGTAAAGCCGGTGAAGCCACTGCTCTAGGCCCCCGGCCGAGAGCAAGATCACGTCGTGCATGTGTCTTGAGGGTTAAGACTTTATATTCTTATATATACTTTTATTTCGCACAAAAAAATATTATTGAAAGACCTAGTTAAGTGGTAAGATACTACTTTTTTGCATCATCTTAGAGGTCTTGGGTTCGATCCCTATGTCTTAACATTTTTTTTTCTTTTACCCAGGAAAATTATAGATATGAAAGCTGAAGATTCAAACTCGGGTGACTTAATAAAAATCATTAGTATTCTTCCACTAAAACAAAGCAACTCATTGGACTCTTTATGTAACAAAATATATTTTTAGCGTTTTAGGCCCCCGAAAACTTTGAGCTGACCCTGCATACTACCTATTTGTATGTTATATATATATATATATATATTTGCTCCGTCCCATTATTTATGTCTTGTATACTATTTTGAGTCGTCTCGTTATTTATGTCTCATTTCTATAAGGAACATATATAAGTGGACAATAATCAATCTAAACAAGTGGACGGAGGAAGTATATTTTCGCTACTACTTTATACTTTTACATTCACATCTTAATCTCTATACCCAATCTAAACGGGCCATGAATAATGGGACCGAGGAAGTTTATTTTCACCCCAATATTGATATTTTCTAGAATAAAATACTACTGTATTCAATTCAGCCCAACTTAAACTACAATTCGTAATCACAATTCACAATTAGGTTTTTGAAAATTATTACTGCTATATTAAGTTCAGCCCAATGGTTTTTAGCAATGATTTTTCGGCCCAACTTGAGCCACAATACTATCGACGATTAACACCAAAGTTAAAAAGTTTAACATATATTTAAATTACTCCCTCCGTCCCAGCCAACTTGTCTTGTATTCCTTTTCGGGCCGTTCTATCAGACTTCTTGTTTCCTATAGAGGAAAATAATTACTACATAAACTCCCACTTTCTACACACAATCATCTGCTCCTCTACACACAACCACACACTCACCAAAATGTCCGTGCCGAAACCAAATAATACAAGTCGACGAGGGAGTATTTGTTTTGTTGGTGTTAAGAGATCAATTGATTTTCGCTCTATATTTTTCTTTCTAAATTGGCTGTGGAGAGTGGAGATTACCTTATTAATTAATAAATCTTGCACAAGAAAAACGTGATATTTCTGTAATTATTTTCATAAAAAAAACATTTATTATAGTGATCAGAATGTAGTGAGTGTTTGCAAATGCTTATTATAAGTACTTATTTACTTATTAATTATTTCCTCCGTTCCCTCCATTAGTCCAGTTTTCCTTTTTGGGTCGTTCCACTTCATTAGTCCACTTTCCTTTTTTAATTTAAAATAACACTCTTATATATTCTAGTGGACCCCACAACTTTATAATACTTTACACACAACAAACAACTTTCTTAATCTCCGTGCCGAAAATAAAGTTGACTAATGGAGTGGAACGGAGGGAGTACATAAGTAGATTTTAGTTTTTCGAAAAAATTGCTTACTGCGGTAGCTTCAATAAAATTAAGCAACCAAACTGTTTAATTTAACTGTCACTTTTAAGCATCTATTGAGATATTTTTTATACTTAAAAGCATTATAATTTTCGAAACTTTCAAATATATCTGCTTTTTATTATTCATAACAAACACCTTTATTTTTCTTAAAAGCAATTATTTTCAATTTTGAGCAAAAATAAATAAAAAATGCTAAAATTAAAATAAGTGTATGCAAACACATCCGTAATATGTACTATCAAGAAAAGTTATCACTTTATACGTCTATCAAAATCAAGACTTTAAAACTGTATCGAAAAAGTCGAGTTTCTCAAATCCTAGTAATTTAAACCGGATTTTAAGTTGCAAACCAAATGCGTATGAGTAGATTTGGATAAAATCTAACAATTTGGGATGAAATTTAACAATTAATTATCCAAACAGACGAAATGAAATGTACGCAATTCCATATATTTTGACCATGTATTTGCATTTAATGATTTTACCATACAAATGTTGCCATTTAATTTTATCCTAATACGAAATTTTAATTTCTACCCCTATAAATTAAGCTACTAGCCTACGAACAAACCACACCAAAAGGCAATAACAAGAAAATGAGTCACAAATTCATCAACTTCTTGGTGGTTCTCTCTCTCCTAATCTCTCTCACATATGCTTCCCGCGATCTTCCCTCTCTCTCCGATGCTATAAAGGTGACTTTTTTTAAATACTATTTATTTATTTATATTTATTTAGAAAAACGTGATTATTAAACTATAATTATTGTATTATTGTGAATAGGATGGAGAGAATTTTGGCGTTGGAGAAGCAAGTTGTGAAGGAATGAACAAGGAAGAGTGTTTGAGTCTAAGAACATTGGATGCTCATATTGATTACATCTACACACAAGAAAACCCACCAAAGCACCACCCTTGAATTAATTAAATCAAGGAGTAAAATAAATGTAATTTATTAATTAATAAAATTATCTCCTCGATCAACTGAGGAGTCCTTGTAACGATTGTGGATTTTATCGTCATCGATATATACACAAGCAACAATATGAAGAATTGTAGTTTTTTTTAAATGTTTTCATGTTTGACCATCTAAAATTCCGACGCATTAAATATATTCCTTTCCGTCCCGCTATTACTGTTCTACTTTTTTAATCCGAATAGACTTTGGTGTCACACAATTATACTCCACTATATGTCACCTCCACAAATCATTTGACATGTGGAATACATTTTAATTAAATAATTAATCAAATTATGGTGGGCCACATATGCCACGTGTCAATATCTTATACAGTGTGACATATAAGGGAGTATATTGTGTGACACACAAGTCTTTGTGTTTCTTAATCGGGTTGTTCATCTATTATTGTTCTCTTTCCTAAAATAGCAAATACTACTCTTAAACAAAAAATGAAGTGGGCCCCTCCTACTTAATACTTATCCCCACATTATCATACTCCCTCTCTCCAAAAATATATCTCTCACACGATTTTCGTTCCATTCCATACTCGAAAATTTATGATTTTTAACTTTTTGAAACTTAAGATTATTTTTTAAAATACAATATGAAAAAAAAAAGAAAAAAATCGATTGTCTCAACTGAGTCATGCAAAAATTTGGATAAATTCTCATTTCTTCCACCGACCACTTCTTAAAAATTGTGTTCATTTCTTAATACAATTAAATCTCATAAAATACACACATCAACAAAAAAATTTAATCTCCGTGCCGAAATCAAAGAAAAAAGTAATAACGGGACCGAGTATTAAATATAAATATTTATATAATAACGTGTCTCTTACAATACACCTAATTTTGTCAAATATTAAATTACATTAGCAATTAGGAGGCAGACATAGTCACGTAGAGGTTAGTATTCTGGACATATCACGCAATTTCTACAATATTAAATAAAATTAATGCTCTTGTCACGCAATATCACATCAACTTACCCTAATTTTCAAACTTGCCTAATTCAACTTAAATGCAATTTCCAACTTTCCTAATCAGCTTCTACTCATTCATTCCCTATATTTCTAAATTCATACATCGATATATGTATAATCGAATTTCTCGTATATATTTAATCTAATTTATAGAATCGAGTTTATTCGATGCGCATTTCAAATAACGGCTTGCTCGATAGATGAAAATCCAAATAAGAAGTCCAAGGATTGACAAATATGAAACAATCAAAGTCATTTTACTTTTCTTGGGATGACATATCGGTTAAGATGGGTAGCCTGTGGCTGGAAGGTCATGGATTCAAAACTCATCAAGACCGTTATGTGTGAGTCTGTCACTTATGGTTAGCCTAGGGTGGTTGAACCCTCCTTTGTTGTTTGCAAGCTCAGGCTAGAGCACAGGAGCCCGTGTTGTTTGCAGGCTCAGGCTAAAATACAGGAGCGAAGTTTACCCAGTGCGCACTTCAGTAGTGGCTACGGATTACTCGAATTTACCCAGTGCGCACTTCGATAGCGCGTGCAGGTTACCCTCGTCATCATCATCCAAAAAAAAACCTCAGTCCTTTCAATGTTATTCTTTTACCATTCAACTCAGTGCGCACTTCGATAGCGATTGTAGGTTATCCAATTTTACTCAATGCGCATTTCGATAGTGACTGCGAATTACCCTCGTCATCGTCATCCAAAAAAAATCAAAGTCCTTTCAATGTTATTCTTTTACCATTCAATTTTGGCACACTAGATTATTTTCATACTACGGGCCGACTCCTAATTAACTTCTTAATTAGTTGGCGGTCTATTCAAATTTCCCTCTCTCTCTCATGCTGTCCACGCTACCGTTTCTCTCTCTATATATATATATAGATATATATGGATCTATAGTCAGTTGGTATTCAAGTTTATCCACCTATTAAATATAATAAAATATTATTTAATTTCGAAAATTTTCCAAGCCAAATCCTAGAAACGCTATATATCTTCCAAAACCTTCCACCTACAACCATTTATATATCCAAATACAAATCCAATCATTTCCAAATTCAAGCTTTTTTCAGATAGAGAGAGAAGAGGGATGAGAGAGAAACCAACCAAACCGAACCGATTCGTCCACATCATCACCACGCCGTACCGCGCCCTCCGCAAGGCGCGAGACTTCTACGTCCGGAGCATGCTGGACTGCGCGAGCGCGAACGCCGTCGGATTGCAGGCATCGTCGCAGGCGGTGAGTCTACCGAGGAGCTTCAGCGCCGCGTCGGCGCGGTCGTACGACGACGGCGACGACTACAGCGAGCTCGTTCGGGCGGCGTCGGCGCGGAGCGCCGGCGTTAGGCTCGATCTGGATAGTTTGGTCAAGGAGGCGAGGGCGGCGCCGCCGCGGTCGTTGCCGCCGAGGAGCATCAGCGTGGCGATGGGGAGGATCGATGAGGAGAAGCCGAGCAATTACTTTGGGGGAGATTTGAAGAATGGGAATAAATTTAGTGGTGTTGGTGTGAATAATAATGATTTGAAGTATCCGAGAAGTAAAAGTCATGCTGTTGCTAGAACGTCATTTTGATCATTTTTTTTACTTTTTACTTTTTACTGGGGTAGGAATTGTGTCCTCGTGTCGAAAATTCACTGTTTTTTCGATTTTCTAAAAATTAATATAGATGATATGACTATCTATTCAATTTGTGTTCGATTTAAAACGACATAATTTTATATTAAAAAATTATAAATTAAAAGTATAAGATTGAAAAAAGAATTTAATAAATAATTAAAAAATATATTTTTTAATATAAAATTATATTGTTTTAAATTAGACATCAATTGGACAGTGATTTATTGGATAGGTAATCTCATTATAGATGATAGACTTATAGACATTATTAGTATGTGTTTAATTCGTTTTTTTTTTACTTTTTACTATTTACTAGAATCGCCCCCTTTTTTTTTTCCCCCTTTTTTGGGTGTTGTTTGGCGCGCCCCCCCCCCCCGGCCGGGGCGGGGGGGGGGGGGGGGGGGGGGAATAAGGAAAGTATGGTGGGGGAGGGGGGGGGGGGGGGGGGGGGGGGGGGGGGGGGGGGGGGGGGGGGGGGGGGGGGGGGGGGGGGGGGGGGGGGGGTAGGAATTGTGGTCCTCGTAAATTCTCGTGTTTTTTCAATTTTCTAAAAGTTAATATAGATGATAGACTTATAGACATTAGTATGTGTTTAATTCGTGTTTTTTTAATATATAGAAGTATAGAAGCAGGGAAAATGCTCCCTATTTGTCAATTTTTGTCAACGGTAATTATTCGTTGAAGGATATATTTGCACTTTGCTACGTATGCATGTTAGTGAGATGATATCATATGATTTGATAATTCTATTCAGTGGGTGTTTGAGATAGCTGAAGCTTATCGATAAGTGTTGAAAGTTGTTGGAAGCTGCTGAAAGTGGTTGAAAGTAGCTAAAAACTGTTGATTTTGATAATTTGTAAGTGTTTGCAAAAAGTGTTGAAAGTCAAAAATTAATAATTGAAAATATTTATAAAGTGGTATTTTATAAAATGAAAATGTTATTTATTTCTCACTTATTAAATAAATTTAGAATTTTTACACAAATAAAATTTAAAATTTATTTCCACTCATAAAATAGTATTTTAATAAAAAAAATATTAAAATAAAAATTAGAAAAAAATTAAGTATAATTAATATTGTTAATTAAAATCAAGAATAAAAAAGATTATAAATTATATTAATAAAAAAAATATTTATTTATTCTTTGTTAAATGACAAATAAAAATTATACATATAAATAAGCAATATCGATCATTAATTAAAAAAAATAGTTATAAAATTATAATATAATGTATTAATTAAAAAGATTAAAAATTATAAAAGCTATAAACTATCAGCTTCACTGCCCAATACCAGCTTACGAAAATTCTCTATCTTCAACCCAAATAGCTTTCAGCAGCTCTATAAGCTGGATTTCCCAAACACCCAATTCATTTCTCGAGATAGCTTTCAACTATAAGCTGATTCATATAAGCTATCCCAAACACCCCCTCAAAATGTGGCTTGTGTTATAATTATAATATATTGTATATAATGTGTTTTTCAGTTAATTAGTATTCCTTCTATCTCAATAGTTATGTCCCATAGGAATTTAGTACGAAGACTAAAACTGGGTTGTGAAAAGTATAAAGTAGTGGAATCTATTTATTTAGATAATTGTAGACAACCAATTTATGTTATTTTTGCAAAAACAGTTAGAAAAACAAAAGTAATAAATAAGATATAAATAATGGGACGGAGAGCGTATGTATTAAGATGCCTTAGCAATGTAATTTGAACATGTTGGACTTAAAACTTAATTTTGGGCTCACTTAACCGGTGGTACAACTTTTGGGCTCACATTTAGCTCACATTGTTGAGAGTTTGGCAACAAAAAAGCCCAAATAATCCTTTTTCTTTTGATACGAAAATCAAGAAAGTGGTATTTTATAGTATATAATATTTGAATTTTGGTTAATTCATTTCTGTCCACACATCCTTGTCTTTTTTCAGTACAAAGATTTAGAAAATGGTGTTTTATAGTTATATATTATTTGACTTTTGAGCAATTCATTTATATCCACACATCCTTGCTTAATAAAGACATTTATAATGAAACGAAGTTAGTGTCAAATACATATAATTTAGGGATTTAGGTTGGAAATGAATATGCATGCAAATATCAAATTCGAAGGTAAACAGATGAATACGAAATCGAATACGATTACAAATATTCGAATATCTACAAATTAGAAACGGTTGGAGAGAGAGAGACAAAGTTATAATACTAAATTTCCAGTCAATTAAAAGTAAGGAGTGCTATAACAACACAATCCACATATAGTTGTAAAGGTAAAGAATTGGTATAACTAACAATCTATGCCTCTTCTTTCCATTTCTCAATCAAAAAAGTTGATCCCAAATTCAATTTCTGCATTGAGTATGAAAATATGAAGCCATTCTCATTGCAATACCTTCCCATCACCTATGGTGTGCTTCTCCCTTGGGTAGCAGATCCATCCTCCTCCGCCATCGTAAGTTAAATCGAACGCCTAAAAAAGAACAAACCCCGTCGACAAAAGTTCTGCAAACTTACACCCACAATTTGAAATGTCAATCAAGAACAAATTTACCTCTTGATTTTCTTGAAAAGAACTTCAGTATCTCATCAATTAGTATCTCCAAACGAAACTGTTCGTATAGTGAGAGGAATATGCTTACAGGAAAAGAAAGATACAACACAACGGTCCATTCGAACCAACTTAGAGGCGCTACCTGCACACAAAATCGCGATTTTTAGTAACCACTAGGACGGTAAAAAAGGTCGGATATGGAGAAGAAGCGGTCCGGATCTTCTGGCCAATTGACGAGGAACACTACATGACCAACCAATCAGGTTGTGTCATGTGTGTTTTTAAAGTTAAACAAACAATATAATATTAACTACATGATTCACCACCCATATACACGTGGCACTAGAAGTCTGGGGGAGAAGAAGATGAACGTACCGAGAAGAGAATAGAGTGGTTCCACATACAGAATCAGTACATGAAGTAACATTGTTAGTATGATTGATCCAAGAAGCCATAAATTACTCCAAGGAGGGATTACTCTGAAATTCGAGCACAAAAAGATCGTCAACCATGTAAGCAGGGGCGGATCCAAGATTAAGGAGCCCATTTCGGGAAAAAGGGAATTTACGGGGGTACAATGGAATTTTTCAAAAAGTACAAAGAAAATCCGTGAAAAACCGGAGAATCTGCCTATTGCATGCAATAAGGAAAAAATATACTCCCTCCGTCCCACAATTCCATTTCCACTTCCTTTTACTTGTCATTTTTAAAATAGAAAATTATTACAAACACTTTATTTGAGGGCCCCACATCTCTACTCACAACCAACAACTCTCCTAAAATACCGCGCCCAAAAGAAAGAAATGAAACAAGAATTGTGGGACGGAGGGAGTATAAATTAATTAAGCGATTGAGTGGTGGATACTCACACGAGTGACTGGTTTTCGCTGAGGTTGTTCAACTCGTTGAACATCTCAACTACGACGGGTACGGTCATTGCAACGGTTGAAGGATGTTTATCACTAAACACGGTGCAAGAATAAGTTGTCTCCCTTGTTGAGCAACTGTCAAAATTCACCTGAAGTTTGAAGAAGCCTTAGTAATAGCATGGAGATACATTTATACAACCCCGAGCACACGCAATGCATGGAACCGTCAATAGTCAAGTGAAATCCAATCCATGAAATAATTTTTTTTTGAATTCTTTTAAAATTGGTTTAAAAAAGGAAGGACTTTTTTCGGGGCTGTGTATAATGAGTAGATCCGTGAAACTTACCAATTCAGTGTACGCCAATTTAAGCCCGTTATCGGAGTAAAGGAAGCACCACACGAATCCAGCAATAGTAGCGAGCCCGACATAAACTGCAATGACCAAATCTCAGCAACAATGAATTAAAAGCGAAACAACGTGATATGGTCAAATGTCGAGAGGTACCTCCGATAACTAAGTAACGGAAGAAGAGCCACCCGGTGACTACAACTTCATTAACCTGGCATTACGCACACGATAAGAGATGAGAAAACTTATTTTCCGAAATAATGTCGAGAGCCACTTTACTTAACCGAAATAAGCCACAAACAAATACTACCTCCGTCTCGCTATTTTCGGCACATTTCATTTCGTCACGGAAATTAAGAAAGTAGATGATTAAGAATGAGATATGTGTAGATGATAAAGTAGGAGAGAGAAGATGAGTGAGAATAGATGATAAAAAGAAAAGAAGGAGGGAAAGAGAGAAGATAGTAAATAAAAAAATAAAAAAAATATGAGAGATAAGATGGTAAAGTATGAGAGAGATGATGGTTATTTCCAAATTAGGAAATGTGCCAGAAATTGTGGGACGTCCAATTCGGGAAAGTGTGCCAGAAATAGCGGGACGGAGGTAGTATAACACTAAAATGCTATAAACTCAAAAGTCCGAATTACCTTTCGTCGTTTAACCTTCATACGTCGGAGTCTTGTTTGTTAAAGCCAATAGCAGTTGCAGGCAAGCCATCTATCACCAAGTTAACCCAAAGCAACTGAACCTATAAAAACCAAGACGTGGCATTTCATGGACCGTACTCCGAAAGTAATCCGAAGATGCAAACAACTTCATGCTAAGGTTTGTAATAACAAGATACAAGGTTTAAGAAAAAAACCAGAGATAACAATCGTGGCGAAATTGTCGTCGGACAGAACCATATCTGAAGCACTCTGGAAGATGAAACAAAAAACTCATTCAGAACTCAGTTTGCGTTGAAATGTTCGTAAAAAGAGTATTATGTATTTCTATATGAGTATTTTTAAAATTATGATCTTACTCATTCCGTCTCATTATTCATGTTCACTTTGAAATGGTACGGAGATTAAGGTATTGAGTGTAAAGTAAAAAAAAAATAGTGGGTCAAGAAGGTTGAAAAGTGATGGAAAGTTAAAAAAAATGGTGGGTTGAGGAGGTTGAAAAGTAATACACAGTTAAAAATGTTTGATCTATAACGTTGAAAAGTGGTGTAGTTTAACTATATTTTTTTATAGTAGACATAAATAATGAAAATTTTATTTTAGATTTAATAGACATGAATAATGAGGCGGGAGTTTATTTTATAAAAGAATATTATATTATCAAAATTGTTGATTTTTTAATGAAACTACTTTCCATCACATGGTGGGCCGGGCCGGGTTATAAATTTCTCACACATTCCGCAGGCCCGCATCCAAATCAGCAATTACCATTTACCACCGATAAACCGACCCGACCCGAATCGATCGGCGCGCCCTTAAACCCTCAAAAACCTAATTCATTTCCAGTCGCCCACTTCTGCCCTCCGACGTCTCTCTCTCATGCCGCTTCCCTCCAAATCAAAATCCGCAAACTTCTCGGAGAAGATTCGGTGAATTTAAATGGATAAGGTATACAGAATCAACTCGGTGGAGTGGAGCCCCTCGCCGGTGGTAGCCCTAGCCACTAGCGCCGACAGCTCGCAGGTCGCCGCCGCACGCGCCGACGGCTCGCTCGAGATATGGCTCGTCTCTCCCGGCTCCGTTGGCTGGCACTGTCAGCTCGTACGCCATTTTTTAATTTTTTTTTTCCTAGTTTTATCTTCTACGAAAAAGTAGCAATTCCTGAATTTTTTGTTTCGGGGTTCCATGTGTAGACAATACACGGGGACCCTAATTCGAGAGTGTCTTCGCTGGTTTGGTGTCAGTCCGGGCCGAGGGATGGGTCGTTGGGCCGATTGCTGTCTTCCAGCATTGATGGGTCGATTTCGGAGTGGGATTTGTTCGATTTAAGACAGAAGGTCCATGCATTAACTGAATTATGTTAGGTTAATTGATGAGGTTTGGGCGTTTTAGCTAAGTTATTGACGGATTACTGCTTTTGTTGCGTTGTACTACTGCAGAAGGTTCTAGATCCTATTGGTATTTCCTTATGGCAGATTGCTGCAGAACCAAGCAAGGAAAGGCAGGAAATGAAATGTTATGAGAACGGTCGTACCAGTCCTTCAATTACCAGTGATGTTGATGACGAGGAGGAAAATAATGAAAGTGAAAGATGATGATGATGATGATGATGTATATTCAGTGCAAATTCATGAACAAGATGATGCCGGAAGTACCCGGATAGCAGTTGCCTGTGATGATGGATGTGTCCGTATCTATAGTGTGTCTGATGCAGAAAAACTTGCATATAATAGAACGTTGCCCAGGGTCAGTGGTGAGAACTCAGCCCTAAATATTTTAAAAACCTTTTGTTCAACCTTGTTTGGGGATGTATAATGCTTATTGATTTTCTTTTGGTCTTTTTCAGGGCGTACGCTTAGTGTAGCCTGGAGTTCAGATGCAAATAGAATTTTTTCAGGGAATAGTGATGGGTATGCTAGTTCTGTTTGTACATTGTTCTGTTGGTATTCATGAATGTAAAATGAAACTGCAATCCATTCAATCATTTCTAAGCTTGTAGATGGTTTTAATGCATTTAACTGTCTTTCTTCAACTTTCTGAGGAATTTTATTGAACTTTTATTTTATTTTTAGTTTAATAAGGTGTTGGGATGTTAATTTCGCACGGGAGGTGTACAGAATCACTATTGGTCAAGGAGGCCTGCATAGCGGAAATGAACTCTGTATATGGTCGTTACTTGCCTTGAGGTATGAGCCGTTTCAAATTTGATTCTACTTGTCAGTCTGGTATGTGTGCATATTGAAGTCAGATGGATTACAAATAAATTTTCCTGTTCTTTCCCATGTTGTGGTAACAGGTGTGGAACAATAGTTAGTGGGGATAGTTCTGGTGGTGTGCAGTTCTGGGATGGGCAGTTCGGAACACCTTTGCAGGCACATTCTTACCACAAGGGTGATGTAAATGCTTTAGCTGCAGCTCCTAACCATGACAGAGTGTTTTCTGCTGGAGCTGATGGTCAGGTATATTTATATTCTGGTTTCTTCATGTGGTTCATATGTCTGTTCTTAATCATGTAAATTTTCTAAGCATTGTTTTGCTTAGACAAGATCATTACTAAGTGGTAAGGGTATTTGCTAATGATCTTTGCTTTTGACACTGTAATTTGGCCATACCGTATGGTCATTGCTTCTTGTAGATTATACAGTATAAACTTTCCAGTGAGGCTGTTGGTTCTGGTGTTGAAAAAATTATCCGAGCCATCAAGAAATGGATATATGTTGGCTATGTTAGAGCTCATACGCATGATGTAAGGGCGTTGACTGTAGCTGTACCTATCAGCCATGAAGGTAGTTTCTGCTCTTTATTGTTCGGATTGTTTTGGTTTTACTGGAGACTGTGATCGAATATTTCTTTCATCTACAACTCTTTTTCTTTCATTTTAATGTTTATGATATCCAGCTTATCTTTCTCCTATTGGCAGATCTGCCTCCTGATGTAAAGGTAAAGAGGGCACGAGGCAAGAAGAAGCCCCTTGAATCCACTTCCCACAAATGGGCTCATTCGGACGTGCCCATGCTTATCTCAGCAGGCGATGATACTAAACTTTTTGCATATTCTGTAAAGGAGTTTACCAAGTTTTCTCCGCATGATATATGCCCTGCACCACAGAGAATGCCCATGCAACTCGTGCTTAAAACACTTTTCAATCAGACACCATTACTTTTGGTTCAGTCTGCACATTTCTTAGACATCTTTTCTGTGCGCTTGAAAACTAGTGGAACTGGTGTCAGTTCTAGCTCATCTGGTAGCCTTGCAAGTACTGATTTAGTTGCCCGTATTAAATGCAAGGATTCTAGGAAGATAATCTGTAGTACAATCTCTTCATCAGGAGCACTATTTGCCTACTCTGATCAATTGAAACCTAATTTATTTGAGTTAAAAAGAAAAAAATCAGGCAATAGGTCATGGTCTCTAAATAAAAGGCAGCTTCCCAAGGGATTGCCATATGCCCATTTCATGGTTTTCAGCTCTGATTCTTCAAGATTAATATTAGCTGGGGAGGACAGAAGGATATATGTAATTATCTTCCTTATTCTTGTTTCTTTATATTTCCATGCTTGTGTGCTTGAAAATTTCCAAGTTGCGCAGACTTAATACTTGATTGTTTATACTGCTTACGAGGGGACGACACCATGCCAGCTGTTATGTGGAAAAATCAGGCTAATAAAAGTTTAATAGTTCCCTCAACAGCATAATCCACTGCCTCCACTACGTTGAAAAAATAATTTTCTAAATGAAGTCTTCATAGAATTCCACTGAACAGATGAATTGTATGATCTGGTGTGCTTTTGTAATGTTTGTGTTGATTGTCACAAGTATGTGTCTTAGTCTTATGATGAAAGCTTTTGCATGGATCAGTTAGAGTTCCCATCACTTGTTACTTGTTTATGATGAAAGCTTTTGCATGGATCAGTACTTGTTTACATGCTTCAACTTACAGAGTTTGGGGCTAGATCATGAATCTTATTTAATTATTTATAAGTTTGCTTGCATTTACGACATTGGGCTTAGGAATTAATCCTTAAGAGTAGTTGACAAGTTGTCTAGTTAGATGTGGTGCTATGGTTTGAATTCAGTTAGTAACTATTGATGTGCCTTGGATTTATAGTTTTTTTTGTTCGCTGAAATGTTTATTTTACTATACTAATAAAGCTACTAATCATGTTGCAGGTGGCAGATGTTGGAAGCCCAAAACTCGTTCATGCTTTCACTCCTTCTCGAAAAGACAATGTTGATGGTTTGCCTCCTAGTGAACCTCCCATAACAAAAATGTTCACAGATAATGATGGCAAGTGGTTAGCTGCTGTCAACTGTCATGGAGATGTCTATATTTTCAATCTGGAGACTCTTAGGTATAGTGTGGATGCTGTTTCTTTGAGAGTTGATTTTTTGAACATCATTTAAGTTCTCTCATTTCATGGTTTTCAAATGAATATCAATCTAAGTGAATTTGTTCTCTTAGCTACTAGTGGAGATTTTTAGCATATTTAGATCTTAGTTTCAATAGGTTTTTTGCCTATATATGTTTACCAATTCCTATGTCATCCTAGATTTTTAGCTATTGCACTTATTGAAATGGCTAATACTTCTAATATAATAATTAAGTACTTCAAATTATGTTTCTCAGATGGTTGGCTTATTTTAAAATATGTATGATGCAGAAACTTTTAATCTGAATTTACTGAAGTTTTCTTTGAATTATGTAGTAGTATTTAAGTTTCCTTAGTATATAGTATTGAAGTTTTTAGTGTTGGATTCTTTACAGGCAACATTGGTTTGTATCAAGATTGGATGGAGCTTCAGTTACAGCAGGCGGCTTTACTCCTGCAAATAGCAACATTCTCGTCATCTCGACATCTTCAAATCAGGTCTATGCATTAGATGTTGAAGCAAAAAAGTTGGGGGAGTGGTCCATGCGTCGTACATTTTCTCTCCCAAGGAGGTATCAAGAACTCCCTGGAGAAGTAATTGGTCTTTCATTCCAGCCATCCTCAAGTTCATCTTCTGTTATCGTCTATAGTCCTAGGTAAATTCATTATCCTTTAGACTGAATACCGTTTTTTTATTTTTATTGCAAATGGTGAAGATGCACTACTATGTCAACTTTTGGACTTTATTATGGGAATCAGGCTAGTCCAAAGGACCAGTAAACTAAATCAATTACCGAGGTAATAACAAAATTAAAGCTTCCAAGCTTAGTGACTTGGGACTGACTTTACCAACCAGGTGAGTCTGTAGAGGCTAGAAACCTTACAACATACTTGTCGATTTGGGCGTCATCTTCTTCATGTGGCGATGACTGGGTTATAGGGCTAACAACTTAAGTCGTGTCAGTGATTAAATCTTCTCGATTCCTTCTTTCATAAACCCAAGTTTCTTGATGTGGCGACGACTCTTTGACAAAAGTCTTTTTTAGTTACTGTATCCCCCCAAACTTCTTTGCCCTTTTAAGTATTTCTTTGGAAATTTATTTTCTAGATTCTGTATTTCCATTTCTGGAGTTTCAACATTTCTAACGATGCAGGGCGATGTGCACGATCGATTTTGAGACTCCAGCCGGTAAGGACGACAACACCGCCTTAGCAAATTGCAAGGGACTAACGGATAAGGTAAACAGCAACGGAGTGCTCAAACGAAAGCTACACGACTTAGAAAGTAACCACGGTGGTAGAAACAACTCAGAATTTTCCACATTCAGAGACCCCGTTTTATTCGTCGAACATCTCTCTAAAAACTCTCTATTGGTCATAGACAAACCATGGAGTCAAGTTGTCAACACTTTTGAAGCCAAGCCTGTCCATAGACATATCTTTGGAACATAATTTGCATGCTTTTCTCAGAAGGTAGCAAAAGTTGCCTTCATCAGTTTTGATCTTTCTTCTCTTTGCACTCCTAGAGGTGGTGGTACTGGTGGTGGTGGTGGTGGTGGTGGTGGTGGGGTAGATGAGGTATGCTTTCTTGACCATGTAATGTACTAACTCAAATCTTTTATATAATTGTTTCTTGGCCCCAATTGAAATGTTCTAATAATTTTCCCAGCCTACCCTTTTCTCTTGTATTATTGGGACTGATGATAATTTATTTTTATCAAAATTAACTTGAATATTTGATTCTGAAACTGTGTATCAACCAACATGTCTATTCACCTTGAGCTGGATTTGCAATTTCTTTCTATTGTGTAATACTCCGTCCTGCCTGACTTGTCTTGTATTCCTTTTCGAGCCGTTCCATCCGACTTGTCTTGCTTCATAAAAATGAAAATAATTACTACATAAACTTCTACTTCTTACACACAATCACTTATTCACTAAAATATCTGTGTCGAAATCAAACAAGAGAAGTCGATTGGGACGGTGGGACAGATGGAGTATTTTAATTGCCTAAGAGTGAGGCACACGTGGATGTATATTTAATTAGTTTAGTTAGCTGCTCGATGTGGGACTACATGTGCACTGCACCCGTGTGCAAGAATTTTATCCAATAATTGATAGGAGAAAATATGGTTATTGTATGTAATGTGGACAAATGTTTCAATTAAATATGGGACAAACATTTGACTAGCAACAAGGAAATTGGTAAAGAAAAGCCCACCATTGGAATTAAATATGTGTGCAATCATATGATGGATCAAAGGATAAGTTTTAATTTGGAATAAATCTTTCAATAATTGCATGAGATTTATATTTATGGTGATCATAACATTTCATGATAAATGTAGCTGTTGTAAGTGGTGAGATGTCACTTTTGGACTTTAAACGACGTGTTACGCATCTTACGTAAATGATACGTTCCACTTGTAAACCATTATGATTTTGAAAAATAATTACCTTACAAGGCTAAAAACGACCGTAATTGCTTTTCGTAACTCATTCGTCAAAAGACTCGATCTTTTCGAATTCTATATGTAATTCAATATAGGCCCGAGAAACAAAGAGAAGATGTGCACGAATGTGTTGATACACGAACTCATTTATTGCACGAAGAATCGAAGAAGAAAAAGAAGAGAGAATTGTTTCCAACTTTTTTTCTTTTTTTCTCATTTTTGATTTGATTTTTACATTTTTGATTCGAGGGTTGATTTTTACATTTGTGATTAAAGAAAATATACAGACAACAATCTTGAGACTTCAGAATTCATATGCCATTTCTCACTGCCTCTTCCTTCCCAGCAAACTTCCTGACAGAACGGCGTCGTTTGCAAGATCAGCATACCATTCTTTCTGATGAATAATTTGTTATAATTATATATCATGAGAAAACTCACCAGATTTCGAAGATTTGAAGAAACTCAGACGTTTCTTCGTTCTTGATTCATCCTAAACAATATCAATTAATACATGATGCTGTGAATATCAAGAATCCATAACTAAACCTCGAGCATGTAGCTTAATTAGTAGTACCTCGAAATCGACATGTCCAGCCGAGTTACGATCATCGGTACGAGGTACATTGTCCTAAAATTCAATAAACAACAAGGTAATTAATTCAACACAAACATAACACAACATCTCTCTCCATAAGTGGAGTCTGTTCACTTTTAGTCCGTTAGGTTGATAAATAGTCTTATTTCGATCGGTTTTATGAAATTAGACAATGTTGTCCAATTTGAATTCTTTATTCACACGTGAATACGCGTCGATAATTAAAAAACAAAAATAAAAATAAATCTTATTTGTAAAATAACTTTATTTTTTAATTTCACAAAATGAGAATATTTTCTAAAAATCTTCGCACATGAGAATTTATATATTTTTCTAATTTTTGGAGGTGTGTACACGCACGAAAATGACTAACAGTCTAATTTTGCAAAACGGACCAAAATCGGACTATTTACCAACCTAATGGACCAAAATTGACCCTGACCAACATAATTTAAATACCTCGTGGGAGAAGTGAAAGATTGAAGAGCTGGCTGTGTCATCAAGGCACAAACTCTTCTGCTGCTTAGTGTCTTTGCTTGGCTTGCTCTTGCTCTTGCTCTTGCTCTTGTTCTTGCTCTCTTTCTTATCTTCATAAGCCGGAGCTGCATAGCCGTAATAAGGCGGGCCCGACGAAGCATCCGACACCATGGATAGATCTTCTTCTTCTTCTACGTCACTCACGTAACCACCCTTTTCTTCATACAAACTTCTGGTGTATGGATCCAGATACGTCGTCCAACCCGATTCGCGCCCGCTGTTGTACTCCGAATTTGATGTATTCATTCCAAACGATCAAGTAGACGAGTTAGTTTGAATTTTACTAAACGAGCTTCTTTACAAATGCATGTGTGGAGAGAGATGGAGATATTCTTTAAGGCCTATTTTTCTCTTCTTTGTATCTACTTATAAGAGAAAGAGAGAGAGAGAGGTCCCCTTGGGATGGCATAGCGGTGAAGGTGGGTGGCCCGGGACCGATAGGTCATGGGTTCAATTCCCACTGGACACTCTATGTGTGAGTCTGTCACCCTGTCACATTAAGGGTGATTTAACTCTTCTGTGTGGTTTGCAGGCTATTGCACATGAGCGAGGTTTACCCTGTGCGCACCAAAAATAGCGGCTGCGGGTTCCTCGTCAACAAAAAAAAAAAAAAAAAGAGAGAGAGAGAGAGAGCAAATAAATCACTCGTATCCTAGACTATTTTTTGTCATGCCTCTATCCTTATACTTAATACTATTATATATCCTTTTCGAGAAGAATCAAAGTAATTGCCAGTTGTCCTGCTTATTATTTGGAGAGAGAGAGAGAGAGAGAGAGAGAGAGAGAGAGAGAGCTTATTGTTGGCTAATTAACAAGATGGTCGACATGCAAAAAGCCAAGAAAATTGTGTATAATTAATTCTGAGCTTATTGTTGGCTAATTAACAAGATGGTCGACATGCAAAAAGCCAAGAAAATTGTGTATAATTAATTCTGAGCTTATTGTTGGCTAA
This sequence comes from Lavandula angustifolia, assembly GCA_028984105.1. Classification (NCBI taxonomy): domain Eukaryota; kingdom Viridiplantae; phylum Streptophyta; class Magnoliopsida; order Lamiales; family Lamiaceae; genus Lavandula; species Lavandula angustifolia. The sequence goes on along the minus strand of CM054810.1, from coordinate 32,808,143 downwards.
TTAACAAGATGGTCGACATGCAAAAAGCCAAGAAAATTGTGTATAATTAATTCTTAAACTATAATCCCATTTTATGCTTATCTAATGGTAAATATTAGGAGAGAAAATAACCATTGTTCTTGTAAGAATATTGACATGCAAAAAGCCAAGAATTCTTCAACCAGATTAATTAAATCCCATTTTACAAAAAACATTAATTGCTCTAATTAATGGGTTCTTTTATTTGAATTTCAAGTTATACTGTCCTAATTTGAGAGGACACAAACTAGTGTTCTTGGGATTTACAAGACCAAAAAGGCACAATTTGAGGAAAAAAAAACGAAGGAAATTAATATAAGAGGAGTAGTATATATTGTTGGTCAGCTTCATACACAACAAGAATTCACATTATGTTGTCACTTAAGACAACCTTTTACTCATCTTCATTACCATGTAATTAAAAAGTTGGTCTTATTGTCCCCTTGGATGACAATAGCGGTTAAGGTGTTTACTCTGTGCTCGAAAGGTTATGAATTCAAAACTTATTAATATTGCTATATATGTGTGAATCGATCACCAATGATTATCCCCTTTTGTATTGTTTACAAACTAAAGTATTATAACATGATTTATCCCGTATACACTTCGGTAGCGGCTATATGGTACCTTCTTCGATAAAAAAAAGTTTGTCTTATTTTAATTAGTAAAAGCTCTCAATCTCAATCTCTCTCTCTCTCTCCTTTTCTATCTCTGTCTCCTAGGTTTGGAAGAGAGAGAAGTATGCATAGCAGGTGTCAAAAATGAATGAATGCAAGATTGGCCCATTCATCAGCAAGAGAATGGCAGAAGCCAGCTGAGACTAAAAAGGTGCATATGATGATAGGCCCATCATGTGCTTCTACATAAAATGCATTTCCCCCCCCCACAAATCTTTTATTTTTTTTTATTTTTCCACTTTAATTTTCTGTATTTAGAGGCCCATAAATTAATTAGAACATGCCAAGTGTAGGTGGTATAGGCCATAAGGATTTGTGGTATGTATGGAATAGATTAATGTTTTTATAAGAAATATGATTGTGATAGATTATATGAGATCGAGAAAAATTTACGAGTTTCTTCATCGTATAAAAATATATATATAGTAATTGCAATGACAAATGCAACTTAGAATTAGCTTTAAAAGTTCCAATTACTATGGGACCCTTTTTTCACATCATTTTCTTGATTTCAATTGACTCGCACAAGACAAGAACCAAGTCTACATCATTAATTGACTCCCACTAAATACATTTAGTATAAATACATAATTTGGAGACGGTGACACCCACTAGCTCGGTTACTCCCGTAAATCCGCCTATGATCAAATAGAGCAATAATGCAACACTAGATGCTCAAACACACCATGTATGTATATATATATATACTGTCTTATTTTCCTAATCGGTTGTCCCGCTATTACTGTCATTTTTTCTAAAATAGTAAAAACTACTCTTAAACAAAAAATGAAGTGGGTCCCTCCTACTTCATATTCATCCCCACACAATATCATACTCTATCTCCAAAATTCTATCTCTCACACATTTTTATTCCATTCCGTACTAGGAAATTTATGATTTTTAACATTTTGAAAACTTAAGATTATTTCTTAAAATACAATATGAAAAAAAAAAAGAGAAAAAAAAATCGATTGCGTCAACTATGCCCTGCAAAAATTTGGATAAATTCTCTTCTTCCGTCAACCACTCATCGAAAATTGTGTTCATTTCTTAATACAATTAAAACTAATAAAATACACATTTTAATGAAATTTGTTAATCTCTGTGTCGAAAATAAAGGGGACGGTAATAGCGGGACGGGGTGAGTGTCAAATCAAAAGAAAAGAAAGCAAGAGACAAAATTGTATAGGCTAGGTCACATGAGTGTATAAATTAATATTGAAAATTGTTTTAAGGTGATGAAGTCTTGCAAAATTCCAAAGGCAGTTCCCCTTGATGTGTACCAAAAGGGTTTTAGAGTTAATAATTCTATTTCCACAATAATTCAAAGGCATCTGAACAATAATTGTATGAGAAAACCGAACACAAACAAAGAACAAGAAGACTATCACTCTCACAGTTGACAGCCAATTTACATTCGAATCCGGCCGTTCACATCTTCTACGTGGTTTGCAGATTATCGTCGAATAAGCGATCAAAACGCTCTCAACTTCTTCAATCCCAAACGAGTACGTAAGTGTTTATAGAAATTAAGGTTGACTGCTTGAATTCTCATTTCGTAACATTATTTGATGCGACGTTGATAACTGCAGCCCGGCAATTTATTTTTTATTTTGTCACATTTTTTAAAATTATTTTTGGGCTTTTCATGTTGGGTTCTATTATTTATGTTGTGGGCTTTTTGATTTTGTTTAGGATTTATGACAGAGAATTTATATAAGCCTTAAAGTTTGTAATTTGTAGTATTGATTAAATCAATTGGTGAAGATCCTTATATTTAAAGATTTCCTACAACCAAAGTTTTGGCCCATCCATTGCCTAGCCCATATTATAGAAAGAAAGAAAGGAAAAAAAATAAAATAATTTCTCACTTATTCTATCAAAAATATACTATATTCGTATTTCATTGAGCTTGATTCACTTCTTTTTCGAGTTGTTAATTAAACGAAAATGAGTGGGTCCCGTGTGTAAGTAATTTGTCATTTTTAAATTGAGGCAAAATAAGTGGACATACCGATAAGAAAAATGAGACAAAATAAATGAAACAGAGAGTTCTGATTATTCTATGTTGACTATTTTTGGCTTTTAACTACGACTACAGTTTTCAAGTTACGACAACAATTTTTCACTAAAACCGTTATCTTTCCAGTATTATCGTAAGCGAAATTTGGAATGGTGAAACTCCATACTCACTTTTGACTAAAAACTCGATAAACATAAAAATTTTGAATTAAATCCTAAACATACCATGCACATTGAAAGCGTGTTGTTTCTTTCGGACACGAAAATTAAGAAAATGTTATTGTGCGATGTATATTATTCCTTTTGCCTTATAGAAAATGTCTTCTTTCTATGGTTCACATATTGTTTTTTTTTTTTCTATGGGGCACGAAAATTAAGAAAATGTCTTCTTTCTATGGGGCACGGAAATTGTCTTCTTTCTATGGGGCACAAAAATTAAAAAAATAAAATTGTATATTTTATATTGTTTCATTTTTTAACTTGTTAATTTTGATCCATATATTATTTATCTTTTTAAAAAATAAAATACTTTTTATGAGATGGCTCGAAAAGAAAAACGAAAGCGAATGGAGGGAATACAATTGCATTGCATGTAATAATAATGCACCGCTTCAACGGCCACTTCACTTTATTGTTTCGTGTGAATGATTAAATGCATCTCTCTCTCTCTCTCTCTCTCACACTCTCTCCTCTCTCTCTCTCTCTCTCTCGGCTTAGTGAAGCATCATCCAATTGCATTGCAGTTGATGGTTCGGCAGCCGCTGCCGACTCCGATTGGTCGGAAAAGCAGGCGCGATTTTAGAGTGGTTGACGCCAAGAAACGTGTTTCTTGCTCATGCGCCACGCGTAGGCCACGTGTCGTCTGCCTCACGCTTCTCACTCCACTCTTGGCACGTTTTTTAACGAACCCTAGACGAATCATATCATCCATCCTTGGAGAGATTTTACTCTGTGTCTCACCTTACCAACACCAACCTTCATTCTTCACCATATAGTCTCTACATTTTTCTAGATTAAAAAAATATATATATCCATCAATTTTCTAGAATTAAATTATTGTACATAATTATTCTTAATACAACTTAGTATGATTGTAAACATATTATAAATCAAATTTACTTATTTTTCGGTACATTGCAGGATGGAAAACAATTTTGTAACAAAAAATGATGTCAACAATTTAGAGAAGATGCATGTATGTCAATCGCTTTGAAATCTGAACCATAGTGACAAAGAGACTAGCTACGCCAATAAGTCACACGTGGTTATTAATTTTTTGTGAATTTAATAAATACTCATTCGGTCTGTTATTCTTGTTTTAGCGGGTTTTGATATAGAGATTAAGAAAGTGGATAATTGTGTATTAAAGTGGGACCCACTGATTAGATTGATTATAGTCCGCATATTACTTTTTTTTTAGACGAAGACAAGAATAATGGAACAACAGAAAAAAGAAAACTCAGACAAAAATAGCGGAATAGAGAAACTATTAAGCAACATTTTCTAAAATTTGTTGAATATATTTGATCGGCTTAATCAATTATATATAACTAGGGATCTTCTATCTCGTTTTTTAAAGACCACTACATGATCCACTAATCAAGTGGTGCCATATGCGTATTGTAGTGGATGAAACCTCATAACACACTAAAATGTTAATTGCATGGCACACCACAACACATAAATAGCACCACCTGATTGGTGGATCATATATAGTTAAACTTCGATAAAGTAATAACTTTGGGACCGAGAAAAAATATTCATTTAAAGAGGTTATTATGACTTTATCAAACATTATTTTAGTGCATTGACCCAGATCGGGACCAGAAGAAATTATTATCTGCAAAATTATTACTTTATCGAATATTACTTAATCGAGGTTTAACTGTAGTAATCCTTAAAAAGCTGAACAAAAGTCCATATCAATTATATATACTCCTCCTTTCTGTCAATCTTGCCCAATTTTTTTTTTTTATATATTTATCTTACATATCTTTTCTCGTTTTCTAAAATATTAAGATTTTGTGATTATGATATATCCACAATTTGAGAACTCATAACTTTACACATAATTAACAGTTCTTTCTAATAACAACGACGAAAAAAAATGGGACATAATTTATGGGACGAAGGAAATAATATTTTTTTGTTGTTAGGCGAAAGAGTAGAAGATTTGATGAAACCTAGAAGGAATAATAGACAAATCGTCAAAGCGATCCCTGATAGGTGTAGCCATGCATGCATCCCTCCTCCACACGCGTTTCCTCCCACCGCCTCATTGGCAATTACCCTCCTCGCCCTCAACCAATCACATTCCACCAATTTCCTAACAAATGCTTTAATGTATATATATATATATATATATATATATATATATATATATATATATATAAATCCGTCTCATTTGTTATTGATATTTCAATGTAAGAAAATGTCCATTTTCGTCCTATAATATTACACTCCTTCGTCCTAATTATTTTGTCCAGTGTTTCATTTCAGGTCGTTCTAATTATATTATTCAATTTCTTTTTTAAGAAAATTATTACACTTAATCTTTTTATAGAACCCACAACTTTACATCACTCTACACACAACTAACAATTCTTCTTAAAACTGCACCACAACCAAAATAGACAAGATAATTAAGACGGAGGGAATACTTCTTTCGTCCGAATCATCTTGCTTTGTCTTTTTCTTTTTCATAGGGTTATTAAGGAGAATCATTAGTAATGAATAAACATACGGATTCCGCAATATTAATAACTAATGAAATCGGACAATTCTTTCGGAAAAAGAAAGTAGGATAAAATGAGTATTTTTTTTATATCGGTAAGTTCGTCTTTCGAGAGTGTACTCACGCGCCCGCTAAGAATTAGTTTTTGTCTACCGATAACATTAAATAAATTTATTGATATAATATACGAACAAATGCCACATTAGAGGATCAGAATCGGAGTTTGATTTTATTAGGTTAGTTAGAGCAAAGTGTGGATTAAAAGTAGGAAAGGAAAGCAAAGAGTGGGAGAAAGTGTTGAAGTGATGAAAATCCCAGATGTCTCCATCTCTCACTTGCTTATACACGTACCCACGCCTCTCTTCCAAGTGTCATCTCTTCTCCTCTCATTCCTTCATGTTGCCGCCTCCTCATTCGTCCATCCCGCCCTTATAACCACCCAACGCCACCCACCCTTCATTCTACCACATTTAGAGAGAGAGAGAGAGAGAGGAGAGAGAGAGAGGAAAAATATCAAAAATGATCCAGACCATCAACCCCTACGCCACCTCACGAACGGCCGAGATCATGTCGAGATACCGGCCAATCGCGCCCAAGCCGGAAACCCCCGCTGCCTCCGCCGCCGAGGGCGAGAACCCCGGCGTGCCCAACGGCATCCGGAAGTCTCCTTACTTGAGGAACATGTGGGCCCATCTCCAGGCCCGTCCGACTCGGACTCGGAAGCGCGCCCGCTCCGCCGCCTTCTCGCCGCCGTCGGTGAAGCGGGCGAGGACCTGCTTGCAAGGGCTCTCGCCGCCGTATCAGCTGGCGGCGAAGAGTTTGACCATGCATGGACTCCCGCCGCCGCCGCAGATCTCGATCGCCGGCTCCAATCTTGTTCCGATCAACTGCGGCGGCGGACTTGACACCGCCGTCACAACCCTTGCGGAAACCCTAGCTCTGCCTCTCCTCTACTCCGCTCCGCCGCTGAAGAATGAGACTAAAGGGATAGACTTGAACATGGCGGCGGAGCGAGGGGCGGCGGAGGATTTAGACCTCCACCTCCACCTCCACCTATTCAAACCCATCGTGATTTCTCCTCGGCCGGTCCGACCGGTCGGATCAAATATAATCGTAAAGAAAATCATCGTCACCGATGATGCGACTATATCGAAGGGGCCGGAGCAGGTGGAGGAGGCGGTGGAGGCGGACGCGGCACCAGCGATCGTCTCCGACTCGAACAACAAGGTGAGGATGTCGAACGCGGCGTACAAGGAGATGGTGGGCCAGCCGGAGTGCTGCTGGCTGGAGCGGTGCCGCGGCCGCGGGGGGAAGAGAATCGGCGGGGAGGTGTCGCTCCGGTTCGCGGATGCGGAGGTGGGGCCGCCGCTGCCGGCTGCGGCGTTCACATGCGCGGTGAGGATCGAGTGGGAGTGCGAGGGGAAGAAGGTGTTTGTGGATGCTTCTTGCGCCGCCGTGAAGTTGGCGTGCGAGGGGAAGGATTATCAGTTTTTGTGGAGGTTTCTTACGGCGGAGGAGGCGGAGAAATCGGCTGTTTCCGACTATTGAATTAAGTTGTACATTGTACATTTAGATTAGAATGTAGTAGTTTAGATTTTATATATAGGATGTTATTATAAACTAATAGGGTTTATATATAGGATGTTATTATAAACTAATAGGGTTTATATATAGGATGTTATTATAAACTAATAGGGTTTATATATATATGTTAATCTATATATGTATACTTGAGGAGCATCAAGTATCCTATCATGTGCTTTCTTGTCTCTGCAATTGTAATCTATTTGCATATAGAGATTGTTAAGGATCAATTCGCAATTAATTGCATAGTTAAGTTTATTAATCATCATGTATAATTAAAAGGAAGTTTCTTAATACATAGATAAAGTAATATTCGATAATTCCGATATAGATCAATGTACTAAAATAATGTTCGATAAAATAATAACCTCGTTAAATGAATATTTTTTCTCAGTAACAAGGTTATTACTTTATCGAGGTTTAATTGTAATAGTGTTTTCTACCCAAATTTACATCTATTTAAGTGTTTATGATCTACTTATCGCACGGTCGATTTACGTCAAATATTTAGATGTTTATGATCTATCGATTTACGTCAAATATTTAGATGTTTATGATCTATTTATAGCAGTCAATTCTTTATTTCAGATTTTATGTTCTATTGTTATTTAATTACCTTAAATATTTAGGTATTTATGATCTACTGTCTAAGAAATATTTAGGTGTTTATGATCTATTAAAGTGTTTATGATATACTTATAGCACGATTGATTTTTATCTCAAATTTTATGTTCCACTGTTATTCAATAACAGTAAATAAACATTTAGGTGTTAATGATTTACTTATAACACTGTCGATAGAGGGAGTAAGCCCTATCATCGATCCTCCATATTATTCTCATTGTGTTTTTTATTGATTTAGAATTTTAGACGAAGAATGGTTCTTTAATAGTTTAATGGACGAATATTCAAATCATGGGATAAGATTACTTGTTCAATGAATCCAGTCTAATTTATGTCCGAGTTAAAACGACGTAGTTTTGAGTAGTTTTAAATTAACTCTTTAATTTATTTTCTTAATCCTTAAAATATCATATTCAAGAGAAGGGTCAAGAAGTAAAAGGAAGAAACACAAGGCCCAAGCCCAAAAAAAGTCTCTACAATTGCTAGGGCGAAGACAGCAGTCCGCCTTAGTAATGAGGCCCAATAAGAAGCCCAAAGAGGAAACGAAAGAAGGCCCAAGCCCAAAAAAGTCTTTACAATTTCTAGGCCGAAGACAGCAGTTTGGGCTTCAGTAGATACTCAGAAATTACGAATTCAAATACGCATCTCGAATAGCGAAAAATGGTTGCCAATTCGGACTGCTTCGGTCCTTACCGGCGGTCATGTTTTGGCTTGATACCATATGTCAAGAATACATATATGACAGACTCATACCTTAATATCGACATTACTTATCGATAGGCTCTGAATGTACTCCCCATTATTCGCTCGAATACATGTATTGCATACCTTAATATCGGCATTTTTCATCGAGAGGCTAAATATTCTCCCCATTATCCGTTCGGACACATATATAACAGACTCATACATAACTAATACGGGTAAGAAAAAATAATACTCTCTCCGTCTCAATTATAATGTTTACTTTATTTTCTATACGATTTTTAAGAAGATCTGTTAGTTGTGATGTGTAAAAGTGTGGGTCCTATAACAAAATTGTAAGTAATAATTTGTTAAAAAAAGAAGCTAAATATTATATTTATGACAGTTCGAAATAAAAAAATTAGACATTATAATTGAGATAGAGATTGGGAGGGATGGAAATGAAAAGGAATATTGTAATATTCCCATCATGGATACCATTTAGGTCCCCTTTGGTTGGTAAGGATTGTGACTCAGGAGAGTAATCTGATTTCAAATTGTTAAAATTTGTGTTTTGTAGTATAAGGAAAGTAATTTGATTCCAAAATTTTAAAATTCTATGTTTGGTTCAGTTTAAAAAAAATACCGGGAAAGTAATCAAAATCCTAAAAATAAGGAAAATATTGTAAAAATTATGAATTCTTTTTCCTTGTTCATAAATATGTATTCTTTTTTCCTTGGGATAAGGAAAGTATTTATTTATTTGTTTTATTATTATTATTATTATTATTATTATTAACAATAAAATATAATAATATATAGTTATTATTGAATAATAATATTAATAACTTGTAGTTAATAGATTTTTATAAAATAATCGAATATTTTAATTCATTTGTATTTTTATTATTTTATTTATGAACATTAATACAATATAAGAATTATTATTTTTCTTAAATAATCTTATTATTATTCTAAAAAATATTATTATTAAATTAAAAGAGTAATTTAATAAGTTGATTATTATTATTAAAGATGTTATAAGTATTAAAAAAATATTTTTAACTAAATATTTACTCAACTAAATATTTTGAATATTTAATTATAAATTATATAATAAAAAACTTATCACTAATAAGATTTTATATGTTTGTGATTAATAATATAACCACTAATAAATAATTAATGATAAAAATATTTTATTCATATTATTGATAATATAATTTTATATTTCCTAATATCGACCAAACAAATGCAAGTAATCCGCTTTCTTTAAAATCATATTTTATATAATCAAATTTCTCAATAATTTTACATTTCTTTATTATTTTATAAGCTATCATATTTTACTTAATCATATTGCATGATAACTTTACCTACCAACCAAGCGGGAATCTTACATATTCTATGGTGTTGCCCTTTGACTACAATTAGCAGATTTCTTCAGATAAGAAAAAGGAATACAGCTTCATAACCACCGTTTTCGAATTTCGATTACTCCGTGTTCTTCGTCCGATCAATCAATCTCAAGTGTAATCGTTCAATTAAGTCGCTCAATTTCAAGTTCGTATCCAGAATTGTCGATTTTTTGGGGGAAGGAAGAAGTATCATGATCGAAGCATCGATTCCATTGTCGTTCGGCGATTTCCCGGACGACGTGCAGCTATGCGTGCTCTCTTTCCTCCTCCCCGCCGAGCTGGCGGCGTTCGCCTGCACCTGCAAGCGCTTCGACGCCCTCTACCGCCACGACCAGCGCCTCTGGTTCTCCCTCTGCCACCGCCGCTGGGGGTCGAAAACCCTAATCAACAAATGGGGCGGCGGTAAGATCTCCTACAAGCATCTCTACCGCGTGCTCGACGAGTACGACAGCCTGATCGGATTCTGGCGCCGTTGCGGCGAGGCCGTGGCGTCGTCGCCGCCGCTCGTGTTCTTCGAGTGGGGGTCGTTCTACATCACCGGTTCTAGGGTTACGCCCTCGACAAATAGGGGTTACGAGGTGGTGAAGAAGCCATTTCTATGGCTGAGCATTGCTCCGAACGGGGAGGTGGTGAATTATCTCGATCCGGATGGGCGGGCGGCGTTGACCGATGAGGATTTGATGGCGGAACTGGGGGTTTCAGATAGTGACCTAATCCAGGCGAATGTGAATTTCATTGGAGAATGCCATGTGGTGGTGGAGGAGAGTTTGGGGATGAATGGTGTTAGGAGGCAATCGAGGGGTGAGGAGTGTGATGACGTCTATGGATCGCCGCCGGACGTCATGACGGAGATTTATCAGTATTTGGCTAATAGGACGAGCCCCGGCGGGTCGAGGAGGCAGAGGAGGAGGGAGAAGGAGAAGCAGGTGAGGACCAGGAAATGGGAGCCGGAGCATTTTGTCAAAATTGTGAATTGCTCGCCCAAACCTTCCCGCCCATTACAGGGGCTTTGGAAGGTATTGTCTTTTCATTAGATTCTATTTTATGCTGCAGTCTTTGCTTGCTAGTGCAACTTTCGTTTGAATCTAAGTCTTCTTGTTTGGTAAATTCGGATTTCGTAAATTAAATGTAGGCCGCTTATTTACTTGTTTCATATGAGAGTGAAAGACTGGATTTGAACATAGATAAGTATGAGTGGATGATATGGTTATACAAGACCGATGTCGGATACAAGAATATGTACATTCTAATCGTTAATAGGGTGTTTGCTTTGTTTTTCATTTGCGGTAAATCCTTGAAAGCAACTTCGTGATATGTCAAGAATCACATATCAGATAGTCTTGAGATTTTTGCCTTCTAGTCTGCAGTTTCTGAATTGCATTAACATATGCAATAAGCTTATACTTATTTCTGAACTTTATATGCAAGGGCTGAACTGAATATGTGGAATTAAAAGCAATCCATACTGCTGTTGTCTATACTAGCACGATCGTGATCGCATGCTTAGTTCTTGATATGTCAATTCATCTATGTTTGAGTTCTGTTACTTCTATGGAGTTAGTTAATAGTAGACCTCTGTTAGTTAATGATCCAGAGTGTCTCCAAATTTCAATTTCAATTCTTATCTTATTCTTGATTTGCCTCCAGCTTGTGCTTACAAACCTGACCTCTTATGCTCACTGTCTTTATCAACGTACTATAATTTTCATCAACTCTGTAATGCTACTATGACTTATCAGCAATGTGAAGAAATAAGTCTTCTTGATACCTCAAACTCCACCTCCTTCTGCAGGGTATTTGCGACGACATGAGCTTAGACTTCTACCTAGTAGCCTACGACGACGTTGGTGGCATCTCTTGCAGGAAGGTTGGCGACTCCAACCGACCTCCCACTTACCATGCTCCAATCTTCTGGACTTCAAGTCTCACATTCATAGAATCTCCCTTCTCCCCTGAAGAGGACGACATATACAACCGTCGCCTCCATCTTAGGCCGCCTGCAGAGGCAGACCAATGCCACGACAACGAAGCTGCTGTCTTGCGCATGCTGTACATCAACTCAAGCTATGACTTGGTTATCCCAGACTTAGTTGGGACTACTGTGAATCCTAGGAGGGTTGAGGGCAGAATCTGGCAGTACTGGAATGGGACATTCGGGTTCGGTTTTCTACGAGACGATTATGTTATTGACCTCAAGCATATTGCCATAGATGGTCATCTTCTTGATACAGTTGAACCCAGCATTAGTTGATCAGATCCAGACCTCTATCTTGGCTAGAATTCAATAAATAGTAGGAGAATGAATTCCCTTGCTTAGGAATGACAAATTTCATTGTACATAGTACTTTTCTTTTCTTGAATCATTTGTTATTTATTTAAACAGTTGTGTATGTATCATTCAATTCTTTAATTTCAGACATCCCATTTTAAGATTTTCTGGGCTGAAAAGTATTGATTGTCTGAATGTAGGAAAGAAAGCACCAACACAAACTGTTTCTTCAAGGTTAAACTCAATTGACAGCAGCAAACAGGAAGGGACAAAATGATCAAGAATCTGCAGATACACCTACTGAAGAAGGCTTGTCATGATCACCCTCAAGCTGGCTCAAGTTGCCCTTCTCCTTGATCAGCTGGACATGGTGGTGCTTGCAGTAGAGTCGGCCCTCGTGCGCGATGTAGTTCGACGGGCTAATTACGCACCCTCCATGGCTGCACTTGAAGCAACTCTTATGGTATGCTGTTCCATTCACTGAGACCTGCCCACATTTCTCAACCATCTCATTTTTGCCTTATGCAAGAATGTAGTTATATATTACTCCCTCCGTCCCATTATTTCTGACCCACTTTTCTTATTGGGACGCCCGTTATTTTTTACTCGGTCTCAATTTAGCAAAAAAAATTAATTAACTCTCCTACTTTATCATCTACTTTCTCATTATTTCACTCATATTTTATCTCCTACTTTATCATTTACATTAACTCTACCTAAATTCCCGTAACGAAAATAAGTGCATCAAAAATAGTGGGACGAAGGGAGTATTACCTTCTCTGTTGGATAGACTGTGTTTTTGCAGGCCAGACATTTCTCCCTTGTACCAACAAACATACTTGAAACCTTATTTGTTTTCTGAACCAAGAAAACACTTTGAAATTAGAACACATCCAATTATCACTTCAACATATGTTCAAAAGGGCTTCATTGATAAGGTTTGTTTTCTTACCTCAATGTCAGAAGCTTTGTCTGACTTTGCAATCTTAGGGGTACCTAATTACAATAAACAAGATAGTTAAATAATTTTATTTTTTTAAAATTAAAATTCAATATATGTTGTATATTTTTTATTACCTTCAAAGCTTTTGTCTAGGCTCCCTGTTCTTTTGAACAGCTGATCAAAGTGAGGCCTGCAGTAGAGCACTCCCTCAAAGGAGTTGTAGTTGGCCAACTAAATTCAAGATTCAAGAAAACACCAATCAATATTAACAAATCTTTAAAGGGATTTGGACAGGGTTCAGTTCAGATCTATGTTTGAAGATCAATAATGTGCAGAGAGAGAGAGAGAGAGAGAGAGACCTTGAGAGTGCCATTGCAATGGTGGCATCTGAAACAAGCCTTGTGGTATACTCTGTTATCAGCAGTCAACTTGTCCACAAGATACACAGTCTTGTCACAAGCCATGCATTTCTGGGTTGTACCTGCAAATGCCATCTCAGCTCTGCTCAATTGACAAACTTTTGCAGTTGATTCACTTTGCTATGTGTATGTGTTTTTGTTTTTGAAGATAGAGAGAGAGAGAGAGAGAGAGAGAGAGAGAGAGAGAGGATGAATGAGAGGAGTTCAAGATAAGAGGATTGCAGGGGATTGAGAGAGGCCACTGTCCAGTTGTAATTATCAGACATTTGGCAATCATTTGACTATACAATTTTTATAAAATTAAAATTAAAATTAAAATAATAAATTGGGATAGTTGAGATATTTATTGGAGAGAAGAGAATCATTTATCAAGGAGTATTAATTGACTACCGTTATGGGCTCATGGCAGGCCATATTTTAATATTATCGTTCAAATATTTAGAGAGCTTTAAATGCTTGCAATAATAATTCTAGTTTTTTTTTAAATAATTTCAAATGTAGGAACCTTTTGTTTGTTAATTCAAAAAACTATCAAAACTTTATTATGAAATATGAAATAAATAACTTTGGTGTGCCATATGAACCACTCAATAGTGAGTCATGATTTTGAAAATTATGAAATTCAAATTCAAGACACTGATGTGATGGTGTTACATGCCTATACAAGCAACATGCATATATGGGCATTTGGTCTAGTGGTATGATTCTCGCTTTGGGTGCGAGAGGTCCCGAGTTCGATTCTCGGAATGCCCCCTTTTTGGGCTGGTGATAGATATTGGGCCTCCATTTGTTGGGCCGTTTTTGGGCCACGGTAATACCTTGTTGGGCCGGTGAAGAATGAGTGCTTGGCCCACACTAATACCTCGTTGTTGGGCCGGTATCAGTAGAAACTTAAATTTGCATTTTCATCCAACTTTAATTATAATAGAAAAGCGCAGTTCTCATGTTCTTTTTTTAAAAAATCTCAATTCAAACAATCAATCACGCTATAAATAGTGTTTGAAACCGTTTAAATAATATGTTTCTGACTTTTTTAACGCATAAGCATTTTTTTAAATATTTGAAATGGGTGACTCTATTTTTCGTGTTTAAAATAAGCTAGAATAAGTCGAAGCTCATAAGCTAGTCAAATGGTGCTCTTAAATAGTAGAAGAAAAAAAAATCTTGAGAGTGTTTGTGTTACTGTTTTTTTAAAATAAAACTATTTTAGTAATATTGCAAACACTAAGAATTTTTTACTTACAATTAATTTTAAACTATTTTAAGCATAAGCAACTAAAAACTGCTTACAAATGTTATTACAAACATCGCCCAAGATTATGTAGAAGTATTTGGATTGTGAAAATCAATGATTATCTTAGAGGTTAGTGATTTTTTGTTCTTTTTTATTAGATGATAGGAATTTCAGATCTTTATTTAGTAGCCAAATATTACGAATTCGAATTCCACATCAATAAATATAAGTATGTCACTTATAATTAATCTAAAATAATTTCCATGACTATTACATATTGGAGGAAATTTTCAATATAGTACCGTCTTTTAAATATATCGTGTTTTGATGTTTCATGTCGAAATTTCAAGATATCATATTATACTGAAAGTTTCGGTATTCATCTATCTTACTTATAGCTAGGACTGGCAAATTAGCGGGTCGGGCCAACTAAGCCCCGCCTGCCGGGCTTTTACAACTTTACTGAGCCGATCGGGCTGCTTTTGGGCGGGCGAACAAGCTTATCTCTTGTAAAAATTAAAGATACTTAAGATGTGACTATGATTTGATTGACTACCGAACTAGGAAGAGACGGAGGTGACTATGAAAGAGGTGGAGGTGGCTGAAGTCACGAACGAGGGTTTCTGGTTTGGTATAAGGTCTTGGACTCTTGGACAGTTGGGACAAATTTATTTTACAATCCAAAATAAGGAAGAAGAACCAATTAAGATAACATAATTATAATTGATAATAATAATAATAATTTATGATTTAAATTTATTATTAAGTAAAATAAAAAAATTATTGGATGGGCTAGTCCGAGCCCGATAAGCCCAATGAACTCTTTGAGTGGGCTTTTTAAGACCCAATTTCATTTCGGAATTCTATTTTCAAAGCCCAACCTAACCCAAGTACAAGTATCCTTAGACCGGCCTATCGGACAGGACCTATTTTATCGGCTCTATTTATAGCTTCCATGTTTGTGAATAAAACCTCGTATTTCATTCGAAAACATAGACTAACACAAATTTTTAAAAAACTGAAATATTCCTATTTTATATGAAAAAATAATTATGTTACATATCGAAAATTGAAATATAGATCAGAAATTGTAAATTATAAATTTTTATTCCATGGAATAATAAATTCTGAATCAGTCCTCGTAATAATCGGCCGTCAACATTGACTACCCATATTTTACCCACGGATTTAATTTAAATATGAAATGCAATTTACTGTGGATTATTTGCGGACAGATTAGATAAGAAAACCACTGTAGCTTCGGATAATAATTTTGGGGAAAAAAAATTCGGGATCTCTTTTTTGCCGATCATCTACATCTGAATTGAGCTGAGAATCGGCGGCGGGCTTCTCAGATTGGGTTGAGGGAGGAGAGAGATTAAAGATGCGAGGACGATGTGGAAGGAGACTAGAGAGAGAGAGTTCGGGAACCTTCGCCCTAATTTGTTCAGCAGTCGCATTTTCAAATCTCGGATTCCGTCCATCCAGCTTTCCAATTCTAAGGAAGTCGTCTCCTCTCATCGCGGTGCAGTCAACTCGCTTCAGGTCCTCTTCCCTTCTAGTTGGTTGCTATGTTAATTTTTTACGATTTCTGCTGCATTTATCGATTGGCGGTTCCGATTTGTTATTTTCTCTTGTAGTGATGTTTTGTTTAATGTTCAATTGGCGCTCTGCTGTTAGTTATTTGGTAGCTTACATGCTGAATTTTTTATCCTGTGGGTGTTTGCATTGATGAGTAGTTATGAATCTAATGATGCTTGTTGTAGACCTATTGAGTTAGTATGGTTTGTTAGGACTGCTGTGGCAATTTCTTCTCATCAGCTAATTCTTATGCTGATTGATGTGCTTCTTGATCCTTCCTCGCATAGGAGGCATTTTTGCCAATTTAAATTTGGGAGTTGATATTTTTTGACTGAAAAGAGGGTCGGATTAAAAGTCTTGGAGAAGAGTTGAGTGAGTTATTGGTGGGATACTAAGGGACTACTTTATGTTTTTGTCAAGTTGATGCTCTCACTTGTTAATAGCTTGAGTTTTATTGTTTAAGTGCCTATGATCCGTCGGTTTTTTGCCTATTAAGTTAAAAGCATGTTTATTCATTGTAAATCTATGTTAAAAAGAGGTTTTCTGGGATCGTTATGATCTCAAGATCAGGTTGATTTGATAGAGGGTCGATATCTACTGGCTGGTGCATCCGATGCAACTGTTGCAGTGTATGATATTCAGCGTGCAACAGATTACGAGGGTCGTGGCCTAATTGCAAAGCACAAGTCATTGTTTGTCATCAACAAGCAGCATGAGCATGGCCATAAATTTTCTGTATCCTCTGCCATCTGGTATCCAATTGACACGGGGTTGTTCGTTACTGGTTCTTATGACCATCATGTCAATGTTTGGGATACAAACACTACACGAGTAAGATACTTTTCCGGCATTAGCTCTATTTTTTGTGTTTCCGCTCCCCACATGTTTTACATTTCTGAAATTATCTTCTGCAGGTTGTAATGAATTTTAAA
Organism: Lavandula angustifolia; assembly: GCA_028984105.1. Lineage (NCBI taxonomy): Eukaryota > Viridiplantae > Streptophyta > Magnoliopsida > Lamiales > Lamiaceae > Lavandula > Lavandula angustifolia. Next base: position 32,791,007 of record CM054810.1, on the reverse strand, counting down.
ATGCCTGGAAAGGTTTATAGAAATGCTATGTCTCCAATAGCAAAATCTCACATGTTAATTGCTGCTGGAACTGAAGATGTCCAAGTTCGATTGTGTGATATTGCTTCTGGTGCATTTGCTCACACTTTATCTGGTCATCGTGGTATGATAGTGGTACATTATTTTGCATTACATGAAGCTAATTCATTTGTTCTGTAATTTTCTAGCTTTTCTGGTCTTGTCTTCAATTGCCAAGTAACTGACCGTGACTTAGAATAACACATACGTACAGTGTACACTCGACATAATCCAGCCTTTTCTGTACTCCAATCAGAGCTAATATCTCTCTTTGAGCTTCCACTTTTTATTTACGCCACTCATTTGGCATAAGGCATTTCTCTTGTTGTCTACCTTATTTCTGTCATCAGCATTGCATATTAATATTGCTCGAACTACCTCCAAGCGGAATGTAGGAAAATCTGTTCACTTTTCTAGTAATGCTTCACACTATTGCAGGATTTCTTTGAAATGCATGCATGTATTAAATTGTACTAAAACTGTGTTAATATCTCCTGATTGTTTGACAGATGGAGTAATGTCATTGGAGTGGTCCACTTCTAGCGAGTGGGTATTGGTTACTGGAGGATGTGACGGTGCAATACGTTTTTGGGACATCAGACGAGCTGGGTGTTTTCGTGTTTTGGATCAATCCCATACCCAGTTTGGAAGACGTCCCCCCCTTGTGTCTCCAACAACAAATAAGGTTCCAGTTTCATTTAATTTGTTTTCTTATCAATTGATGGCTAAGTTAAACTCTTTGAGTCGACTTTTCAAATATTGGCTTGCTAAGATAGTACTCCCTCAGTCCCATTAAAAGTGTCCACCTTTCCCGATTAAGTTGTCCCATTCTAAGTGTTCCCTTTCCTAATATGGCAATATTACTCTACATTCAAAAATGAGGTGGGCCTCTCATTACTCACTATCCACCCTACATTTTTATACACACTATCTCTCCAAAAGTTTCTCTCTCACACGATTTTGGTCCGTTCCGAATTAAAAAAAATTATGATTTTTAACCTTTTGGAATTATTTCTTTAATTAGAAAGAAAAAAATTCGAAAAAAAAATCAATTGCCTCAATTGTGCCTTTATAATTCCCAATTTTGATAGGGTCAGTGGGTCCTGAATTTCTCCAGGGATGTGGATTTGGATGAATTATCAATCATTCCCATCAACCATTCCTCGAAAACTGTGTTAATTTCTTAATACAATTAAAACTCATAAAATATATATCTAACTAATGTTTTTAATCTCCGTGCCGAAAAGAAATGGGACGCTTTTAATGGGATGGAGGGAGTATATATTTTCCATTTCGTGGCTTGTTTTCTTGCTGTGATTGATGTGGTTGTCTATAGGATTTATTTTGATGAAAATGAAATCCAGGTCAGCAATTGACTAGTAAATAGATTCAAACAAAGCACATTTCTAACTTTTTGTGGTTTTGTGTGGTTCTATTTGAACCTTGTCATGCATTTTCGAGGCATTAGAATGCTACACAAACAGGCTGCTACTAAGCAGGGCGCCTTTAGACAAGAAGTATGATGTATCATACTATCACATGCTCGTAGGAGACCTAGATCTTAGTTTCTCATAATTTTGTGGAATCATCTCCAGAAATCATCAATGCTGCAGTCTTCTGCCAAAGCCAGGCCACCTCAAAGAAAATCAGCTAATGGAAACACTTTAAAGCCCCATACTGTTAGGGCTTCTAGTCAAATGAAAAGTGCAAAACAGAGATCACATCCTGGAATGCTGTCAAGCCACGATCGTGCCACAGCCCATTACGGCGTAGTAACTGGACTAAAGGTGACTGAAGATGGCATGTATCTTCTAAGTGCAGGTTGAATTTCCTACATGTTAAAGCAATATCTATTATCCTTACCAGTTATATGTATGGAGTATTTCCGGTACGAAAAATAAGAATGCATCTTACCTTCTTTTAGTGATTTTAGAAGACTAGAGAGTTCATTCAAATATATTAAAATTAGTTATTCTCGTTCGACTCACAGGGTCCGATTCAAGATTGAGATTGTGGGATATCGAATCCGGAAACAATACACTCGTGAACTTTGAAACTGCACGGCTACAAATCAGCAAACCCGTACAGATGGCTGTATCACAAGATTCAGCTCTTTCTTTTGTTCCTTGCATGACCACAGTAAAGGTACACACTTTCTCTATCCTCTTTAACACATCATTTTTTTTCTTTTAAATTTATAGTCTTCTCACATTCTCTCTCTTAGGTCTTTGATATTTGGTCCGGCCAAACAAAGTACTCTTTCCGCGGCCACTACGAAAACGTTAACTGCTGTTGGTATAATGCACTTGATCAGGTCTCATATTGATCCCCATTGTGCTCTCTCTCTCTCATATTGATCCCCATTGTGACCACTTTTATGAATACAATTAGTGGGGAGGAGATTCTTTTAACTGGCGATTAGCCGGTTACTATGAAGCCTTTCCAATTCAATTCCATGTTTTCAGACAACTAATCAAGTGGTTTACTACATATAGGAGTTATACACTGGTGGTAATGATCGGCAAATCCTTGTCTGGTCTCCACCCAAAATCTTTTCTGATGAAGTGGTAACCTTTCAAAACTACTTGCTAACGTAATGATGCTTAACATTAACATAGTAACCCTGCATTTTGAGCCTTTCTTATTTGCAAAACGCAGGACGATACGAAAATCGGGCGGGCTGCAGCCACTGATCAGGATAACTGGAGTGATTAAGGTGTTCATATTTATTACTACATAGCAAGGTTTTCGCTTGCTTTCTCGTTCTTTACTTTGACAAGAGAAACTCTACCATGCACGACTTAATTTTTTATTTTACGCAACCACTATGTGCGGTACGTGGATAAACTCGGCTCTTGTGTAATAGTCTGTACACGTGCATGCTTGTGAATAGTAGATATTCGGGTTATCGAACATGAGATTTGTGAATTAAAAGTAAAACTAGAGTACAATAATAAGGAATAATGCCAAACTTCTTGAAGTTTATTGTTGTTCCACATTGACTTGATACCGATCATGTCTTTGCCGTATGAGGTTAGATAATTCTCTTCCCTTATGAGGCACTTTAGGAAATTAGCAACTCAATTTTGGTAGTGTTCGGAACAGCTTGAATAAACTGCTTCTACGCTTTTTCGCTGCATAAACACTCTTTTTAATATTTGGAATGTAGACTTTTGCTTTTTTTATAGTTTAAAATAAGTCAGAATAATCAAAAGCAAAAACTATTTTTTTAAAATATTGCAAATACTAACAAATTTAACTTTAAAATAACTTTAACCATAAGTAGCTAAAAGGTGCTTATAAAAGTAATTTCAGACACTGCCTTTATAAGAAATACTCCCTTTGTTTTAAGGTACTGTCTACTTTTTTTTCATTGCGATTTTTATGGAGAGTTATTAGTTGTGTATAAAGTTGTAGGTTCCTCAAATAATAATTTGCTAAAATAAATAAATTGGACAATATCTTTGAGATATATATTGTTTGATTTTTTATTTAATTTATTTATGCTCATATATTTTTATTTATTTTAGAAAGATAATACTTTTAATGGAACAACCGAATTATGAAAGAATGGCACTTATAATGGATCAGAGGGAGTATAACATACGGTTGCCGAGTACATAGTTTGAGATACAAAACTTTTTCTACGTATACATGTGGAGTTGAAACATGAAGGTGGCTAACTACTTGTATGGTGTGTTTGTGTGTGAAAATGAGGACAGTCGGAAGCATTGATTGATCTTCTCCGGCAGCCAAGATCCGGCAACGGCGCTGCGAGGGACATCTGATGTGTCGTTTTCTCACACTCCCACATGCATCCTGCCAAAAACCCACTCCCCCAAGTGAGACAAAAATAGAGTGACAACAAAAATACAGGTAAAAAACAAGAAAAAAAAATTATCAATGGGGATAGAGGATCACTGTAAATATAGAGTTATGTAAATTTACCCCACTCGCAATTTTGAAGATAAAGAAAAAAAAAAGTTTATTTTCAATAGAAATCTTTTCTTTCATTATAATTTCGAGACAAAAAGAATTTGGTCTATTTCAATGGGACGGATATAGCAATATTGCTTAATTATACAAGGTATTTTGTGTGGGTGGGGTGGGTGGATGAGGGGTGGTTTGGGTGGGGGTATGGGGAGGCACGTAACAGTTTTACGTAATTTCGCTTGAATACGATATAGTTTTTGTACTTTTCTTATCTAATAGTAATTCATAATTTCTATTATTTATGTTTCATTTGCCTTTTCGAATTGTTACATTATTTATATCTCATACCAAATAAGAAAATAAATTAGTGGACCATAATTAATTTAAACTTTCGGATTTTTCTACCATAGACCAAGTTCACAAGACCTTGTAGGTCAGGTTAATTTAATTAGCACTTTTAATTATATTTTCTTACGTTTTTTTTTTAATTTCAAAAATCTCCTATGTGGCATAATCTTAGATCACAAGGTTCATAATTTAAGTGGTGGACGTGATTTAGGATAGAAAAATCCCGCCTTCTTAATCTTTTTACCCAATTATAATGAGAAGTAAATAATGAGACGAATGAAAGTCTATATCAATTGTGGATGATATGTGAATAAAAGTGATGCGAGAATAAAAGTTAAAGCAAGGCTATTTGTGATTGTGCCTATCCACGAGAATAACTCCTTTGTAACCCCATTTGAGGAGGAACATGATTAATGCCGGCAATTTTCTTAACGCCACGTTTAAAGCCTACATAGTTCGAATCATTAGGTGTTGGACTTCAAAATTCAAGCCTTTACCAAATAAAGAAAATAGGAAATTAATCCCAATTGAAACCCCTCTTGATCCAACCAATGAATCAAACCCTAAATGAACAAAAAAAAATGGGGGCGTTTGGTAAAAAGGTTTGAAATCAGGAATCGGTATGAAATCCATATATGGTATTCGGATTATGAGTAAAACTAAAATTTTATACGAAATACATGTATATTAATGATCTTAAATCTGAATGACTAATCCAAACAGATATATTGGAATGAGTCGGTCCATTCCGAAATTGAAGAGAATTATCCTGAACCTGAATTCGATTGCAAGCTGCGAACCAAACACCATCTGGGTTTGTTAAATCTAATCCTAACTTTATCCATCGAAATAGTGTAACAAAATACGAAATGAAAATACGTGGATTTAATCACACACACGTCTCCACTCATTTTTCTTCCTTTCACACGTGAATCATTGCTATCCACATGTTTCATATGCTTATAATTACTCAATTTTCTTGGAAAAATCTATGATTGTAAAAAGGAAGCCATGATAGAACTGAAACCACTCTCTTTTTATACGAGATTTTAGATTATACTCGGTACACATATTAAATAGCGATTATTCGTTTATCTCGTACGAAGTCCGCACTCGAAAGTGTGTCCCCACGCCCATACCATAATCAACCATTTTATGCAACATTTCATGGATACAATTCTTTTTGCAAGCCCAATCGACCAAGCATTAAATGTTAAAAGTAAATATCGAATAGCGCATAAATTGTGCGGAAGTATATTTCTATTGAGGAAAAAACAAAACATATATATACAACAGATCAGTGCTCTAATCTAAGAAAAGAAAATCAAGAATAATCTTCTCTAATCAATCCATTGAATATCGCTATCTTCATCCATCCATGAATATAATAATCTTCTTTTAATCCATCTCATGAATATCGCTATTTTCAATCCTTGAATATAATAATCTTCTTTGATCCATCTCATGAATATCGATTTCTTCAATCCATTGAATATCGCTATCTTTAATTCATGAATATTGCTAATATTAAATGAATCCATGGATACAATTAGAGCCGGCAAAATAAGACCCGCCCTTGGGCCGGCCCCAGTACCCGAAAAGGGTTAGGTTGGCCTCTAAAAATAAGAAGCCGAAGGTGTCTTGGGCTTAAAAGCCCGCCCAAAAAAACCACGGCTCATATGGGCTTTGGGCTAAAAAAGCCCGGGGTTTTAGGCTAAAAAGCCCGCCCTAGAAAAAAATACATAATTATTAGATAATATTAATATTAATACATAAATATAAATGAAAAAAGATGGGAGAGAAAAACTTCTCAAAGAAAGATTCAAAATGCAATTAATATATGTTGAAACTTGGACGATTTTAAGTTGTTTATTATGTCTTAGTTTGAATTTTTGTAATGTTTACTTGCATACGGCTTTGAATTTTGATATTTATTTGTACTTAAATCTATAATATGATCTATTTAGTCTATTTAATTACTTCATAATTTATACTTTATTCAACATTAATATATTTAATTTAAATTATACATATTAATTTTATTTTTAAACAACAAATATATAATTATAAAATTATAAAAAATATTAAATAGATTAGTGGGTTAAGCCCGCCCGCCCGCCCCGAAAGCCCGGGTTGGATTGGGCTTCATAAATTTTGACCCGGTGAAAGTAGCGGGCGGGCTCGAGCGGGCCTCAAAATTAAGTTTGGGGAATTGGGCCGGCCCGCCCGCCCATTTTGCCACCTCTAGATACAATATAAAGATTTTAAACTCAGCAATTCTCTATTCTCTATTATTTTAAAATTGGGCCTTTTTTTCTCTCTTTTGTAATATTGAAATTGAATTGTGACCAATTGGAGAAATTGGAATAATTTGCATAAATGTGTATATGGTTTGGATCGGATTGGGACCAAATTGGATCACTGTCTCTTTTGAGCTGTAGTGATGTTAAATGTCTCCACTCTAATTAAACAATACCCAACCCATTATTTATGTCTTATTTTTCTTAATTGTGTTATTTTATTATTTCTGTCTTGTTTCTAAAAATGTAAAAAAATTAAATTTATAATTCTAAAATAAAGTGAATCCCTCCTTACTTACTATCAAAAGTCTTTTATCTCTCACGGTTTGTTCCTCTCCGAACTCGTAAATTTACGATTCTTAATTTTTTGAAAACTTTAAATTATTTTTTCAAATATAATATAAAAAAATCAATCAATTTGATCAATTATAGCTAGAATTTGATATCATTCATTCAGAACAATAATTACTAAAAAATTGTGCATATTTCTTAATACAATTAAAATTTATGAAATAAACATATAAATAAAATTTATTAGGTAGTGTTTGAAAAAAAAATTATAAATAATATTAATTATTTATACTTAATTATTTTTAAGTAAAAATTATTAATATTTAAAATAACAAAAAAATAAAACAATTTAATTTGAGAGAAAATAGTTTTACAAACATTAAAAAATTTGAAAAACTCATCCATACAAAAGGAGAGATACTCCCCCACCCCCACACTATAAATACCCCCTCAACTAACCCTCTCAAATCTCCATTAATTTATTCACACAAATAATAATTTCTCAACCACCATCTCTCTCCTCTCTCTCTTCAATGGGGCACAGTCTGCTCGAGGCCTTGAACGTCCGCGTAGTAGGCTCCGGCGAGAAGATCCTAGTCCTCGCTCACGGCGTCGGCACCGATCAGTCGGCGTGGCAGCGCATTCTCCCCTTCTTCCGCCACGATCACCGGATTGTGCTTTTTGACCTAGTCTGCGCCGGTACAGTCAACCCCGATTACTTCGATTTCAGCCGCTACACCACCTTAGACGCCTACGTAGACGATCTCCTCTACATCCTCGACGCCTTACGGATCGAGCGGTGCACCTATGTCGGCCACTCCGTCTCCGCAACCATCGGAATTCTCGCCTCCATTAAACGCCCCGAGCTTTTCACTAAGCTCATCCTCGTCGGCTTCTCACCTAGGTTAAAATTGAAAATTTGAGATTCTACAATTTCTACAGATTCTACTAGTTTCTACTCTGCAATTGAGTTAATCGATTTGATTTTGCGGTTCGATTAGGTTTCTGAACGATCACAATTACCACGGAGGATTCGAGAAGGGGGAGATCGAGCAGGTATTCTCGGCGATGAAGTCGAACTACGAGGCGTGGGTGAACGGATTCGCGCCGCTGGCGGTGGGAGCGGACGTGCCAGAGGCGGTGCGGGAGTTCAGCCGGACGCTCTTCAACATGCGGCCGGACATCACGCTGTTCGTGTCGCGGACGGTGTTCATCAGCGACCTCCGGGGAGTGCTGGGGCTCGTGCGCGCGCCGTGCTCGATAATCCAGACGGCGAAGGACGTCTCCGTGCCGGCGTCGGTGGCGACGTACGTTAAGAACCACCTCGGCGGGCGGAGCACGGTGCATATGCTGAACATCGAGGGGCACCTCCCCCCACCTCTCCGCGCCTAACCTCCTCGCGCAGGAGCTCCGCCGCGCGCTGCCGAGATGACGGACGAAACGGCGTCGTGTCGTGGAGTGAAAGGGATGTTTGAATTGCGGGAATAACGAGGGACGGGTTTTAGCGTGGACTGGAATTGTTGATTGAAGGGGATTGGATTTTGTTTTTTCTTTTGTTTTTTCTTTTTCTAAGGATAAGAATACCCACGTGATCGTCACGTGATGAGGTGCCCATTTTGTCTTACCACTTTTTCTCTCTTTTCTTCTTTTCCAAGGCTTATTATTTTTTGTGTGTTTTGATTTGGAAGGGGAATCAGTGGCGGATTTAAAGGGCGTCGACGGATTTCAAATATGTGATTTAATCGACTTTTTTTTTTGAAGTTAGTCTTGTTCGATTGATTTTACTACTATACATGAATTATTATATAAAATAAACTTACAAATAATGTATCTTAATATTCTCTCCGTCCCTATTTTATATGCTAATTTATTTTTTCACATAAATTAAAAAAAAAATTAATGATATGAAAGTTAGATAAATATTGGTATTGAAATTTGAGTAAATTAAAATAAATTATTAAAAAACTAATGTTATAATTGTGTTTGGTATTTTTCTATGTTATCATACTATTAATTAGTTAAATATAAAAAAAATTGGAAAGAGAATTGATTAGATATAAAAAAAAATTATTAATAAACATATAAATTTAGAATAAATGAAAAATAAAAATAAACATATATATTTGAAAGGGATGGAGTATATGATAATTGTGGATTTTTTTCGACATGATAGAAATGAGTATGACACGAAAACAACATAAAATCCATCATCCAAAAGGTTTAACGTTAAATCACGCGTGCATCTCCCATATTCAAACAATCATTAAACATGCGACTCTATCATTACATACCTTCTAAGTAGTAAATTAAGAAGGTATGTAATCACTCAAAGTCTCAACATAAGTAGTAAATTTTTTTTTTTTTTAAATACTACTCCTCTGTCCTATTAATTATGTTATATAGGATTTCAGTACGGAAATTAATAACCATGACTTTCTTGTATAAATAATGCAAGACCTATGTGACATTTTGTGATTTGTAGTGTTATCTTATTTCGTTGGAGGGAAACATAATAGTATTATTAGGACAATCGATGTAGTATACATGACAATGTTAATGGGACAGAGAAAATCCTAAATTAACTTGATTCCTGTGTAATAAATCTAAAATTATACGTAAAATACAAATTTAATCATGTATGACAAATTTCGAATCAATTTCTTAACACTCAAATCAAATATATCAGAATATAAATCGCTACGTTATCTCAAGGAACATCTGCATAAAAAATGGACATGTTATCCATACACATAGGTAGCAATGGTGCTTCTCCCATGCCCAAAAAAATCATTACAAATTAGACTATTTTCATCATCTAATATTCTCTGTCTCTATCATTAGCTACCTTTTAACTCTAATTATGCCATATCCATTATATCTAATCATTTCAAGTTCACTCTATATATTCTCAATAGAAAGAAAAAGACTCTAAAATTATTTAACCTTTTTACCAAAATTATCAAAAACAATTGTGGCTTCTAGTCCCAAATTTTGGCAAGTCGATGTGTCCCATTTTTAATATTATATTTTTTTATTTACACGTAGTCTTTTCATTACCTTTAATAGCACGATGTAGAAGTTAATTAACAAGGGTGCTTCAAATAGTAATTTCATTTATTTTTAGTTCATTCAGTTAAACCTCGATAATATAATAACTTGGGACCGAAAAAAAATATTCATTTAACTAGGTTATTATTTTATCGAATATTATTTTAGTGCATTGACCAATATCAGGATCGGAATAAATTATTATTTTAACGAGATTATTACTTTATCGAATATTATTTTATCGAGGTTTAACTGTTATAAACAATTGGAGGAGAAACATGTGAAATCTCTCTATTTAACATTATATTTTTTCAAATTTGTGAAAATTAAGTTTAGTGCTCATATTCCGAATAGGGTTGATAGTATGACGATCTCGTAACTAGATAGTATTGAGTGCATTCTAGAAATACGAAGAATGAAAGTATGATGTTTTTAAACTAGTACGAAGAATATAAGTACATTGCTTCGGAAAACAATGTGCTAGAGTTTCTCTAAAACCTTTGTACTTGGGTCGATGTGAAAATTATAGATTTTGTTGATATTTATTTTGAAATTATAAATTTTATTTCGAATTCTTAATTCTGAATCGGCTCCTTGGTTTTGAGTCTCTTACTTTTGAGTGGGGATCCTCTACTCCATTAGGTGTCCCAATACATGTCCCACCAATAAGTGGGAACATGTGTCGATTTATGATAATTTGATGGCCCACCAATGCACGCGTGACGCCGCGTGATTGGTGGGCCACTCAATGGGACACCAACTTTTGGGATATAGATCTTTTCCACTTACTTTTGTGGGCCAGAGGATCTTTTGGCCCAAAAAATGGTGGCCCCTTCGGTGGCCCACCAATCACGCCCCGCTACGCGTGCATTGGTGGACCACCTTTTTTAAAATCAAATATTAATTTAATTGAGTGGAGTCCACCAATGCACGCGTGGCGGGGCGTGATTGGTGGGCCACTGAGTGTTATTTCCATTTTGGGACAGAAGATCCGGTCCGCTTTTGTGGATGCCATTCTTGATAGAAAGAGAGAAATAAATGAATTGAAAATGATGGGGGGAGTGGAGATAAGATTAAGCTCAAAGGGAGTGAGTGGATGAGTCATAAAGAAAAAATATGGAATATTCAAATGGAGACCAACTCGAGGCTGTAATTCTACCAAGTCTTGTACCCGCATGTGTACTGATATCCAATGCGACTTTCCGCACCATATTGCGTCCCCACCTATTCCTTGTGGATATTGACAAGACGTACTTCAATTTAGGAGGCTACATCCATCCAATTCAATACTCTTGTTCGTCTCGTCGGATTTATCTTGTTTGTTTTCAGTACAGAGAGGAATATGATTAGTTGATTCTGTGTAGAGAGGTGGGAGGCACCACAAAGAGAAAGTGGCAGTCTGTGCAATAATTATTTTCTATTTTAAGAAATAAGATAAGTAAAGTGGAATAATTCGAAAAGGAAAATAAGCCAAGTTAAACGAAACTGATGAAGCATTATATTTTACTATAAATTAATTTCAAATTTGGCATTACTAGTAACATTTCTTTGGGCTTGGTGTCTGAACTTTATTTTAGTGTCTTTATTTTAAAAAATTATAAATCAACATTTATTAATTTTAGTGTCTTTATTTTAAAAATGATAAATTTTATTTCCAAACTTAAGAAATATTTGCTACTTTGGTGTCTTCTATTAATTTAATAGTTAATTAATATCAATGATGATATAGAGAATGATAAAATCGTAAAATCGTGCATAATATTTTTTTAAATATAATTAGTAATTGAATATTCTTAAAAATTAAAAACTAAATAACATTAAAAAATTTTGTTACTAAGAAAAAAATATAGATGTATATGGCTCAATTTATATAAAGACATGACTTTTAGCCTCATTTTAGCATTGTAATATTTATGTAACATAAAAAAAATAAATTACAAATTACAAAATCTTACATAAGAAATGCTAGTATATTTAGATTCATCTTTGTTGGGCTTAAAGGAAGTCTCTTTCCAACCCAATAACAACATCTCTTCCTTGAGCCCCAAACACATTTGATGATCTAATTCACAATTCTTTTTAAAGAGAAAAGAACTACCCATATAGCTAACTCAATTATCTATGCATTATCATACAATTAAACCTCGATAAAGTAATATTCGACAAAGTAATAATCTCACTAAGATAAAAATTTCTTCCGATCTCGATATGGGTCAATGCATTAAAATAATGTTCGATAAAGTAATAATCTCGTCAAATGAATATTTTTTCTCGATCTCAAGGTTATTACTTTATTGAGGTTTAACTGTACTAGCATTAACGTATCCTATAGGCGGAGAGACCAGGCCGGATCTTCTGGCTCAATTTGTGAGGAACACTACATGGCGCACCAATCAGGTAATGACACGTGTGTTTTTAAAGTTAAACAAACACTATAATATTAACTACATGGCCCACCAATACACACGTGGCACCGCGTGATTGATGGACCACTGAGTGGTCCTTACAAAATTGAGCCGGAAGATCCACGGCGCAGAGAGACGACCCGATTTCCTCAACAGACAATTGAAAACGAACCCACTACGATTCAATTCACTCTACCACAAGATCATGTAACATTTGCATGAGTGCAAGAAGAGGAAAGGGAAACCAAGTACAACAAGCATGGCCAAGAAGAGTACTATCCAAAGACAAACCAAAAGTGACAGCAAGAGAAATTTCCAACCTTCTCCTACAAAGCAAAAAACATGAGGCCCCTTCACTGCTCAACAAAATAGGGGCAAAAGCCTCAAATCTAGTGGCAAAGATGAGCTCCAACATGCCTTAAAGCATTACAACAAATCCCCAATCACACTCAATCTCTCACAAACCTTCCTCCCTTTCTGATGGGAAATCTTGCAACAGAGTTGTATCAAATCAAAGAGACAGCCCCTCTTCTTCAATCACATTCCTCTCTACTTCATACTTTTTAAGAAAAAGAAAAATAAAAAAGGCAGGCCCTCTAAAATCTAGGGCTGCATATGGATAATATGAGTGGATGATTGTCCAAATAATCAAACAAATGGGACAAGTATATAAAAAACAATAGCTGTTAAACAGTGTGAAAGTCATCTCTCTGGCCTCCCTTTCCTCTGCTTTTCCCTCTCTCTCATCAGCAGTTTAAGACCCTTTATCATCTGACAAACTTTAATTGCCCTTCTTTTTTCTTTCCCTCTCCAAATATGATTAACACTTCTACTTTCCCCTTCTATTCTCGAGTCCAATCAACTCCAAAATCATATACAAGTAGTAACTAAACATAAAAACTAGCATGATTCTCACCCAAGAAAGTGATGCTTCCTTCTTGTCAAGGCTTTGGCTTCTTGTTAGCCGAGTCGCCCGGCTCATCAACATCGTTGAACTCGAGCCGTTTTCGATTTGCGGAAGGTACCGAAGAACTTCCATAGGGTTGTAACTGGTTAGGGGATAGAACAGGAGACTCAATGCCTTTGCTTGCATTGAATCTTTCCATGTCCATTTTCTTGAACAAGTTGTAGCAAGAAATGATGCTTTCCTGCAATTAGAGAATGTTTTCAAGATTTAAGAATTCAAATTCACAATCAACTAACAAAAGGGAAATGACTCACACTTTTAAGTGAATGAGAATTTAAGCCACCAATTTTTAACTGCAAAGCCTCTCTTGTAAAGCCTTGATCCAATGCAACCAATGTGGCAGCTGCAGCTATCACAGATGGTGTGTGACACATAATTTCTGTCTCTGCATTTAACATTATCATTAAATCTAAGGCTTGTAATGACTAAATCAATCAAAACAATTGAAGAAACTACACTCTTGGATTTACCTCTCAATGATCTTAAAATGACTTCCACAATTCTTGAAAATCTATCTTGTGGGAGTGAGTTATTATCATAGAAGCTTCTTGCAAAGAATCTAATGAAACTAAAAGGAGTGAGAGATCCCATTTTCCACCCCAATGTATTCAACACCAAAAGCTCCATTCTCTGTATCACATGGCTCTCAAAGTTGTAATCCTCCACACAAAATTCAGACAATGCAGGCACACTAATTTCTTCCATTTTTGCAGCAAGTGATAGACAAGCCATGGACAATAGTCTTATAGCCCAAGACTTCTCTTCCTACATTCATCACAAAGAATTCAAGAAAACAATCTCCCACATCATAAAAATCCAATCTCTAGGCCAAAAACCCATAAAAAATTAAACAAAACACAAGTAACAACTCACATCAATAGATCTTCTTGAAAGAAATCTATCAAGATATGTAACTGATGCATATGCAGTTTGGAATCCAAATCCAAGAACTTCCCTTTTCTGCAAAATCAAAAGAAATGTGAAAAAGATTCAATCTTTACCACTCCATCATCAAGAAAATCAAACACATTCAACACATACACACAAAATCAAAGTGGGTTTGGAAACAAACTCTTAAAATGTAATGGATTCCTTCCACACGAGCCCTTTGAATCCAAGAATTGTGGAGAAAATCTTGCGATTCGGCCCCACCATTTGTGATCTCTCTATCGATTAGAGTTTGGATATACAAATCATCACAATCATCTACTAAGATTCCTTCTTCTTCACACTCTACACTTCCCAAATCCTCATTACATAGGAGTAGACTAGTGGGAGAGAGCATTGCTTCGTGTTGGTACTTCTCTCTCTATTCTGTATATATCTAATGGGGATGAGAGAGAAAGTGGGACTTGTGTGAATAGTGTGGGAGAAATTTGTGCCACCAAAACAAGCTGTATCTCATAATTAGGCATGTGATGAACCTACTTCTATAAATTTCCTCATTACAACATTAAACACTTTAAATCTTATACAGTATTACGTAATAATGGGGAAATAAATAAATGGGGGTTGCTGAATCCACAAACAAGATGTGGCGGCGGCGGAGAGTGGTGGTGGGAAGTGGAGGGGGGAGTGGTGGTGGGAAGTGGAGGAGAGGGAGAGGTTGCAGTTGGCCTTTTTAGAGTGAGAAATTGGGTTTACTTAATTCTTGGCTTTGACATAGGAGGCATCCAATGGAGTGAGGCCACGTGGAGGGCAAGCTGTAATATTGTTTATTCGACTTTTATTAATGCCGTTTATTTCTATTGTACATTAAATGTTGTTTTAGAATTTAATCTACTTCTCATTTATTTTAGATAATAAATTATTTCAAGCTTTATTAAATATTTGTGTATGATTCTAAAATGATTCTTTAAAATCATGTAAATATTTATAATGACATTTAATAAAAGTTGGTGAGAAAGTGATACTCGTGATTTTTTAATTATGGAGTAATTCATAATGTAGTATCAGTGCAAGCGTAAATCGATGACGATTAGTTTGGTTCATATGCAAACGTCGATGGTCATATCGGTCTATATGTGAAAAACGTGTTGAAGTCTTTAATGTTTCATTATAATTTATAATCAATAAAATTAAATTAGAAATTAAGATTTAATATTATAGTTCCATGAAAGTTCCTTGGCATATGAAGGTCATTTTTAAAATGTACAAAATTAATTACTACTACATTTTTGTTATTAATTATAAAATGCGTGGCGTTTTCCTATTGGTCCATAAATTATTAACTGCAGCTACAATAATATTGTATGACTGGTCAAGAAGAACGTGGGTTTGGGCCATCATGGCGTCACTTCACATTACATAAGCATAGTAATTAATTTATATATGATCCTCTAGGATTTATATAATTAAATACAGTTAAATCTCTCTAAATTAATATTATCGGGACCTTGAGATTTTATTATTTTAGATAGATATTAATTTATCTATAAACTAATATTTATTAATTTAGAGAGAGTTTTCGAATTTCAACGAGATCGAATTTTAATTAGATGAATGTAATGAGTAATAAGCTTTATCTATTATCATATTTAATGTCATTTACTATCTAAAATCAATAGATTATATTAATTTGTATTTCTTCATTTAAAAAAAAGTACAATAATATAATTAACATTCATGAACAATAAACACTAAAAAAAATACTAAAAATAATACAATTCATTTTTAACCAATTTCGTGCAATGAATCAGGTAACTCTTCACATTTTTTTATGGTGCAGTTCGTGAAAATAAAATTGGAACTTTTTTATGCAATTACAAAAGTTTTAGATGAGATTCAATTATATTTCAGTTTTAACAACAGTAGAATCATATTTCACATCACTCTCTTAGTGTTGTTGATAATTTTATATAATTATTAATTTATGATATTGACGGACTATACATTTACATATGAATTTTCTAAAAAATATTATTTTATTATCTTATCGAATTTGAAGATTTTTTATACCGGCCCGAATCGGGACCGGAGAAAAATATTATCTTACAGAGATTATTAATTTACCGATTATTAAATTGTGGAGATTCTACTGTATGAGGCTTAACGACTTAATAGCAGTGAACAAAAAAATCCTACCCAATCTGATCTTTTAGAAAAATTAAAATTAAAATTTATTTCGATCACCATCGAAATTGTCGATTTCGCCTCATCTATTCCGACTTACAATACAGATTCAACTTCTTCGAAAATCGTTTGATCTATAAAATTACATTCTTGTTTGTTAATCCAGTAACACAGATTTGAGATTAGTAATTAGCCAATAGACAGTAAAAGAGATGCCATCAAAGAATCAAACCCAATTTTAATTGTACCAAATTAGGCATAATATTATTATACAAAACTGCATAACGCAAGATCCAATACTTCAATTTTATGATAATCAAAGACTAAAATTTTAATCAAATCATTATAATTTAAAGCTACTCCCAATCTTTAAGTGCACTAAAATTATAATAATCACCTAATTTTTGTCTCTATTAATCTCATTAGAATTCTCCCTGACCAATCCTTTAGGGATAGGTTAAATTAAAGGTGCAACGTTGTACTTTATTAATTAAAAAACCCTCAATCTTTTTATTAATTAACTTTCAAATTAATAAATATAAACACAAGAAAAAAATAATATGTGTAGATGGTTAGTCTTTATATATATATCAACCCTTAACAAGTAGTTTAATTAATTATCCCTTGGATCTTGTACATTAAGTGTTGTACATGTGTACTCCAAGACCATCTTTATTACTCTATCCGTCCCATAGATTTAGTCCAATTTTCCTTTTGGGTTGTCCCAATGAAATAGTCCAATTTTTTTTTTGTAAATTATTACACACTTTTTTTGAGGGACCCACCATTTTATACAACTCTACACACATCAATAAATCTCCTTAAAAACCGCATAGAAAAGAAAGTGGACTATATCGAACGGAGGGAGTATATTTTAATGTACATAATTAATCTTAAATCTAATATCTTTACGTATAGACTAATTTAGAACTAAAAATTAGAGAGTGAAATAATAATCAATTAAAAAATTATTGAGAAAATTCGAGATTCTGAACGATTTGATATGATTCCTATGAAGTTACAGTATTTGAAGGGGCAAGATGTAAATTAAGTTTTAATATTTATTAGTTACCTTGACGATTCTCTACTCAAAAGTTGCAGTATAATAGTAGTAAAAAAATGTGATTACTTGTGCTAGATTCTGATGCTGTTTGTTAGGGATCATATGAATATGTTAATACTTATTCACAATAAATAATTGCAAGATGTAAGGATATAATATTTACAACATGTGTGTACATTTGTGAATATGCAGATACATATTTATAAATGAGAGAAATTGATATATATACCTATTTTGTCACTAGCCTATAATTTAGCGAGAAAGAATTTTTATCATTATTAAAAAAAAAGTTATACTATCAGGTCTCGTTTGGGAAAACAGCTTAAATAAACGTTTATAATATAAATGCTTATGGTATAAGTGTTTATGCTATAAACCCTTAAATTTATTAAGCTATTGCGTTTGTATACATTTTATATATAAGCAATTAATTAGAAAAAAAAATCAAATACAATTTAAAAAATTATTGTGAGGGGAATTTGATATGAGAACCTATTTTTCATAAGTTTTTTTGGCTTATTTTCATCATCTATGAAAATAAGTCAAAAACAACTTATTTTTTTAGAATAAGTTATTTTTATAAACTCTCCCAAATACGTATATAAACGCTTATTTTTTAGAATAAATTGAAATAAACTCTTAATAAATTCTTCCAAACGGGGCCTTAGTCGGTAGATTAGTCTATTTCTCAAGATATGTCAATTATACTAGGGCACAGGAATGACCACTACTGATCAAACAAACCCTAACCATCTATTCTTGATATTGCCTTTTCTCTAGAGTTTTCTCTCACAAAAAGTGGCATCGACTAGTCACAATATTTAAATATATAAAATATGTGGATTCAGAGACGGATTCATAATTCATAATTCAAGAGTGATCGGATTACAATTTTCGTGTGCAGAACCATACAAACTGCCCATTTAATCTTGATAAACACCACTCGACCAAATTTAACGTTCTCGACATCCTCTAAAATTATGCAGAATTTTGAATTTTTTATATAATTAAAAAAAACAAATTGTCATTTAAAACGGTGTAGAATTCACCTCGACTCTTTTAAAATTGCGGATTTCGTCTTTTCAATATTAATTCGTAGTTAAACTCGATAGAGATACGCTAGCTTTTGTTTGATTGGTAAAACTTTATTTAAAGGGTGTGCATGAAAAAGTAAAAAAAAAAAAAAAATCTTTTCTGATTTACCTTTTCTTTTTCAGGTACTTGTGTGAAAAACAATTCAGTCGATTCGATTATCTTTTTATGTAGAATACGTGCATGGCATATTAAAAGTTACTCCTTTCAGGCTTTCACTTTTACATTTCCCTTTAACCTTTTTTACCTAATATAATAACCATCTCTTGTTTAATCTATTTTAATTCATTTTGAATTACAATTCATTTATACAAAATCAGGTTAACCATTACTTCTTTTCTCTATTATGAAAAACTCGTAATCGTTATCCGATGTGCGTATTATTTACTATTGTGCCATCACTTACGCGAAGCCCACTTATTGCTTTTATAGATATAAATTAGTGAAGAGGTACATTATTTTCTCTTTGCAGAAACTGCCCAAAACAACCCCATAAAGTCTCTGCATAAATATGTATTTTTCAAAAGAGAAAATTAAAAGAGAAAGAAAAGTGGATCATCACACCTTTGGTGCAAAAATTAAAGATAAAAATGGAATTAATTATTAATTATTTATTTTTTATAATTTTATATAAGAAAAGTGGGTTAAAATGAGAATGAGAATACATGCAGCAGAGAAGACAAGATGGAATAAAGATCAATGAATTCTGTGCCAGTCAATATCTTTGACTGAATTCCCCATTCCTCACTTTTCATTCTTTTTTCATAGTTTTCCATTTTTTCTTATCAATTACTAATATATTCAAAATTAAAAGTTATAAATATATTTTTTTATGGAGAATAACTAGCAACCGCTATCTAAGACACGTACTTCTTCCGTCCCACTAAAAATGAAACTTTTTTTTTTGGGCGCATAAATCAATAAAGTGATGTTATTCATGTGTTGTAGATTGTTAAATGTGGATCACACGATATTTGTCATTTTAAAAACTCGTCATTTGCAGTGGAACGTCCCGATAAGGAAAACATGTCATTTCTAGTTGGACATGGAGAGTATTAAATAATGTATACAAATTAATTACTATGCTACAAACTTATATAGAGTTAGAAATTCATTGTTTTGGAGTTCTAGCCTTGCATATATGTTAAAAGCCACAAATTTGCTAAAAGAATTAGGGCAACCCAATTTCATTAAAGGGAGAACAACTTGACAAATCGAGAGGTGAAATCCATTTTTAAGTGATCGCATTGTTTAGTCATACGACTTTCACATCGATCAGGTAACAAGCCAGTACAATTCGAACGGTAATCTAACTGCTATAAAGTCTAATGGCGTTATCATTTAAAATTAAATATCATTCAACTACAATATATAGTCGATCGTACACGAATAATACAACAATAAGTGGGATATAATATAGGTGTATCATATGAATCACTAGCCCTTTGAATTGTCAAACTTCTTTCCATTCAACTACAATATGCAATCGATCGTACACGAGTAATACACCGATAAGTGGGATATAATATAGGTGTATCATGTGAATAACTAGCCCTTTGAATTGCCAAACTTCTTTCCTTTCAATTGTCACAAATCATGGCTATGTAGACCATACATAACTTGAATAATTGAAATAATAAAAACAAACCCAACGAGGAGATCAAAGTCATTTGTTTTATTGAAGAAACCCACAAAAAATATGTTTATAATTATGGTGGCCATTTTATTACCCCCAAGGAACTTGGAAAGAAAGAATCATTGTTACAAAGGAAACATATTTTCATGGGAAAATGAGAACTTGTTTTCTGTGCACCTCCATTTTAATCTGCTTACGTGGAAAATATTCATTATGATCGTATAGTTAATCATCGATAAAGTAATAATCTCGCTAAGATAATAATTTCTTCCGGTCCCGATATGGGTCAATGCACTAAAATAATGTTCAATAAAATAATAACCTCGTTAAATGAATATTTTTTCTCGGTCCCAAGATTATTACTTTATCGAGGTTTAACTGTACTCCATTGTATCTACTTTCTTGGTCCAAAATTAGGTCTAAAATTTATTTCACAAATCATACCCAAAATTGTTTCAAGACTTTATAATAGCCTCTAACTCTAAGTCTACCCAAAGAAACCCTAATTCCATTTTCTTTTTAATACAACGAAAAAAAAACCTAAAATGGACATACGAAATACGTACTGGATAAATTCCGTCTAAGTGAAGCTTGGAAGCCCACAGGAACTAGAATAGTGGAAATCAGAAGGCAGATGGGGAACACAATGGCAGCAATTTACAGGTACTTAATATATCATACTAGGATGAATATAATATAATATAATATAATATAATTAATATTTATATCATGATACAGAAATACCTTAAAAAATATAACACAAACTCCCATGCCATCTCCCTGCCATTAATCTTACCTTCTACTGATCAGCTTAATATCTGTAGCATATTAGTATTTTACAGCAAAATATATATAGGTAGAAGAAAACAAGAAATATAATACCAGAGCACTATAGTAAAATAATAATATGGCTACATTCCCAAAGTTTTGACTGAAATGGAGCCTCTTCAAACTTGCCACTCCCAAAGCCAAACCCCTCTCTCTCCTCTCTCTCTCTCATCACATGCCATTTCTTCTTGAGTTATTGGTACCCCACCTCAAGCCAACTCCCCTTGAGAATGGGCTCATGAAGTTTTTCTGACTATACTGTATGTATACAGAATTTGCATCACTGCAACTTTGTAAAGCAACAAGGAGTTTGTGACA
This sequence comes from Lavandula angustifolia, assembly GCA_028984105.1. Taxonomy (NCBI): domain Eukaryota; kingdom Viridiplantae; phylum Streptophyta; class Magnoliopsida; order Lamiales; family Lamiaceae; genus Lavandula; species Lavandula angustifolia. The sequence goes on along the minus strand of CM054810.1, from coordinate 32,769,649 downwards.
AATAGAGGGAGTATAACCTATAGAGCTTATAGGCTAGATAGAAAGAAAAAAAAGAAAAAATCCAAATTAATTTTTGAATTATTTATTAATGATGATCTAAGTTGATGAACTCTATATAATACAAATTATTTGAAATTCATGGTCTATATTGTATTAATTGTAACAACTATGAGATTTAATTTTTTTTTATGTAGATTGTTGGTTTTGATTTGATATTAAAATAAAAATAAATGTGTTATGATGATGATGTGATGCAACAATATTATAGGGTTAGGCTCGAGTTACATCAAGTAAGCACTTTTGGTCAAACTTCAATATATAACACATTAACACCTCGAAGATCGATGCTAAGTTTTGCTGTGAATAGATTCACATCTTTATTGTTAATGTAATCACACTTGTTTAAGACAAGTAGGTCTGCAAAGATTTACCCGAGACGTGTATGGAATAAAATGTATCCTTTATAATAGCCTACAAACCGTATAAATAATATATAAAAGTTATCAGATGATCGTTAGTAACGATCTTTAACTTATTGATGTATTGGTGCGATTCGAATCTTGTTTTACATTTAGGAGAGTATGTGAGAGTGCAATTTGCAATTTCGGGTGCAAAATACCTTTTTTTATAATTAAAATTTATAAAATAATTTGAGAAAAAAATGCAATTTGGGATTGAAGATAATTGGGCCTAATTGGAGCCCAAAGCAAAATATATGTAATAAGATATTGGGCCAACGTTTGGGGTATAATATTATTACTTCCCAAATTATTGTGCCTTCTTTTATTGTTGGGCCTACTTATATACTCTTTGTTTCGTAATTTGTGGCTTACTTTTCTGATTGAAACGTCCCATTATAAATCGTTCAATCGTGTTATCAAATTTAATTATAAAAAAATCAAATAATTTACACCATATAACATTACTTTCTTAATTTCCGTGTCGAAAAGAAACATAGACTTGTCAGTTTTTTCCTTAAAAATGAAATTGATGATACCTCGACTTCACGAATTCCGTATCGATAGGTGCACACAACAATGTATTATAAGTGCAAATTATACAAAATAACATGATTTATTGATGTCGGTGAAATTCGAACTTATGACGTTTAGCAACAAAGTTTACACCTTTTTTCCAGAGAGTTTAACTAAAACATATGTTTCCAACCGCTATTGAATATGGAGGTGTTTGGGATAACTGAAGCTTATCGATAAGTGCTGAAAGTTGTTGGAAGCTGCTGAAAGTAGCTGAAAGCTGCTGATTTTGATAATTTGTAAGTGTTTGCAAAAAGTGCTGAAAGTAAAAAATTAATATTTGAAAAAATTAATAAAGTGGTATCTTATAAAATGAAAATGTTATTTATTTCTCACTTATTAAACAAATTTAAAATTTTTACACAAATAAAATTTATTTCCACTCATATAAAATAGTATTTTAATAAAAAAAATATTAAAATAAAAATTCGAAAAAAAATTAAGTATAATTAATATTATTAATTAAAATCAAGAATAAAAAAAATTATAAATTATATTAATAAAACAAATATTTACTTATTCTTTGTTAAATGACAAATAAAAATTATACATATAAATAAGCAATATCGATCATTAATTAAAAAATAGTTATAAAATTATAATATAATGTATTAATTAAAAAGTTAAAAATTATAAAAGCTATAAGCTATTAGCTTCAACTGCCCAATACCAGCTTACGAAAATTCCATATCTTGGACCCAAATAGCTTTCAGCAGCTCTATAAGCTAGATTTTCCAAACACCAAATTCATTTTCCGAGACAGCTTTCAGCTATAAGCAGATTCAGAAAAGCTATCCCAAACACCACTTATGTCGGGGAGTCGACCAGTCGGTAAGAGTTCTTGTGAGAAGGATCCACACCGCTCCATTGAATCAATCAACGGTGATTATCAGTCCACGTCATCTTCCCCCATCGAGCCATCTGTGCTCCCAGCCGCACCGTCGACTGAATATTCCACAAGCTTCACAACCACTCACTAGAATCCTTCTCCCTCAATTCTAAGGGCGTGTTTGGAGTTCGATATCCACCTCACATGCTATAACTACAATCTAAACGCAGTATTTTCAAATAAAAATTAATTCAATATTTTTTTGTTTTTGTTTTATTATTACTAGTAATGTAATGTTCACTTTAAAATGGACATAAAGATTAAAATATTGACTGTAAAATAAAAAGTGGTGAATTCAGAAGGTTGAAAATTTGTGTAAAATTAAAAAAAGATGGGTCCAAGAGATTGTAAAGTGGTATAAAGTTAAAAAGTGGTAAATCTAGTAGGTTGAAAAGTAGTGTAATTTATTTCTATTTTCAGTAGCGGATATAAATAATGAGACATACATTTCAGAGATAGTGAACATGAATAATGGAACGGATGGAGTACATATTAAATGTGACTTGTATCATTTTAATCATTTGATGTGGTTGTTCCTTTTTTTTTTAATGTAATCGACTTTTTTGGTACTCTAATAAAAAAAAGTATTGTACTAATATATACTCCTTATGCAATATGTGGTTAGTTTTATGTAAAGAACTGGGCACTTAAGGAAAGTGTTTTTAATAATATGCTATTTTAGAAAATGGATAAAAAAAGTGGGATTACTTGAAAAAAAAACAAAAATAGTGGATGAATGAAGTATTTCTTTTACTCTCATTTTACTTTTCCATCAACAACACATGTGTCTAACATTATGCCGATAACATTTCAGCCCAGAAAATAAAAATAATATTATTTTTAAAATTATAAAACAAAAAAACAAACACGACCACACTACAAATTCAAAAACAAACTCAAATCACATTATACTCCCTCCGTCAAGTTAAAAGCGTTCTCATTTTCTAATTGAGATGTCTCAATGTGTGAATATAAATCAATTTCCAAAAATCAGATAATTTATATTATATAATATCATTTTCTTAGTTTTCGTCACCGAAAATAAAGAAGAATTTTTAATGGGACGATGAATTATTTAACTATTTACTAAAATTGGTAAAAGAATCCCCTAAATATGGATACCAAGATCTAGAAACCCGAAAATAGGACATGCCAAACAATTCCTTAGATTAATGTATCTATTTTAACAAGTAATCGCTTGTGTGTATATGTATATCTACGAAATCCTAACCTTGATAGAACTCTGGCAATTCGCCTCCGTTTCCTCCACAGAATTGAATCCCTACAAGTTTCTACTTCATCCCCTCTTCCAAAATCTCCCTATATATTTTCATGGATACTTCTTTCTCCGATTCAATTTATCAATTGTTCAGTTCCCAGATTTATTCCTATTTGATTCACGATTCTCCCTTTTCAGTTGATTGTTTTCATCGTTCAGATTTTAGTCGTCCTTGTATTTTCTCTTGATAACTAATTCGCACCGCTAAAGCTTTCGGATTTGGAATTGGAGTCTCCTTTCATCATGGGTAAAAGTAAGTTCTCCCCCTTCTAGTGATTTTGCAGTTCGAATAATAGAAATTGTTTTTTCTAGTGTTTCCTGCTTCGAAAAACTCGGAAATTATTGTGCGGAAGCTGGAGTAGTTGGTAATTTAGATTAATATAAATTAAATTACATAATCCTTGATTCCTTCAATTGTGGTTAGGGCTTCAATTCATTAACTATACCTATCGAGATTGAACCCCTCTTGATTCAAGAATCGACAAGACTCCGCGTCTGAGTTGACCGGATTGTGATACATATTTACTTGTAAAAAGCTCAAAGTTTTTTAGTTTGAATTAGCTCAATTTGATAATCGCTTGTTAAGTTCAGTTAGATTATTGGTTATGCAAGGTTTTTTCTCAATCTTGAAACCTACTTAACTTGATCAAAATATGAACATCCAAGAGGAATCTTTGAAGTATGTGGTTCTTTTAGTTTATGCCCCTTCATGTTGCAATGCAGATTTTGATAAATTTTTAGGATGACATTTGAACAATTTCGCTGCCGATTTCATATAAGCCGTTTATGTTCAAGAAATTGGAGCTGGTACAGATTAAGGGAGTGTGCAATATTTCACCAAGACTAATTTTATCGAATGTTTAAAAAATTATTAAGTGGCAATGTTGATGCGTACTCGTATATTTGAGCTGATTAGTTAGATTCTTTAAACGGAAAATTTATCAGGGTCCATCTATATTTATGTTAGTAGCTGTGTCCTATGAAAAGGATTTATCCACATTATCGAAGATCACTTAGAAGATAGACGTAATTATCAGCTACAAGAGTGTATATCTTAGGACGTAATGATAGAAGTGATTTAATTAGGGCTTTGCTTATTCTTAGTCTTGTCGTTTTTGAACTCTTTAGAGCTTTGAATTTCTCTCCCTGATTTGTATTTAACTTCTCTTTCTATCCCTTTTTTCACTGTATTTCCTACTTTAAGTACAATCTGTATGTTTAGCACCTTTTCTGGAGCCACTTCAATGTTTGCTCTTTTGCGTAAAAAGTACTTCTTTGATTTCTGTGTTCAATTGCCTCCAAATATATTGAATTTGGAAATTATTACTGAATAATTTATGGGCATTTTAGGAAGTTCTCAAAAGAAAACTGCTGCCATGCTGGATAGTGATGATACAGATAGTATGAGCTCATCTTCATCATCTATGCATTTGGATAATATGATGGAGAATGGTCTTGATGAAGTTCAGGTTGATAAGGACACTTTACTCGACCACTGCTTGGATGATCTATATGAGAAAAGGTATAAGGTTATTATTCAGGGCAATTCTTGTATATTTATTTTTTTATGGATAAGAGTTGATGCTTGTCAAACATGCTATTTTGGAACTTCTCGTCATACATGGATATGATGAATGTCAATAGATTTATCCCGAGCGACTTTTTCAAGGGAAATGTAAAAACATCAAGATTTTTTCTTTCTATTTAAGTAATAACAGTACAATTTATATAATCTTTCCTTTTTCATACAGGGGGTCCACTCGAGAGAAGGCTTTGGCATCTATTATTGAATCATTCAATAGCAGCTTGCAGCATGATTTTGTGGAAGCAAAGTAAGGATTTCATTGTTTTGGCTTTATATGTAGTATTTATTCAATCAATCAAGTGACTAATTGAGCAGTTCTGAAATATTTCTTTTAATTGAAGGTTTATATTTATTCGAGCTTCTTAATTTGTAGTTTTTTTTTTCAAGTTTATACTTTTTCATTGTTAGCTCTATAGTTTTTATTAACTGTATTTGTTTCTCTACCTAGGTTTGCTACATTGCTGCAGCGGTGCCTAAATTCAATTAAAAAGGGTTCTCCAAAGGAGGTTGCCTTGGCATCTCATGCAATAGGTTTCTCCCTGCCTTCGACATATTGAATCTAACCTTCGAGTTTAGCCAGTGTGCAGATGAACTTAATTATTTTGCACTGGTTTACAGGACTCTTAGCTCTAACCACTGGCCCTGGGGAGAAGGCTCAAGAGATCTTGGAAGAATCACTCTCACCTATATCAGATGCTCTAAGAGTTCGGCCCGAGGCATCTAAAGTATTGTCGGTACGTGAAGTTTTGTTAGTTCAGTTAATATTTCAAGCTGTATTCTCCTTTGTGGATAACTTATCTGATGTTTCCTGGATATTGCTATTATACGATTACAGTTGCTTCAGTGTCTGGCTGTTATTACTTTTGTTGGTGGCGAAGATCCAGAACAAACAGAAAAATCGATGCACGTAATGTGGCAAGTGGCTCATCCAAAACTGGGCCCCAATGTACGCATCCTTACTACCAGCTTTGCCAATATGTTCTTTTTTTTTTTTTAAATCTGTGTTTGTGAGCACATAACAACACTCATCACATATTTCGACAGTATGATTTAGTTTGTGGTTTTGATCTTTTCTATCAACCGTCATGTTTTTTCTCTTATAAACATGCAATATCAAATGTTGCTCATACTTAAGTATGCAGTTAAATTGTGCATTAAAGAGTAGAGTTCAAATACGTTATCTATGATATTACACTTTCCTTAGAATGTGCTTTTTCATTTCGTATGTTTTTAACGTCGAATTCATTCATTCAGGTTGCTACTGCTAAGCCATCGCCAGCTGTGATAGCAATGGTGGTCTCTTCATGGTCATTTTTACTCACGACGATGAATAGCTGGGCACTCAACCCTAAGAGTTGGCAAGAGTTAGTATCTAATAACACTAAATTTGTAGCAAATCTTTCATATAATTCAGTTATTAGTTCAAGAAGTGTGAGTTCAAGGCATAATAAGAGTTTTTTTAATCTGAAATTATTTAGGTCAATCTCTTTCTTCTCTACACTATTGGACAAGGATGACAGACCACTGCGAATGGCAGCTGGTGAAGCACTCGCTTTAATTTTCGAAATGGGAAGCCTTGAAAAATTCTATGGGGAATCTAAAGACTCTTCCGATCCCTCTACGGATGATGGCAAGGATTCCCGCAAACTTAAGTACTTGCACGGATTGAGGGCTAAAGTAGTTGGTCAAGTGCAAGGCCTTTCTGTTGAGGCCGGCGGTAAAGGTGCTGCAAAGAAGGATCTTAACAGTCAAAGGAACACATTTCGCGATATCCTCGATTTCCTTGAGGTATGCTTCTAATCACTTCAATCTACTTCCCGTTGGCTTTTATACAACAGCTTAAAACTCATTATTGGTGAATACCAGCACGGTTATATACCGGAGACATCGCTCAAGATAGGCGGAGATACACTCAACACAACCTCATGGGCTCAACTAGTTCGGGTATACTCCCTCCGTCCCATAGAAAGTGTCATGCTTTCCTTTTTGAATCGTCCCATAAAGAGTGTCATGTTTCTAAAAAAAAGCAAAGAATGCGTGGACTAGAATTAACAAGACAAAAGTCAAAACAATATACACCACTCACTACAAGTTTCTTAATCTCCGTTTCCCATAGAAATGAGACACTTTCTATGGGACGGAGGGAGTATTATTTAATCCTCCTACGTACTTAAGTTCTGCACTGTACTCATTTCTTTAACATTTTCATCTTTGTGAAATTGTAGTTGAACTTCCTGAAGCATTTTCTTGGAGGAGGATTTGTGAAGCACATGCAGGTACTATTTTACGCCTTCTATAATTGGCTATTGAGACTTTCTCAATGGATCATAACTTATAATCTTTGATAGGAGAACCAATTTCTTCATGATGTATTTGGTTTCATGCCCAAGAAGAAGTGCCTATCTGGGCCCAAGCATCGTATGTCCGCGGGAGAAAAGGTCAGCTAGATCACACCATTCTTGAATTTAGATTGGCCTCATCACCATTAGCTAATTTGTTATGCTTTATACATCTTGTGATTGCAGAGGATGTACAAGTCGCGCAACTCGGCTCTCAGCAAGGCACGGACGCAGCAGATGAACAAGCAACGGATGATGGCGCAGGTACTTCGTCTTTGTCTTTTTCTCTTTATCACTCTGTTCTCTTGCTGGGAATGGGAGTACATCATAGTTAGCTCTTCCTTATCGTATCGTGGGCGAACTTTACGTTCTTTTTTTCGTATCTGCAGGGTAAGAACGCGGGCTACTTTGCGGTTGGCGCGGATGAGTAATTGCATTTGTATACAATTCATGACTAGTAATATTACACATTGGAGGGATGCATACTTTGTTATTATTTACACATTCTTTTGCACTCATTTTAGTAGTTAAAATTTATTCTGATTGATTTTGGAACATAAATTGTACATTTGAAAAATGTTCAACTTGCTTTCAATATGATTATTAATGGAAATTTTACCACTTACATTTACTAATATAACTATGCATTTGCTCTCTTTCTCTAAAAATCTGACACGATTTTCATTCTACTCATAACTCAGAAATTTTAGATTATTTCTTAAAATATAATTTGAAAAAAAAAAACAGAAAAAAATTAATTGTCTCAATTATGTCTTGTAAAAATTTGGATGAATTCTCATTTCTTCCATCAATCATTCATCGAAAATTGTGTCTATTTCTTAGTACAATTAAAACTCATAAAAAACACTTAAACAAAATTTCTTAATCTCCGTGCCGAAACCAAATGGAATAATAATAACGGGACGGAGGTCTCCACCCTCATAATAATACACATCTATTTTTCGTTTTCTCTATTATTCTCTCATTCCATATGTATTTATTTATTATACAACTAAATTTCAATGAACAAAAGGAAAAGAAGTACAAATACGTAACATTGCATGGAAACTTATCGAATCAAAATTGAGATTCACATATAGTAAATAGGGGAGTTTTTTTTTTTTTTTTTTAATGGTGTTGATGGTGGAGAGATGACATTCTTGAAGTTAGAGAAGGGCTCCCATTCCACTGCACCTTCCAACTGCATTTACTACTCTTCCCTTCCATTCTACCGATCGATTCATTCATTCGCATTTACTCTTTTTTCTGCAGCTAAACAACAAGAACATGCATTTACCCTTCAATTCTCCCACCGCCTTTACTCTCCCCAACTAAACCACTATTCCAGTTCTCGCAACAATGGACGTAGCCATGACAACGAACCCACACCATCTTCCACAATTACTCAATCCCATCCTATTTATTCATCTATAGATTCATATGTTTCAATCATCTTCACTTTATTAAACATCTTGCTCTTTATTTCCGGTTGTATGTTGGTGGATAAAGTGGCCTTATTTTCTTGTTATTTTGGTTGATTTTTTTTAGGGTTTCTGAATCCTAGGAAAGTTGTCTGAAAAATCTCTCAAATGGGTTAATTTTCTTTAATTAAAAGTTTTTTTTTTGCTATTTTTCCCCTCTTTCAAAGTTTTGCTTTCTTGGCCACAATTTCTCTTCATTTGGCAGTAATAGATTTGTGGGTCTTGTGGGGAAATTGAGAGAAGAGGAGGGTTTGTTTGAAGGAGGGAAAAAGGGGGAAATTTCTTGCTGAGAGAAGATTTATTTATTTATTTTGAAGTAAGAATGAAGTGTTTTGGCTTCTTGTTCATGGTGTTGTTGATTGGGACAGCTGCTGTTGTCTACCTTGTCTTCTCCAGCCAAGGAAGCCTTATCTTGAATCCAGGTTAGCTTCTTTTGGGTCTTTCTCTTATGCTTGTTATACAAGCTTAGATTCATGGAGGTTTGGTTTATATTATTAATTTCAAACACTAGTTCAACTCTGAATTAACCACTACATCAGCTCTAGGTTAACCACTTACGTAGAAGTGAGAATACCGACCACATGTTGCCCGTATAGAGGTTTGGTTTATGAATGTTAATACGAGTGAAAAACTCGAGTACTTTGTCTTAAACTTGTGAATTGCTCTGTTTTTCCTTTGGTACTAATCTTGGCCCCTTGAAATCTATATTTCGTCATCTTTTAAATCGAATTTTCAAATTTCGCCCCCTTCCTCGTAATCCTAGATTCCCCCTATTCTTGACGGTTATATAAATTGATAGAGTGCTAAATTCTGCTCCTAATGGTATAGGTATGGTCACGATAGGCAGCATGAACGCTATGACTTTGACGATTAGAAGGAAGCTTAAGGTACAGTCATCTTTCTTCTTTGATTACGATGAATCAAATTAAGGGTGTGTTTTGGAACTGTTTATTATAAGCACTTCTTATTTGCTTTTGCTTAAAGTTGAAAATAATTGTTTTTAAGCAAAATTAGGGACTTTTTGGAATTGATTTTCGAAAACAGATACTTTTGATAAATCCGAAATTTATTGTGCTTTAAGCACCAAAAAATTTCAATAGGTGCTTAAAAGAAACTGTTGCTTAATTTTAGAGAAACAAAACGCAGAAAATAGGTTTTGCAAATATTAAAAAACTGCTTATGTGGTCAAAAAGTGTTCTGCTTCTTCACTGCAGCGAAGCACGGACCATCCTAGAGACGACACGGATGTTAAGGGCGACGTTAGTTTGCAAGATTACCGCCCTATTGACCCGATTCCAAGCTCCACAGCTTCCATACGACACGGTCCCATCCAGCACGGTACTCCTCTGATGCCTTACATTCCGGAACCTTGTCCTCCGCCGAGCCAATCCAAGTATGGTGAGTTTCCTAATCCTTGAATGATTCACTCTTCGTTCATAATAAGCTAAATAAATGCAATGTCTCTTTAGGAAGGTGTTTTTAGTACTACTATGCTGTTGTATTTCGATGTAGAGGCTTGTAATCTTGTACGAACGCGTTCCACTTGAGTGTCGAATATCGTTATTATGTTACTTGCTAGCTACCTCACATTCTCATCATTGTTTTAGTAATGACTAAAGACATTGGCAGATTCCTGAACTCGTGTCGAAACGCGATTTTATATACGTAATTTTTAAGTTTCGCCCCCCCTTCCTCATAATCTTGGATCCGCCCCTGAATAAAGAGAATAATAGTAGGGGTAATAATAGTCCAAAAGCACAAAGGATGACAAAAAATGGGACAAGAAGTAAGAATATGTTCTTGATTTATGAAGCATGTGTGGAAGAGTACAATATTCGTTCCATACTATGTTATCAAATCAATGTCTTGAAATAAGATGAAGAAGGGGAGCTTCTTTTCAGCACAATTATTAAGAAACTTGACTTTCGTGTGTAAATGCAGTTGGTCTTGCTCGACTTTTATTGGTAATTTTTTTCTATTTTGGAAACAGAATATTATTAATGGGACAACCCGATTAGAAATACAAGACATTACTAATGAGACGAAGGGAGTATGTTAATCACAGTTATTAAGAAACTTGACTTTCGTGTGTAAATGGAGTTGGTCTTACTCGACTTTTATTGGTAATTTTTTTTTTTTTTTTTGGAAACAGAATATTACTAATGGAACAACCCGATTAGAAATACGAGACATTACTCATGGGACGAAGGGAGCATGTTAATTCCAAAGAAACTTTGGAAATTATATAATGAACTATGAAATGCAAATTGCATCATACATTCATATTTATAGGTTCTTTCTTTGTGCAAGTGACTCAATAACATGATCAACATGGTCACCATTAATCAGTCAAATAATACATGCTGCATTGATGGGCGGGTGGAAGCCACCGTCCCTTAAAGCGTGTAGAATTTTGAATTTTTTATATATTTTAAAATTTTAATTTATCCTTTGTAGATTTGTCTGACCATTCTTAATTATGGATTCGTCTCTGATTGCATGTATAATTTTGGCGGGGAGTTTTAGAATTACAAGAGGGGCAAAATTTAGATATATATTTACGCATAAAAATTAAATTTCGGTATGATTTGGGATGCAAATACGAGGAAATTAAAATTGTTACCTAAGATGCACAAAGAAAAACTCGTTTCTTCGTACTAATATTTTTCAAACCGTTTATAAGAAATTACTCTATTACTCCCTTTGTCCCAAAATTCTTGTCCACTTTGCATCCTATAAAAAAGTTGTGTGTAATAATTTACTAAAAAATGAAAGTGAAAAAGAATTTTGGGACGGATGGAGTAGTATTTTGTGATTCATTAGAACAAGAATTACCAAGAGGGGCAAAATTTAGATATATATCTACGCATAAAAATTGAATTTCGGTATGATTTGGGATGCAAATACGAGGAAAAACTCATTTCTTCGTACTGATATTTTTCAAACCGTTTATAAGAAATTACTCTACAGTTAAACCTCGATAAAGTAATATTCGATAAAGTAATAATCTCGCTAAGATAATAATCGGTCTCAATATGGATCAATGCATTAAAATAATGTTCGATAAAGTAATAACTTCGTTAAATGAATATTTTCTCGTGGTCCCAAAATTATTACTTTATCAAAGTTTAACTGTATTAGTATTTTGTGATTCATTAGAATTAGATTATATAATGCACACTGCGTTAACGGCTCCCATAATAAACAAATAGTAGTGAGTGTTAACATCATAGGACCTATTACTACCCAAAGTGCGGATGCGGCGAAACGCAGCCTCAAAGCGGATCTGACTTGCCCTTTTTATCCCCACATCAACAATTAATTGCATAATTAAATTTATCCTTTTTGGGGAAAAACAAATTTCAACATTATAATATCAAAGAAAAAGGAGCTGATGACGTGGATTCCACTCCCTGTGGAGGAGCTCAATTCAGCGGGCCCATTGCCCTTTCTCTTCTCACACCCCAGTAAGTAGAAATAATTACAACCTATACCACTTCAACTTATAATATAATATCATTTGAAGTACATTACAACTAAATGCTATTTTTAGTCAAATTGACATATAATTATGTCAATGTCCAATTAAATACCTAGCATTAACAGGCATGTGACACAATGTGTCATTAAGAAAATTACATTCTTTTAGTATTACGTCCACCTTCAAAATTCTTGAGAGTATACTTTGTCATCTCAAATAATTAATACTTCCTCTTTCTCACCGAATTTGTCCAATATTTTTTTTCGAACCGTCTTACTGAATTTGTTCAATTTCTTAAAAATGAAGTAGGTCCCACACCTTTAACAACTCAGATCAACTCAAGAATATTAATTAATTAAAAGAGTCTCACACCTATACCTCACAAACCAATTATAAATTATTAATTAATACATAGGTCCCACACCTTTATCAATCTACACAAAATTTTCTAAATTAACGCGGCGAAAAGAAAGTAGACAAACTCGGTAGGACGAAGGAAGTACTTGATTTAAATGTCTCGCCCCATTGAAAACCTCATCTTAAAAAGTAAAAAACACGTACTCCATTATCGGAAAAGTTTCTATGTCACACACATTTTATAATAATTTTACTAGCATCATATATCATAATAATGGTATGCTCACCCCATCTCGCTATTTTTGTCTTCCTTTCATTTTTTGATTGTTTCGGTATTCTTATTTAAAAAGGAAAATAATTTGTGGACCACACAATTTTAACATACTTTCCACCCACTTTGTTAAACTATGTGCCTACTCAATACTCACTAGCCTATGCATATAGGGGTATTATAGTGAAGCCCAAAGAGAGAATGTTGCCCACAAAATCCAAGGCTACTACCCTGCAATAGAAGACATCACTCCCTTCAATATCTCCATACACATTCCAATGTTGTCTTTTAAATAAACAACAAAACTCACACTGATATTTGGTCATCTTAGGTTGTAAGAGTAGCCCTTCAAGGCTTCAAAAGTCTGTCAAACCTTTCTCAAATATACAAATTTAAGTAATTAATTAAAGAATTCACATTAATTAAAGGCTGTTTTGCAATGAGTAGAAAATTCAATTTTTTCAAAATCCCATTTGAGAAGATAGATTTTTGCACAAATGCATTTCACTTTTTACCCATATTGTATGAGTAGGGAAATATATGCCTAACTACTTTCAAGATTCTTTCCATTACTTTTTTTAAAATCAAACGTGAAAAATCATGTCTGAACGTTTGTCGTTATACCTATAAAAGACAAAGTGTGGATAGTGAATTACTGCGGATTGAGCGTTCGTCGTAACTCCTATTAAAAGTAGGATTTGAATGCTAGATTACAAAACTCGATACTTTTTAGAAATCAGAATCCCTTTCTACTGACGCGAATACTGCGTTTTTTTCTATAACTACGATTTTTTTTGGGGGAAATAAGGTGTTTTATTTATTAAATTAGTACTCTCCTACAACTAAGAGGTACAATTTCCGATTCTAACATAGGACTAATATGAGTTAAGAGGCTTAAACATTGCAATTTCACCTCACTTAATTAGTCCTAACTCACTTAATTAAATTTAAAAAAAAAAGAAAATAGAAAAAAAAAGATGGTAATCTTCCTCTGTTGTAGAGTCCATGATTAGGCAAAAAGGTTGAGCAGCTTTGGCCTTTTGCCACCAACTTGTTTTCTGACACTCCTCCCACTCCCACCCTCTCCAAACTCCGCCGGCGGCGGCGGCGGCGGAGGTGACACTTCCGAAATCCCCGAACCGAACGACGCCGTATTCTTCATGCAATTGAAACCTCCGCCGTTCGACGGCTGAGACTCCACCATGAAGTAGTTTTGCATGAGCGGGCGCGGCGCGGCGCCGGCCAGCACCGCCTCCACCGCCTCCTCGCAGATGTGCCAGTTGCTGGTGGAGAGCAGCCCCACCGCGCCGTTCACCGGGTCCACCGTGCGCCCGCACGCCTCGAACAGCAACGACCGGAATAGAGCTGAAAATTAATTAATTAATCAACGCATAATAATTAAAAATATATACGCACATGCAATTTAATTACTACCACTATATATAATAATAATAAATATAATATGCATATATTATTAATTTAATACCGGCGCGTTTGGATTCCGGCACGGCGGAGATGAAGGATATGAGGTCGGAGCGGCCGAAGAATTTGGAGACGAAGAGAGTGGCGTTGGCTTGGGCTTGTGGATTTTCGATCCAATCCAAACACGGCCTTAGTTTGCATTGGTCGCTGCAGCCTCTGCGGAGGACTCGGCAGCCATTGCAGCTCATTTTCGGAGAAATTATAAGTGCTTTTTTTCTCTCTCTCTATATTCGCTTTTCCTCTGTTATTTCTTGAATTCGAAGGAAGAGAGAGATAGGGAGAGGGAGGGAGAGAGGAGAGATTGGGGATAATTATAGGGCCGTAGGCTTGGTGGGTTTAGCTACTCTGGAGTTGGGTGGGTGAAAAAGTAACTACAGTTGGGTTTAGTTTTTAAGGATGTGTTTGGCATTATGGCAGAAAAGGATTTTACGAGATTTTCGAAATCAGAAATTAATACTCTCTCCGTCCTATTATAACTTATAAGTACGTGTGTAAAAAAGTTGTGTTTTGTGTGTAAGTAGGGTAATAGTGTAAATTAGATTATAGTATACTTCATCCGTCCCGACCGACTTGTCTTTGTTTCTTTTTTAAGCACGAAAATTAAGAGCGAGTGGATGATTGTGTGTAGATGAGTTAGTGATTCTATGTAGAGATATAGGCCCCACAAATAAAAAGATGGAGTTTGTGTAGTAATTATTTTTCATTTTAAGAAACAAGACAAGTGAAGCAGAATAATCCAAAAAGAAAAACAAGACAAGTCAAGCAGGACGAAATGAGTATTATTTTAAGTATGTGAACAAGACGACGCGAAAAGAAATACTAGCGACATTTATTTGGACAATGGGAGTATTGAAATTGAATTTATATTAGGTGTTTATTAGAACTCTCGAAATTATTTTGAAATTATTTACAAAGTTGAATTTTAGCGAAACCAACATCTAATTCTATTTCAAATTCTTAGCGTATGATCCTGAACCAAACGTTGTGCAAACTAAAAAGTCGAACAATCTACATACATAACACCACTTTCTTAATTCTCGTATCCAAAAGAAACGTGTCGTTTCTAGTAGAACGGAAAAAGTATTATACTTCCTCTGTTCCGTTTTTCTTGTCTTAGTTTCCTATTTTGATTGTTCCACCATTCTTGTCTTCTTCAAAAAGGAAAATGTTATGTGTGGATTACAATCAATCTAAACAGTGGGTACCATCACTTTAACATATATTCAGCCACTTTAATACTTCCTCCGTCCCATAGAAAGTGTCTCCTTTCTATAGAACATAGAGATTAAGAAACTTGTATTGTGTATTGTGTAGTGTATATTGTTTGACTTTTGGATTGTTAATTTTGGTTCACACATTCTTTGCATTTTTTTAGAAACATGACACCTTTTATTGGACGGAAAAAAAAAGAACAAAACATTTTCTATGGAATGAAATGAATATACAACTACCCACTTTGTTAGTTTCCGTACAAGAACAGAATAAGACAAGAATAGTGAAACGGTGGGAATACATAAATTGATTTACTCGATGCGATAGAGATTGTGGATTACGCTCATCCCGGGGAAAGATTTTGTGAAGCCAAACACGGCTTAAAATGGGTGATGTGACATGTGAGGGAGTGATGGGATGAGAATATCTGGTTCCAAACTCTGGGTTCGAGCGGCTCCGTGTTTCCGCGGCTTTCGGAGGGGATTAATTTCAGCCGTCCGATTTTTTATATTTCTTCCTTTTTTTTCTCTTTTGTAGGATTTTTGTCTCTCTTTTCTTACGACTCCCCCGCGCTTACCCCCATTATCAACTAACCTCCACCCCACTTAAAGATACTCCTTCCGTTCCGCCCGATTTATTTTGTATTTATTTTCGAACCGTCTCAACCGATTTATTTTATTTTCTAAAAAAAAAAATAATTAACACATAAATTTCTACTTTTTTCTACACACAATCACCCACTCATCTATACACAATTACCCACTTATCTTAATCTCCGTACCGAAAAAAAACAAAATAAGTTGGGTGGGACTAAGGGAGTATTTTCTTTCATCTACTATAGTTTAGGATAATCATTATTAATATATGGAAATGTTGTTTTCTGGTACAATGTTATATTTTTAGATATCACTATTCTGAGTATTCTCATCTCTTTTCACGATAAGATTTAACGGGCGTCTTGTAGGAGGATTTCGTAATTCAAAAAATTAGTATAAGATTTAATGGGCGTCATGTAGGAGGATTTCGTAATTCAAAAAGCTATAAATCATCTATAAGATGTTTCGATTAAGTCTGTCAGAATTAAGAATTTAGAATCATATGTAAATATGTCGATTTCTTGAACTCTTACAATTAAGTAATTTTTTGTTCAAGTTCATATATGTCGGATGCCATGGTGCGAACCGAACGTTACATTACTATTAGTAATTCGAACTAATATCTATATAAAATTTTCACAAATTTAGTATATTTTCAAGTGGCTGC
Source organism: Lavandula angustifolia (assembly GCA_028984105.1). Lineage (NCBI taxonomy): Eukaryota > Viridiplantae > Streptophyta > Magnoliopsida > Lamiales > Lamiaceae > Lavandula > Lavandula angustifolia. Next base: position 32,752,976 of record CM054810.1, on the reverse strand, counting down.
AGGTTTCCCTGATCATAAAAAAAAGGTACACCTTCCGTACCATTAATAATGTTTCATTTATTTTCAACATAATAATTAAGTAAATAATATTTTATTATATATATTAGTTGACTTTTTGAGTTATTGATTTTACTCCACATATATATATTTTTTTACTTTATCTCAAAATGGAACATTTGTAATGTAACACCCAAATTAGGAAAACAAGACTTCACGAATCACGAGTAGTTAATTAGCTCATAATGTAAAATTGTGATTTATAAAAAAATGGTCCACTCCAATATTCCACTTGGCCCACGAGACAAATCCCAAATTCTTTAGTCCCAAACAACAAGACAGGCCCATTTAATGCACAAATTTAATTAGTGCAATTTAATCAATTAAAGAGTTATAGTGGGGCTGAATTAGTTGCAAGTTGCAACCAGTCCACTTCAGATATGCTCCGTTTTAAAATTCTTATCCACTTTGGCGACGGTCCGATTTTTAAGAAGAGTTATTAGTTGTGTGTCCTACAAAAAATTGTGTAGTAATTTATCAAAAAAACAAAATGAACAAGAAATTTAGTACATTCCAGTATAATATAATGGACTATAATTTTGGAACGGAGAGAGTACTACATTAAATATTCTCAATTGAACTTCCAGCCCTTTTTATGAGAAATGAAACGATGTCACTACTCCTCTTCGATATGCGTATTGCATAAATTGTATTTTTATTTTATAATAGTATACACATCATATTGAATAATAACTTACATAGACTAGATAATTTCTAATAGATTCGACATAAAGTAAAAAATAATAATATTCTCTTACATATAATTATTTATTGAAGCAACTGACAAGTGGAACACGTGGAACACATGGAAGATTAATTATTGAAGCAAGATATGCATGGTGATTGTCAGGCTTAGTATTTAATTAATTGATTTTGCAAAATAAAAGAAGAGACATGTGTCATCTAATCAGATTCTAGATAAAAACTATTAAAAACTATTATAATTTTTCATTCTCATCATCGGATAATAGTCTTTATTTATTCGTGGGATAGAATCGCCTGTTTAATAAATCATTGTTCAAAACGACGTAGTTTATTTTAAAAAATTCACTTTTTATTTATTTATTAAATTATTTCTTCAATCTTATCCTTTTAATTTATAGTTTTTCAATACAAAACTATCGTTTTGAATCGGATATCAATTGAACAGAGATTTATTGGACAGGTGATTTCATCCATTTATCCGTAATGAACACAAAAAAAAATTCACATAGAATAATTTGCAAATTAAATGACTTAGAACAATAATATAATAAATACAATTTATTTCATTATTTCAAATTTCACAAAACTATAAATAAATGAATGAATAAATTCATCGCCCACTCCAACTCGAATTTGTATGTACAAAAAAAATAACTCTAATTAACCAACCAATAGTAATTAGCTCCAAAATAAAATCCAATTTTATTTAAAAATATTTTATAACGAGAAACGCGATTTCTTCAACGGATGCGGGCTTTCAACTTCGTCGTCGGCGAATCCCGTCCACATCTCCGGCAACGCCGGCAAGTTCAAGTCGAAGTCCCGATGGGAGCCGCTGGAGTCCGATGACGTCACCCCACTACTTCCGCCGTTGCTGCTGGCCGGGCCGCCGTCGTAGTGGCGGCGCTTGTGCCCTCCCAACGCCTGCCCCGTCGGAAACCTTTTGTGGCATACGGAACACTCATGCGTCTTACCGCTGGTGGCGACGGCGGCGTCGGAGGAGGAGGATGGTGTGGGTTTCTCGGCGGCGCCGCCGAGCTTGCGGTGGCTGGCCTTGTGCCCACCAAGCGCTTGGTAGGATCCAAAAGCCTTGTCACAGACGGAGCACTTGTAGACCAGTTTAGAAGGATGCGGCGGCGGAGGGGGATGAGTTTTCTTCTCCGAGGCGGCGAAGGTGGAGGCGACGCCGCCGCGAGCGAGCATGATGAGGCAGAGAGCCAAGTATTCTTCTTCGCTGCGGGGGCGCTTGCTCCGCTTGCCCTTGTTCCACGGCTCCATGTAGCTGAGAGATGCGGCGGCGTCGAACTCAAACGACGGTGGCGATGCGGCGGCGCAGTTTAAAGCTTCGAGTGCCATTTGGTGAAGAGTAAGAGTAGTTTGCTCTGTGTTTGAAGAGAGAGAGACAATTGTTGAAGTTTGAGAGGAGTGAGATTGCATTTATACAAGTAAAGATGGAAGTTGCTTTGCAAGTGTAATTAAATATTTTTTTATTCATCCGTTGACCGAAGACCATTTTAATGAAGCTGTACACGACTAAATCATTTATTATAGTATATAATTTAATTTGATCTCATCATAATAATAACTTTATCAACACATTAAATTGATTAAACTCATTTCTAAAACTTTCTTCCTAGCCAAGCACAAAATTAAGAGTACAATTTACTTAATTTGTATTTCAGTTGGCACGCGATAAATCAAATTAGTATATAAAATAGAATATAGATATAGTAATTTTGCGAGTCGGAACATGATAGTATAGTACCCGAACCCCCGCATCTTAGACTCAAGGATCTAGAAGCTGATGCAGATCTACACGAGTCCAGAAATTGAAACTAGCCTCAAACCTGTATGTACAGGGCAAGTCTATCTGGCATCAGGTCCGTTGGTTTTGTTTGAATTGTTAATTTTGAATTGGTAACTGGGTGGGGTGGGGGTGGGTAGAGACAATGAACCCAGACCTGCCCCGAACCCACACAAATTGGATCTAAACTTGCTCCATACTTCTACTGGTCTTGGTATTATCCGTCCTATAACAAATTGGGTCAGGTTTGGTCTGGTCCAACGGGTCCGGTTCTTATATGATATAGTTGTAACAGATGAGAATCCAGCGAAGATCAAGTTGGTTTATATTGACAAGTTGGTTATTACGGCGGCTACTAAATTGTAGCAACTCAATTTGCATACATTAATTATAATTAAAATTGTTTAATTAATTGAATACTGGTTTGTGCCGCCCCCTTGCAAACTCTACTAGACTAGAGCTTTGACCTTTCCAGAATTGACCATTTAATGCATAAACTTGCCAAATTCTTACAAGATATTTTAGGCTGTCATATTCCCCACGTTTTTTAATTATGGCACGTGACATTTCTAGAACTCCACACATTTATACATCAACCATCGTAAATTGACTCGTATTTAATTATCTACCTATACTTTAAAACCCGTGTCTCCTACTTGCTTCGCGCGAAATGTCGAGAATGCCTTTACTTTTTCACATATTAACAACTCAACTACGATGGCAGTGTCGTAAATTTTGAAAAAATTATGCCCTCTCCTACAGCTGTCAGATATTTAGCCTCGTGCGCTATGGCTCCTTTCACACTGCTTCGATTAGTCCGCGATGTTGGGCAAAGAGTCGGAGCCTTCGATTTTGCAACAGTAATGGAGGTTTCAACCGCCGCTTCTCTGCTTCCCCCACTTTGCCGGAAGCGCTAGGCGTTTGACTACTGGCCGGCCGCGTACACGGGCCATCGGCCGACGAGGTTTTCGCGAAACTCTAAACAACCGCCTCTCCGACCTGTCTACCTTTGCCGCCGCCGCTGCGGATAATAACCTCTCCTCCGACCTACTCTGCTCCGTATCAGAAAACCTTCCTCTCTCTGTTCCTCCAACAATCTATTCGTATTTTCCTCAATTTATTGCTCATTTTCTGTTCACTTTTCCTCAACCTCCTCCTAAAACTTTTTGATTCAATAAATAGGCAGTAAAAAGATCATGTTTGTGAAGATTGTAGTTGTCTCAGTTCTCTGCGTTTGAGCTTGAATTTCAGACTTCCTGCGAAATTCCCCAAAATCCAATTAGTAGGGTTTTGTTTTGTTCCATAAAATCCTCGACCCTGACCAAATTATTCCATAATTTTGCTTGTCCGGGGCTATATCCAGGGGATTCTGGTTTATCGGTTCGATTGTAAGGTTTGAGAAAGAAGGAGAGTTTCAAAAAGGGTAGAGAAATATGAGTTTCCAAGATCTAGAAGTGGGTCGTGGAAACGGGTCGCGGAGGGGGGTACGCCAACGGCAAGCGGGGATCCGACGCGGGCGGTGGCGTCGGAATCTTTCGGATCAACACGGCGGTTTCCACATTCCACCGCCTCGTTAATACTCTTGGGACGCCCGAGGACACGCCGAGCTCCGGAGCTCGGGAAAAAGCTGTAAGTGTCGATATGTCTAAATGTTACCCAACTAATTATTGTTTACGATTTGTAATGAGGTCATATGAGGCATCTCGAGCAAATGTTGTGTACGAATCTTGTCTGTTCATTTTAATGCTAAGTGGTCCCTTAATAAAAAGACTGCAGTCATGCTCATGTATAATCTACAATAATTTGTCAACATAAATGTTTGTTTGCCTCACTATGAGTATGGACTGTCTACCGTTAATGTTTTTGGCTTTGTGCAAGTTCAGTTCATATTTTCTCAATGCAGTCATCTGGCCGGAGATGCTACCGTCAAATCTTTCTCATAACCTAGTATTGTACTCATGAATACAAATGATACTAAGTGAAGTAATCCGCATGCATATAGATGGTAATGAAGATACCTTCTGTTAAAGAAAAAAAAATAATGTTTGCAATGTGATGTAATAGTACATAATGTTATATAGAGGAAGTTAAGACAGGGAAAGAAGTAAATGAGACGACATAGTTTCCAGTTGTAAGTTTCTTGCTATGGCTATCTAAATCTTTGACTATTCTGTATTTATTGTTGGGTCAGCATAGTGAACGACCGAGAGAGTCGGATATGTGACTTCCTCATTCTTGACATTATGGAAACTTTTATTTGAACAACTGCAAATTTTTCTTATTTGTTTTCTCTTTCCTTCTCATTTTCGGTATCATCAAGAAGTTGGAGTCCGTTAATACTATTGTTTCATCCGTCCGGTGGGTTTTCGGGTTCTATTGGATAGTAATAGGAGGTCAGCTACTTCGCAAGATTCTCCTCGTCTTTCTTGGTAAGCTATGCTTAATTGCTTGTACACTTGAATGCTGTCAATTGTCTAAACTGCACATAAATTTTAAAGAAATTTTATTTCTTACCAACTTGGTCTATTCAAGTATGGATACCAAATGGCTTAAAAATATGCATTTTAAATTGCATGTTGTATGTGGTCTTTCTAGCCAAAAAGAAACAAGAAGTTAGTTCTACTGCACTGGAAGGCAATGGTATCTGCATGGCAGATCTTGTTCTTCAGCCCGAGGATTCAGTAAGTATCTATGATCTCTGCTTCTCCATGGTTATGCAAACCGCTTTCCATTTATACACCGACCTTGCACAACTTGATTAGTTTAGCCAAACACCCATAACAATATTGGTCTTCGTTATTATCCTTATTGTGTGGAAGAAGTAAATGAAGTGTTTCCTTTTATCAATGCCCGTCTTCTAGATAGTGGTTTAGTTCTTAGAAGGAAGATAAAACTATTTGAGATTCACAATAATATGTAGCTTAGTTGATATTCCTTATTTAACGAGCATATAAGTTGATTTGCTTAAACTTAGTCTGTGACTACTATTACCATGCAGGAATGCTGCATCTGCCTTTTCAAGTATGTAGATGGAGCAGAGTTGTGTACCCTTCCCTGCAACCACCATTTCTATTATAAATGCGTCACTAAGTGGCTCCGTATCAACTCAACCTGCCCTTTTTGCAAGTTCAACATTATCAGAGGCGATACATTGGTCTAAACCCAACTAATACTTACCAAGGAAGATCAGAGGAAAAACTTCTAGCTAATCTGCTAGATAATGTACAGTGGTAAAGGTGAATCCAGTGAGCAGTTCATGTAGAGCAATTTCAATTGTGTAGTTGTAAGAAGCTGTTTGATACATTCCAACTTGACTATTATTTTAATTCAGGATTAAGATGGTTTATGGAAGATATACACGGAGATGCATCAATTGTTACACTTGGCCAAACTGAGAAATTAAACAACTTAGTTAATTGCTTGATACTAATCCTCCCATTTATGGACAATTTAACCTCATGATATATAAATAATTTCGTTTGTTTTTCTATTCTATTCTTATGAGCCTCACTTAAATTGAGGTTTTCCATATCTTGTTTTTCCCAAATTCTTTATTACTTGTTAGGAAATTATATTCAATATTATTATATTTACTCTATTGTAAATTGTTTCTACAGAATAATTCTATAATTGTATAATAAGATGTTTACCATTTCAAATTCTTCATATTTTTCCCGTATATTTCTAAATAATATCGGAGTATATCAATCAAATACATTGGACATCAATCTACACATAGGGCATGTTCAAAAAACCGTACAAAGCCGGTTACAAAATGCGCTAGTATAAGTAAAAAGTTCTAAATTGGGCCACCCAATTAGGTTAAGTGACTAAAGAAGTTTCTCGTGACCTACGTGTGGAAAGTGGAAAAGCCTAAACCTTTTTCTAGCTTATCTTTTTTCCAAGTAAGGTTTAGCTAAGCAATGACTTCATACTTCATGCCATTTTAATATACTCCAAAAGTCTCATTCATAATGTTCTATATATTATAGTCCTATTAATACTGTCTTCTTCTAATAAAAGAAAATGAAATAACACTACAATTCATAAAGTGGTGTTTTGAACAATTTGAGTTTTTTCACCGTAAAAATAATTTTTTTTAATATTTGGAATATAGACTTTTGTTTTTTTGGTGTTTAAAATAAGTCACAATAAGTAGAAGCCTATAAATTGGTCATATTAGAGAAATCAAAATATGGAAAAGTAAAAGTGATTTGATTTCATCTTAAGGGCAGTATATATATACAAATGTGGAACCTAACTAACTTGATGAATAGTGTTAACTAACTGACACTACAGTTATAACTAATCTCACGTGCGCTGCACATGCACATGCATACTTATACAAACTGTAAACTCCAATATTCCCCCAACTACTTGCTTCCTGCAGTCTGTACTTCAAGCATGGGAAACTTGTTCCTCAAATAAACAAATCGAACCTGACTCAAAGGCTTTGTGAAGATATCAGCCTGTTGATTTTGAGCTTCCACATATCGAACATCCAACTCCTTCTGTAGAACTTTATCTCGCACAAAATGCATGTCAATTTCAATGTGTTTTGTTCGTGCATGTTGTACAGGATTTGAAGCCATAGCGGCTGCACTCTGGTTGTCACACCAGAGGACAGGTATGGGAGATGTCTTCAGTCCAAGTTCCTGTAGAAGATGTTGTATCCACATTAGTTCCATGGACGCATCAGCAAGAGATCTATATTCTGACTCTGCACTACTACGAGAGACCACTTTCTGTTTCTTTGAACTCCAAGACAACAAGTTTGAGCCCAAATAGATACAATATCCACCAGTAGAACGTCTGTCATCAATGCAACTTGCCCAGTCCGCATCCGAAAAACCATGCAAGGTTAAACAAGGTGCAGCCTTGAACACCAGACCAAGAGAGAGAGTACCTTTTACATATCTAAGGAGGCGTTTGCAGGCTCTCCAATGGTTTTCAGTAGGACTGTGCATAAACTGACTCAGTTTATTCACCATAAAGGCTATATCTGGCCTAGTGAGGAGAAGATATTGCAGCCCTCCAACGAGACTTCTGTAAAGCGTAGGATTAGAGAAGGCAGCACTATCATTTTTGAAGAGCTTTTGACCAGAGTCAAAAGGAGTTTGAGTGGGCTGACATTCAGTGAGATTTGCTTTACGGAGCGACCCCGAGCATACTGAGCTTGATGTAGCAAGGTGTAGTGGGATGTTTTCAGTACTTGTATCCCTAAAAAGTAGCTCACATTCCCTAGAGATTTAAGAGCAAATTCAGAAGATAGTGAAGAGATAAAATCTGAGATAAGAGTAGGTTCTTCTCCGGTGATGAGGATATCATCTACATACACAAGGACCAGAATAAGGCTCCCTCTAATTCTGCCGAAGAATAGAGAGTGATCCGATGAGGAAAATTTGAAGCCACAGTGAAGGAGATATGTCTTTAATCTATCATACCAAGCCCGAGGGGCTTGTTTAAGACCATACAAGGACTTGACAAGTCTGCAGACATGGTTAGGCTTATCTTGATCCACAAACCCGATATGTCTCATATAAACGGGATGATCCGAACCCCATTTAAAAAGGCATTATTTATGTCAATATGCTGCACATCCCAACCAAAAGTGCTTGGCTAAGGAAAATAACAATCTCACCGAATACGGCTTTACCACCTGGCTGAAGGTCTCATCAAAATCCACCCCTGACTTTTTGTTGAAAGCCTTTGGCAACTAGCCTTGCTTTAAATCTATCCACGGTACCATCCGCACATGTTTTAACTTTAAAGATCCATTTACACCTTGAATGGGTTGCATCTCCTACTTTTTTGGCACGGGAACCCATGTATTGTTTCTGAGCAAAGCATCATACTCAGCTTGCATGGCATCTTTCCAGAGAGGATGGGAAAGAGCTTCATTAACAGTGAGTGGTTCAGAGGGAATAGAGACTAAGTCTGAAGAGAATGCCTTTGGTTTAAAGATCCCATTCTTGGATCTAGTACTCATAGAATGGGTATTAATGGCAGTTGGAGCACGTAGACCTGAATTTGAGGAGGCGAGAGGAAGTGTGTAAGGGAGAAGGGATGGAGGGGGAAGGTACGAGAATGTAAAGAAGGAGAAGGGGATGAAGAAGAGGAAACAGAATTTAGAGATTGTTGATGAGATGAGGAAGAAGATGAAGCTGTAGCTGACGGAGAAGAGGAAATCAAAGGGACTTGCTGAGTAGCAGAAGAATAGAAACTAGGAATTTGAGGTTCTGTGGGGGATGGGGAAGAGAAAATAGACTGATATGGAAATTCAGTCTCATTAAAACCGACTTGTTTTGGCTATGTACACTCTTCCTGAGGGATGAAGACAGCGGTACCCTTTGTGTGAGTCACTATAGCCTAGAAAAATACATTTGGAAGATCTAAAATGAAGTTTCTGAGAATGATAAGGCCTAAGAAAGGGATAACAACTGCAGCCAAAAGTTTTCAAAAAAGAGTAGTCAGGAACTACTTGAAACAATGTTTGATAAGGACATTTGTTCTGAAGTGTAGCAGTGGGTAGACGGTTTATCAAATAGACTGCCGTAGAAAAAGCTTCCCACCAGAATTTATAGGGTAAGGAAGCATTAGCCAGCAAGGTTAACCCAAGCTCAGCAATGTGCCTGTGTTTCCTCTCTGCACGGCCATTCTGAGCGTGGGTATGAGGGATATATCCATGTGAATCTTGTAAAATCATCCACAAAGTGTATATAGTATTTGAATCCATCAGAGGAAGGAACAGGGCTAGGCCCCCAGACATCACTATGCACAAGCTGAAAGGGCTTAGTAGTTTTCACTTCAATAGAGGGAAATACGGGTCGATGTAACTTTCCTAACACACATGCATCACAAAATTGTCTTTCTTTCACATTTATAGTAGATAGTCCGTAGATGTTTCAGAACAGTTTTCAGTACATTATTGCTAGGATGACCTAAGCGTTGATGCCATAACAAGAGATCAGCCGCTTGCTGAGATAAAAGACAGACAGGATGAGTACCAGTACCAGACTTGTTCTCTGAGGGATGAAGAACCAGCTTATACAATCCATCTTCAAGAGGACCCTCCAGCAGAGTTTGATGGGAAATGTTGTCCTTAACAAGACAATACCCATCATGAAATTGAAAATAGACTGGATTATCTTTCACAAACTTTGAAATACTGAGCAAGCTTTTAGTAATTTGTGGCACATGTAGAATGTTATGCATAATAAAGGTTGTATCTGAATTCTTACTAGTGACAGAAGCTGAACCTATATTTTTAATAGGTATTGAAGTTCCATTACCTACAAGTAGTCCCTCTGGTCCAGAGTAGGCAGTGGCTGACTGAATAGCATTTGCATCCGCTGTAACATGCGCATTTGCTCCACTGTCCAAGAACCACTCTGAATGGGGGTTCTGTGAAGAAGAGGCAAAGTTTGCCATAGATGGAGACATGTTAGTAGTAGAACTATGAAACATATTCTGAGAAGGAATGACAGAAACAGAGGTAGAATTCTGGTGAGACAGCACACTGGAAGGACCCATAGCAGTGTGTGCTTGAGATTGAGGTTGAGCAGTAAGTTCAGGACCAATAAAACTGACATCAAACCGTTTGAAACACTTATGAGCAACATGCCCTAGCTTGCCACACAGTTGACACAAAGGTCGATTTCCTTGATTTCCATAGTTAGATCTGCCACCACGGCCTCTATAGTTGCTTGATGCACCACCACGATAGTTGTGTTGACGCCCCCTGCCTCGAGAGGATTGAGCAGAGGAACCACCGGTATGATAATTTCCGAATTGTAAGCGTATTTGCTTGAAAAGAGGCATTAGAGAACCGATTTTGCGGTCGAACCTCGTGAGTTTGAAGCCGACTCGCACTTCATTAAGAGTCGAGATTTCAGTTGAGAAGTAAGATGTACGATTATAGATTCATACTCCGGTCCAAGACCTCCAAGTACAAATAATACCAACTCGGATTCGGAGAGAGGTTGATTTATATTGAACAGTTCATCATAAATTCCTCGGAATTTCATTATGTATTCATCAATGGGAAGATCTCCCTTCTTCATAGTTTGAAGTTGAAATCGCAGAGTCATAGCCTTTGCCTTTGAGTGAGATTGAAAAAGGACATCAAATACCTTCCACGGTTGTGCCGCGATTGCACATCGGCCAATATAACCTAGCATTGACGGAGAGATGGTAGAGAGAAGCCAAGCGAACAGATATTGATCTCTCCGGAGCCACGCCGGATATACGAGCAGCGGTTGATTTGTGGTTTGGATCTACCGGAATTGCCGCCGAGTATTTCGATCGAGCGAGGATATCTTCAAGAGAGTAGGCACGAACATTAGCTAAAACTTGTGTTTTCCAAAATATGTAGTTGCTCTTATCGAGCTTGATACACAGAGGATGAATGTTTGGAAGCGCAACAGAATCTGTTGCCATGATCGATGTAGCGATCTAGAAGAAAATCGCCGGAAATCGCAAAAACTTGGGGAGGAAGATAACCGGAAAAAAAAAAAACTAGATCTAGATCTAGATCTGGAAGCTTCTAGATAGCTCTGATACCATATTAGAGAAATCAAAATATGGAAAAGTAAAAGTGATTTGATTTCATCTTAAGGGCAGTATATATATACAAATGTGGAACCTAACTAACTTGATGAATAGTGTTAACTAACTGACACTACAGTTATAACTAATCTCACGTGCGCTGCACATGCACATGCATACTTATACAAACTGTAAACTCCAATAGGTCAGATGATGTTTTTTAAAAGCGCTAAAAAAATAAAAAACAGCTTATGAAAGTGTTTAGAATATTATTTTTTTTAAATTAAGCTTTTTTTCTTCTGATATTGCAAACATTAACAACTTTTGATTAAAAACAACTTTAACTACAAGTAGCTAATAGCTGCTTGTAAAAGCTATTTCAAACACTGCCAAAAAGTTAGGTAGGCCCGTAGCATTTACATACAAAAGTCAAGTTTCTTAAACTCCATGCTGAAACCATACATGATAGTATGAATCGAATGGAGGAAGTAACAAATATTTTTGTACACGTAGAATTTGCTTGGATTATACTTCTTATGTCCCATTCATCTTGTGTTACTTTTCCTTATTAGACTCCTACAATCCTACTCATCTTATCTCGCTCCAAAAATAAAAAAATTACTAATTTATACACAATTTTGAACTCTTCTTAATATTCATGCGGAAAAGAAGTGAGCCAAGCTCGGACGGCGGAGTACAACTTGCACTTAGAAGTTTTAATATAAGAAAGATAAACATACTCTTATTTCTTGCATGAATCATGTTGCAAAATTCGAATTCGTAGTATTTTTTAGTCATAAGACAACACCTTAACGGCTATGTCATTACCGTGATTAATGGAGTATATATAATTTACACATACAAACTCTTTTATTATCTCATAATCATAATTACTCTACCTTATCGCTAACCTCTCACAGTTCGAGAGGGTAAAATCGTCTCTTTGCTGCTCCCACTTCACTCGAATCAGGTTTCTACCTACCAACACTCACTGAAGAGCCAAGGACCAGCCGCCGCGATTAGCTCATCTACAGCCGATCAACTGGTGGCGCAGCCGTACCGGAGTGGCAGCTGATAAGCGTAGCAGACATGACAACTTCGATTTTCGACGGTACTGGCGCATTCCGAAGATCGCCTCCACGATCCGGGTCATACCCGATTTTCCCAAACCTGGTGAGTCCACTTGATTTTAGATCTTCAGTTTTACTTGCTTAATTACCTAGAACGCATGACTGTATTGAAATTAATTTGATGTTGATTTGGGGAATGTGGATAGGGATCTTGTTTCAGGATATAACGACGCTGCTGCTTGATCCTAAGGCATTCAAGGATACAATCGATTTGTTTGTCGAGAGGTATAAAGGTCAAAACATCAATGTAATCGCCGTTAAGTTTTGCCTTGTTGGAGATGAGATTATGCCTTGGATTCTATGTGTAGAAGTAATATCTGAAGAAGGTTTTAGTTTGACATGATGCAGAAAGTTATTGATTAGTGAAAAATTGAATTGTCTGTATAAGGTTACCTCTTTTGGTTGCTACAGTTAGCTGGTTGGTTTATACCAATTTGAAGCGGCTTTGGAAATGAATTGATAACTGTACGATGCTTAATACCTTTATAAAGAGTTGTGATCATGTAACACTATCAGTTTTGTTGCAGGCATCGAAGCGAGGGGTTTTATATTCGGTCCTCCTATTGCATTGGCTATTGGTGCTAAGTTTGTTCCTATGAGAAAGCCCAAGAAGTTGCCTGGTATGGCTAGATAATTCTATGATGATAATGTAGTTTGTTCTTCATTTCATTAATATGTGCTTTTCATTGAATGAAATGTTACGATATGAGCAAAAAGGCATGCTTGTACGCTTGTTCCCTTGCTTCATTTCAGATTTCTAGTCTAGTTGGAAGATAAGAGATTGCTCTATAGTTCTCTTTGTTCGTATTGGTGCTAAGTTTGTTCCTATGAGAAAGCCCAAGAAGTTGCCTGGTATGGCTAGATAATTCTATGATGATAATGTAGTTTGTTCTTCATTTCATTAATATGTGCTTTTCATTGAATGAAATGTTACGATATGAGCAAAAAGGCATGCTTGTACGCTTGTTCCCTTGCTTCATTTCAGATTTCTAGTCTAGTTGGAAGATAAGAGATTGCTCTATAGTTCTCTTTGTTCGTATAGGTTGATTAATTTATCGGTGATGGTATTTTAACACGACAATAAAGTGATAAAGTATTGATACATTTGTCATCCTGGCAGGGGAGGTAATATCAGAGGAGTACTCTTTGGAGTACGGAACGGACAAGATGGAGATGCATGTTGGGGCTGTGGAATCTGGGGAACGTGCAGTTATAGTAGATGATCTTATTGCTACCGGGGGTACCTTGAATGCTGCAATACGCTTGCTTGGTATGGTTTATTGTTTGTACTGGAACTGTATTATCTTGCAAATGTAGTGAAAGTGATTCCATGTGATGGACAAATTCAAAAAAGGTTCAAATGAGTTTTGAATTATTGTATCAAATTTTAAATAGGAAGACAATTGTATCAGATGCTTGAAATGTCTAAAGCGTACGATGATTTTGGTTTCATTGCAGAACGTGTTGGAGTTACTGTGGTTGAGTGCGCTTGTGTTATTGAATTGATGGAACTGAAGGTATTGCCTCCTCCTCAAATTAAAGCAGAAATTTTATAAATCTTTTTGCATTTTAAGGTGTATCCTTATTGCATAAATGTGTACCGCTTAAATTTTCAAAATAGGCCTCTTATACTTTAGTCTTTACTGATAATTTACATTAAGAAGCTATCTTAATCACGGCTAGCCGTCTGTGCAACAAAGTATAACAATGTAGCAAATAAGATGATCTCAGTCCAGCAAGGTGGAGACAGTTTGGAACCTTCTATGATGAATACCATTTAACCAATCATCTATCGTGACTAGTAGTATGTGTTAAAAAGGGAGATAGTTGGGCGTTACAATTATGCCTAGCGGTGATGTGAGCAAGGGAACGGTATTGGCAAATGGCTTGTTTTAGGTGTCTTAAAGGTTATGGAGGTAGAGAAAAGAAGGCATGATGATAGATAATGGATAAGGAAATAGTCTAAACAAGAGTTAGGCTGAAACCTATGTGGTACTACTTCTACTATCTAATAAACTCGAGGCTATGAAACAGAACGGAAGACCAAAAACTTCGTCGAACATTGGCCACACTTTGAACTTAGAGGCCTTGCTTTTACCCTGATTTCGTAGCGAGATAGACTCATGAGACACTTAAGCCCTCTATCTCACTTATCTTGTTACTGCACTCTGGTTAAATTCCTGCGTTTCTTCTAACCATCACTTATCATTGCACCTCTATTTTGTTTATGATTCTTGATCTAATTTGAGTTGAATAAAGATAGCTGGTTTTCGTCTCTACTTATGTAGCTGACTGCTTTTCCTTCGTTATAGGGCCGGGAGAAACTAGGAGACAAGCCGTTGTATGTTCTTGTGAGCTAAACTTGAGAAGAAAGAGAATCAACCCCAACCGCCATGGTTACTGCTTTACTCATGAAGGTATTACTTGCTTGTGCTTAATCCTATTGTACTGGTGAGATGTTTGAATTTGCAGACAAAATATGACTTCATTTGGATTGTTGATGTGCAAACCCCATGTCTGATTCATGTAACCAAGTTTATTTTCTCAACACTCTATCTTTCTCTCTCTATGTGTGTGTGCGCGCCGTATCTTCCTCGGCTTTGAGTAAACAATTGCTTGTAGTTTAGTTGGTATTTCTCTTAGCGTGGGAGTGGTTGACCTAGTTTCATTTTTTTTTTAAATTAATAATCGTTTGGTGCCAAAAAAGAGGAATTTAAAATAGATGTATCATTTTATATTGCATTATTATGGCTTTAAGACCTATCAATGTTTTAATAAGTAGTCTTAAGACTAAATATTCGACATCTTAAGTGCTTAGAAGAGTCATTGGAGAGAATAAACAATTGATTAATGACGATAATCATTTTAAGTTAACTTCATATGTTGTATTGCTGTCCCTATTAATAATTTAATTATAGTTTAAGCTGCCCTAAGACGTGTTAGTAGGAGATATGGGCTTATGCATACCAACTCGTATTTCGTTATGAATTACGGGTTTTTCTCGTCATGACAAAGAAGTGAAATGGTTTACGTGTCGAGATGTAATGAGGTCAGGTGGCAGTGGCATATAGTTTGGTAGTTTGATAGGACAAAGATTAGCTGTCATTCTTTGTAGTTTCCAGTCACGTACTGTTGGATCTCAAGCGCTCATCACTAATTGTTCCGCCAAGCAGGGGGGTTGGACCTCAAACGCTTACCACTACGCCAAAAGCAATTACTGGTGGTGATGGCGCAACTTATATTTCTCATTGCATAACAGTTAGCGTCATGACTACAATTCGAACGTTGCTCCACCACGCAGGAGCGTGGTGCCGAGCATTACATAGCCCAACACTGCGCAACTGAAAAGATGTTGGACATCACATATCCCAACACGTACATAATTTAATTAAGATGCTAAGCAGGGATTTATGGGAACTACCGACAACACTTACATTTTATATTTATGCCTTAAAACACATCGTGGACGCCTTTCTCTCTCTAAATAATGATTATAAATTTAAGGTAGAATAGTAGTATTTGATATTTAAGGGGTTTAAATCTCTTCTTTGTTTTACAATGGAGATGAATAAGAGCAACAATCATATATGTAATATATACAATATGATTATTGGAGAAGTTTTATTTAGAACAAAACTTTCGGATTTTTATTATATTTAATTCTCACCGACATTTCTAAATCGAGTCTGATTATAAATAAATGTAAGTTTTAGGTTTGGTTTAGGGTACAGAGACCATATTTATTGGTTGAAACGGTCGGAATTTCGGCTAAGGAAGAATGTTGTACTTTATCCTCATTCATCCTCTTTATCCACACATTAATTTACTGAAATATATTTAATCCCACGTTCTCCCATTTTATTTTAACACCTTATATGAATCATTCTTTGTCACCATCACGTTGATTAGGTATGGAGAGGTAAGTTAACCATCTTCCTTATCACTTTTTTTAATTTTTTTTTAATTACTAAAACTCGGACTGGATCACCTGTCCAATAAATTCATGTCCAATTGGTGTCTGATTTAAAACGACGTAGTTTTGTATTAAAAAAATGCACTCTTTAATAATTTATGAAATTCTATTTTCAATCTTATCCTTTTAATTTATAATTTTTCAATACAAAACTATGTCGTTTGAATCGGACACCAATTGGACAAGGATTTATAGGACAGGTGATCTCATCCCGTAAAACTCGCAGTCATACTCCAACTGGCTTCCACTTGTTCGGTCCTTTTCGAGCTTCTTCAATAAAACTCACTACTTTGCAAATCGAACAAGTGATGTAAATTGCGGTAGATAATCGTGTTCAATAAACTTGACATATAGAAACGTTAGCAGAACTCAAACTTATGACATTCGATCACGCCACGGTCTCTTGCCCATCCTAAAGGAATAATGATATTGTCAAAGGTAAGTGTTTTTTATGAATATAATTGAATGAATATAATTGAATGTACCTTAGTCCCTAATGAGTTGTCTATTAGACTCTTGAGATTAGTTACAAAGAACTTGGACCAAACTCCATTTTTTATAGTAAGGTATGAATAAATGAATACAAAATTGAAGTCAAATCTTCACTCCCATTCTTTCTCCCATGGCTATGCCTTGGCCATATATAAATGTATGCATTTCAAGGCCTTCTAATTAGCTACACATTCTCCCACTTCAATCCCTCTCCTCTTCCTACTTTCTCTCTCCAAATAACAAAGAAGAAATGGAGGGTGTTGAGGCTTTCCTTGAGGGAGAATGGGAGTCATTGATCAAAATGTTCTCCAATGAGGATTCAGATCTTCTGCTGCATTGCAATGGCAATGTTGAAATCCCTTTTAGTTTCTTTGATTCATGTGAGAGTGTAGGTGGATTTGATGCAAGTTTCTTGCATCAAACTAACACTCATCTTTCTTCTTGTTCACAAGAGAGTAGCCATAGCAGCAGTGAGATTGAAAGCTCCCTTTTCGCCTTTTTCGCCCGGCCGGATGCTGCCGATTTCACTCACAAACTTGATGATCAGTCCATGCATTTGAGTGATGATTCTTGCAAGGAAGTGCAGCTCAAGAGGAAGTGTGAAGAAGATGATGATTCATCCCATAGTGCTAAGAAGGGGCCTTATAGAGAAGTATGTGAAATCTTGATTGTTACTCCCCGTCTCATTCATCTTGTCTTACTTTTCTTCCAAAAATAACAATTTGTTTAAACACAACTACCCACTTTTCTTTTTTGGGACCCACTCATTTACGCACAACTTTTAACTCTCCTTAATAATCGTGCCGAAAAGAATGGAGACAAACTCAATGGGACGGAGGAGTGTAACTTATAACTATACCATGCAATGTTTGATCTATCTTGTCATGTCTTGTATCTCATGGATTATGATCTTGCATTTGATGCAGGCAAGGATTAAAAAGAATGCGCGGTCGAAGAAGGCGAAGAATGCTAAGCAAACCACCATTAGTAGTGATGAAGAAATGAACAATACTATATGCATCTCTAAGGAGGAGGAGGAGGAGGAGGAGGAGATTTATGAGTCGCCGGAGAAAGCCAAGGCCGGCAAGAATCCGGCAACTGATGCACAAAGCCTTTATGCAAGGGTAGAGAACACTTTGCATTATCATCTTCTTAAATCCCTTTTCGAATTGTCCCATTATTCTTGTCTTGTTTCTAAAAAAACGGAAAGAATTTCTAGACTAAAATCACTTAAATAAGTAGACCACCAGTTTAACACATCTCCACCCACTTTCTTAATCTCCGTTCTTGTAGTCTATTTTTCTAATGTGTATCCATTTTTCAGAAAAGAAGAGAAAGGATTAATGAGAGATTGAAAGTGTTGCAAAATCTTGTTCCAAATGGGACAAAGGTTGACATTAGCACAATGCTTGAAGAGGCAGTCCACTATGTCAAGTTTCTGCAGCTTCAAATCAAGGTAATTAATACCTTGGTACATGCATCCGCACAATTTTGACCCGTAAAATGATCTGGCACGAGTTTTTCAGAAACTAATTAGGGTTGTGTTTGGTTTTTTTTCAGTTGCTAAGCTCGGATGATATGTGGATGTATTCTCCAATTGCTTACAATGGGATGGACATAGGTCATTATCAGAAGATTGTACCAAATTTCTAAGCTCAAGAGTGTGACATACACTATTTTATTTAATATAACGTGTATCAAGCAAATGTATAGAATTCAAATTAGCAAATTGCAATATTTTACCCAAAAAGTAAAAGAAGTGCTAGTATTATTTTATTACTATGTAATAGAAAAGAATGAAAAAAAAATGAGATTATAGTATGAAGCAGTGATTGAACGATCAGGATTAATTGTTATTCGCATAAAATTTGATTGGAATATCTATATTAAAATATTTTAATTTCAATCTTAAATATTTAATAAAATATTAGGTTAATACACTAAAAAGATAAAGCTCCAAAATTAAGGCTTCACAAAAAAAAAATTCCACAATTAATATAGAAAAATATTTAATTATTAAATAGGCTTTCATAATACAAAATCATAAACTTTGTAAAATTAAAAGATTTTTTTAATGAAACCGTTTTGATGACGGAAAATATAAATTTGAATAAAGGGAGATTTGCGTTCGCCGGATGTACCATACATTGTTTTCGATGTTGACCCACGCGGATGTTGACATATATATATATGTATATTCTTTCTCTCATTATCGTCTCCCTCCGCCTCCGCTCTCTGCTTTCGATCTCCTCATCCGGTCTCCGCCACTCTCTCTCTCTCTTCGAAATCTCTCGCATCTCTCGTTTCTCTCTCCTATAGATCTGAGGATCGCATTATTCCACCATTCAACCGTTGCTCCAAAATAGGGCGAAAACCACCTTCAACCCTGCTTAGTGAAGATTTGGTCAAACTCTAATTTGTTTTTTGTTTATTTTTTGCCCGACATAGTGAATATACATGTAGAATTGTAGATAGTTGATGTAATTGATCGAGTCGTGTTGTTTGACATTCAAAATATTCAATCTGCACTTAAAGGGCATTTTTGTAAATATATATATATATATATTTTACATTTTGATAACTATAACTATAAACCATTATTTTTTTGAATAAATACAGTAAACCTCTCAACTATTGAAGTTTTTCACTTTGCCCATAAATTTTGAGAAGTTGCATTTTACACCCTCAACTATTAAGAGCAACATTCCGACCAACATTATGGCCGCAAATAGAAATTCATAAATGTAGGGGAAAAATCTCTAAGGATGAAACTCACGAGATAGGTGTAATCCCCTCGACTTATATACTACAAATATTTTATAAGCACTCTTTGAATCCCATGGTAAATGAGGATGTGGAATAGAAGCCCTAGCCCGTTACGACCATGGGGACACTCACGTTAGCTATTGTAGTACTTTTAACTCTTAGCTACATAAATTATGAGGGAATGAAGGAGGGGAGAGAGACATAGAAGAAGGAGAGAGAAAACCTAACGATGATATAAACTATAAATTCTTGAAATAGAATTTCTGGTGTCTTATGAAATAATCTTTAGATTTGTATTTATCTGGGGAATGTTGGCCCGAATGTTGTTTCTTTGCAACGAATTCAATGGTTGAAGATGCATATTGCAACGAATTCAATAGTTGTGTAGGTAAAAGGATAATTTTTCATTGTTTAGGGTAAAAAGTGAAAATTTTCGATAATTGAGGGGAGTATATTTTTTTGTACGACTACATGCTCGCAGTTCGGAAACTGCACAAAAATTATGAACAAAAAACGTGAAGAAACTGTAAAAACCCTATCCCTCTAACATAGGCTCGAGGTCGGAGCTTGTAGTACTGTTCATCCCTTCCGTTTGACACCTACTTAAGGTAATTTGCTTAATTCGTTCTGATTCTACTTTTATTTTCGATTTAACACCTTCAATTTCTCACTTCGAGGCGTATCGTTATCAACACCTTTCTGCGTTTTGTTGATTCGGAAAATTGTAGAATTTAGGGGTTTCTTTTTGGCGCGAGTAGACGAACGGAAGGGAAATAATGGCGAATCAGGGGGGAGGAGGTGTAGCGGTGGCGCAAATACCGACCAGCTTCGGGCACGAGCTGAGAGCGTGCCTCCGCTGCCGACTTGTCAAGACTTACGGTCAGGTTTGGCTTAGACCTCCAACTGCGTTCATCCTACTTTTTTTCGTGTTTACTGTTTGTCGAGTAACGTGCGGAGATAAGCTTAGTTGGTGGATGGATGTTGCAGTTCCTGGAGTCGGGGTGCGAGAATTGCCCGTTCTTTCGGATGGCAGATGATCATGAAAGAGTTGTTGAAAGCACAACGCCTAATTTCACCGGGTACTTTTCCCTAATTTGGCCAAAAGAAATGATTGAGACAAATTAGAACCTCATTTCTAGGTTTTCTGCAAATTTTCATTTTGGTTGTATAATCTGTGAACAGGTTAATCTCTGTGATGGATCCAACTAGAAGCTGGGCTGCTCGATGGCTCCGCATAGGTATGCTGCAAATCTGCTTCTTTATGTTGAGCTCCTAATTACCATTTCCAGTGGTTCTGCAAACACATTTAGATTATGTGATAGAAAAAGGAAACAGCTGGTTTACGTTACTAGATTTTCGTTCGATCTTAGATTTGGGAATGATATTGGAAACCTCTCAGGAATCTGTTGTTGGACTATCTTTTCACATACTTGAATTCATCCATGTGAAGCATAGGCATACAGATTGTGTAGTTATTTGATCTTGTATTTAGTTCTTAATTCTAGCAACGGTTGCAATATTTCTATGAGTCGGTAAATAAGCTTCCTTGCACCATGTAAAAGACACGGATTACTTGAACAGTATGGTAATTAGAAATTTTGTGCAATAATGACATGGTTTGGCTAAACTTAGAGCTGTGTGAGCTATCCCTCTGAAGACATCTGTAGTATTTTACAATTTTTCTATGTTGTAGATAGATGTAAAGCGTTTCGTTGTCCGGAAATGAGTGAAAATTTACTTCTAAGTTAGGCTCTTTTTCCATTAAAGATACTTGTAGTTTGGCTTCTTATTTCGATGTCATGATTCTCTTGAAACTTATTCAGGAAAATTTGCACCTGGGTGCTATACACTCCTAGTCTCTGAACCACTGCCTCATGACTTGCAGGTAAGCTATCATCAGTAAATATCGCTTTCGTGTATATTAACTCAAGCATCGACAAATTTAATTGATATCCCCATCTTGACCTTATACATGGATGTAAGAACCTTTTATGGACACATTTTTCCCTGATCAGCGATCAATTTGAGGTCTAGATCAGAGTATATTTACATCATGTTTTGGCCAAATAAATCTATCATTTAGGTTCCTGCTCTATTATACTTTTTTGTACCAAAACTGTGATTCACAGTTTCTTGATCTGCAGAATATTTGTGAAGAGGAGCGTGTGCCTTACATTCCTCCCAAACGCGTCTGACTGGCCAGTACGTCGTTGTTTCGAGCTGATCTTCCCTTTCCTTTCTAGGTATATCTATGTATCTCCATGTAGTGCTTAAGCTTCTTATTACCTAAGCTGCCTAGTAACTCTTATTACATTTTCTGTGCTTATATTTGTGTAGCTTTCAAATTAACTCGAGTCATGTAATCAACCTTAACTAATCCAACTGTTGAAGAATTTCTCAAAAACAAAATGTAGATTCTAAGAGCATTCCTATTTCACTACTTTATGTTGGTTTAGCAACCAATACGAGTCTGCATTATTTAACGAAGTTAGGTTACGTTGGCTCATCTAAGAGCCAACAGCTCCGATCATGCACCGGTAACCAAAATAGATGCCGGCAGCCAAGACTGGCGCGGTAAATTCGACTAGCATCGAGTTCTTAGGGATGTGATGATCATCTTTGAGCACATAAGCTTCCATCTCCCTCCCCTTGGGCAACTCTTCTTGTGGATGATCACTAAGATGATTGATGTTATAGCCTTGGAGATAACCCACTTGAAAGTTGGAAAGCATGTTGTAAGCTTCTTTGGTGGTGTAGGCACCCCGCATGCCTCCCTTTAGAGGTGGAGGATCCGGTTTTGAAACCGCCGGTTCCATGGTTTCGAAAACCGGAACTGACAACGCACGATCTAGATGTGATTCAGGATTCCGGTTCGAACCCTATTTGAATGGTTCCGACAGTTTCAATCTTTTTTAGTTAAAATTTAAAATTCGAAAACAACGGCCTAGATCTGTCGAGATATCTAAATGGAACTGTGGATTTCTATTCCACGGTTCCATTTGGATGTCTCGATAGATGGCCGGTTGATTTCGAGTTTAGTAAAAATAAATTCTGGAACTCCCTAGAACCGACCGTTCCACGGTTTCAAAAAATATTGAAACCTCAAACATACCGTGTTCCGGTTCTGATTTGAACCGCCGGTTATGATTATTTTGTTGCATGTACCCTTGCATCCGCCAATGAGTAACCCGCCTTCAAATGGAAATACATACACAAGTATATGTGTATGTGTGCAAAATACATGGATGAAGAAGTAAGAGTTTGTATACCCTGCCATTGATGGTAAGCCAGATATCATTCTTGGAGTTGTGCTGCCCAACTTGAGAAGGTGTGAAGACTCCCAACTTTATCCATAAATCTTGGAAATTTCTGATGGGCTGCATTTATTCGGTGCCCAAATTATTACATGGCCCACCAATTAAGTGGTGCCATATATGTTTTCAAAGTGAAACAAATACTATAATATTAACTATTCCACATACCAACACACAGGACACCACATTATTGGTGGGCCATGTAGTGTTCCTCTCAATTTTGGGCTAGAAGATGTGCACTGGCATTTATGTTGCTGTCTTTTTGCAGCACAATTTTTGTCTAAAGTTAGGAAAGGAGGGTATGAAATGTTCAAGTAGTTAACTTCCTTTCATAGGTTACGGGTTCGAATCATCGTTATCTATAAGACTATCATCTATGGTTAGTATGAATTCGCTGTTCGTTTCTCTCGTTATTAAAAAAGTTACGAAATTTGGTGAATACAACGTCCGTATATAATTAGCTTTAGTACAGTTTGAGCTTTTATATGGTTTGTATAAACATGTAGCTAATGTGGGTTTCGCTAGTTATGAGACTCTATGTCTCGTTATTTGTGTCTCACTTTGTCAATTGAGACGTTTTAATATAAGTGATTCATTCTAAAATAAAAAATAAAGATTGTGTAGGTCGTACATAGAAACTTAATCGTTTGTTAATGAAATTCAAGCAGACCCTGATATTTCAATTAATAATTTAAATAGATTAACTCCTATCCTTTCCTCACTTTTTTATAATATGATATGGTTTATATGTATGGTTTATATGGGAATAATGTAGTATAAAAAGTGGATCCATGTTGGGACGGAAGGATTCGAACCTACGAATGGCGGGACCAAAACCTGTTGCCTTACACTTGGCCGCATCCCATTTATTTTTTTAATCAATACTAAGAAAGAATAATATTGTTATTGGTTGTTTGTCAACTCCAGTCCAAATAAATATCTAGATATAGAATATATCTATAGAATAGAATTCTAGATTTTCTATATCTATAGAATAATAGAATAGACCAAAAAGAAATAAAGATTGTGTGGATAGTAGAGTTCAGCAATTTACACCACATAAAAAACGAGTTACAAATAGCGGGATTGAGGAAATACAGTGGCAACTAATTTAGTAATTAGGAGCAATTGGCACTAATGATTACTAAGGAAAAATACTCAACAACCACCTTGGATATCATCCTACTCTACCCATACTTGTATTTTAATTTTTTACACAAGAATTTGGTGGACCAAATTCTTGATTACTTCAAAAGAATTTCAAGCCTACACAAAAAGTCTAGAAATACCTATGCATGCTATAGCATATATATATCATGAGATGCATATTATTTGTAATATAAAATAAAATATTATAAATATTACATTCATTATATATTACATACATATATAATATTCTCATATCTCAAAATTCTTGTTCATTATACAATTTTAGTCGTTTAAAAATTCTCATTCAACTTTCCTTTTCAGCAAATTACTACAGATAATTTTTTTGTAGGACTCATAATTTTATATAAATTTACAAATAACTAATAATCTTTCTTAAAAATTGCGCCGAAAAGAAAATGGGCAATAATTTTGAGATGGAGGAAGTAATAAAATCTAACAAAATATTAGAATAGTAGTAAAACATTAAGTCATTAGTATCAATCCATGCATTCCTACAAAATATATTAATTTTAGTAAGAAATCACGTAAAACTTCAATTTATTTATTACTAGTATTTATTGGAAGTCAATTGAACCAATCCATAGAATTTATTACACTAAATAATCATACATGAGATTTTTCATTAATTTCCGAGAAATACAGTGCAAATTACTTATTTCTCACATTTTTTATATATATTTTATTCCCTTTTTCTATAAAATTCAAGAATGACAATTTTTATATACGATTTGCAAATTATTGTACATTAGCGGAGTTCGACTTGGAGGGAGATTGAAAAGACTGTTGAAAGTCCTAACAAATATTAAGCCCAAATAGTTAATGATTTTATTAAAGGGTAGTAGTATTAATTAATTATTTTCCTTATTTATAAAAATATCAAAACAATTGCTAAAGATTGCTTCTGTCTCCCTCCCTCTCCTCTCTCTTAACGCCTGCTCACTGTACTCCCGCTCGCCGCCGCTCTCATTCTTCCATTTTCTCAACATTTCATTGATTTTCCGTTAATTTATTTCTCAATACTCGCTAACATGGAG
Source organism: Lavandula angustifolia (assembly GCA_028984105.1). Classification (NCBI taxonomy): domain Eukaryota; kingdom Viridiplantae; phylum Streptophyta; class Magnoliopsida; order Lamiales; family Lamiaceae; genus Lavandula; species Lavandula angustifolia. The sequence goes on along the minus strand of CM054810.1, from coordinate 32,727,984 downwards.
CAGAAGCATGGTTTCTTCTCGTCTTTGAAGGAGGAGGTGGTTCGCGGGCTATCGCCGGCGCGGTCGAGGAAGGGGCGGAGTCCGTCGCCGTCCGGGTGGAGAAGAAGGGGAAGCGGCGTAGGACCGCCGAAAATGTTTACGCCGATATCGGGGAGCGTGGGGCCGGGGGCGGAGGCGCTGCCGCCGCTGAGGGAAGGCCCCGACCCGAACGAGTCGGATCCGGGCGATCCGAGGAGCGAGGGCTGGGCGAACCGGCTGTTTAGGGCTCCGAGCGCTTCCAGCTCCGGGTCGGGCTGCTCGAGGTCCGATCTAAGGCTGCTCCTCGGCGTCCTCGGTGCGCCGCTCGCGCCGTTGCAAGTTAGCAACAACGATCCTCTGCCTCACCTCTGTATCAAGGACACTCCAATTGTTAGCCTTCTCTCTCATTCCGTATCTTCAACAATTTTCTTCTTCTTCTTCTTCAATTTTGAGGCTATTTTTTATGGGATTGAGTTTGCAATTGTTGTCAATTGTATGAATTGGGGGAAAACCATTTTTTCCAATTTCGAGCTGTTTCCTTAATGTTTAAGTAATTATTTGCATGTGTTTATCTATATATATTAGTTTCAATTCTTTAATTTTGTGGGTTTTTTAATCTGATTTATTGTAATAATTTATGGATAGGATTGGTTAGATCTTTACTTGAGTGGTGATTTGTTCTATATATGTAGTTTGGATTGGTTAAACTAATATAGGAAGGATGTTCTTGAATGGGAATGTGAAAGGGTTTTGGAAAAGGTAAAAGTAGAGAGATTTATGAGGATAGAGACTGTTGACCTCATCTTTGTGGTTGGTAGACTGTTACTGTGTTCATTAATTCTTGATAATTATGAGATTGGGATATAATAAATAGGCCGTGATTCACATGGTGGTACTTTTTGTTATGATTTCTTAAAATAAACAAAAATTAAAGTTAGTACTAATTTGGTCCTGTTTGTACAGGAAGCCTCCTCTGCTCAGTACATACTGCAGCAGTATCTTGCAGCATCCGGAGGGCAGAAGCTTCAAAGCTCAATACAGAATGCATATGCAACGGGGAAGGTGAATATGTTGGCGTCTGATATCGAGACGGCCACTAAGGTGATCAAGAAAAGGAGCTCGTCAAAAGCAGCTGAGTCAGGTGGTTTCGTTCTCTGGCAAATGGACCCGGATATGTGGTACGTGGAGCTTGCTCTTGGAGGCAGCAAGGTTCATGCTGGTTGCAATGGGGAGCTCGTTTGGCGGCATACTCCGTGGCTCGGTGCACATTCTGCCAAAGGGCCGGTTAGGCCTCTCCGTCGTGCCCTTCAGGTAGAAGCTTGGTTCAATTTGGTCAGGCTTATAGTGTCTTTCTTGATTCATGTTTGCTCGTTGGTTGTATGGCTCGTTTTCTTGATTCATGTTTGCTTATTATGTATGGGTTGTTTGATTCAGGGCCTCGACCCGAGAACTACAGCGAACATGTTTGTGAACGCTAGGTGCACGGGAGAGAACAAGATCAACGGGGAAGATTGCTTCATACTCAAGATCTGTGCTGATCCACACACCCTAAGAGCAAGGAGCGAAGGTCCAGCAGAGATCATAAGGCATGTCTTGATCGGCTACTTCAGCCAGAAAACGGGCCTTCTCGTGCATTTGGAGGACTCCCACTTGACCCGGACACAGACCAACTCGAGCGATGCTGTCTACTGGGAAACAACCATCAACTCAGTTCTTGATGACTATAGACCGGTTGAGGGCGTCATGATAGCCCACTCCGGCCAATCCGTCGTTACCCTTTTCAGGTTTGGCGAAACAGCAATGAGCCACACCAAGACTCGAATGGAGGAAGCGTGGACTATCGAGGAGGTAGCGTTTAATGTACCGGGCCTATCCGCAGACTGCTTCATTCCTCCTGCAGAGCTCAGATTTAGCTCGGTTGGTGAGAGCCACGAGCTCCCTCACGAGGGCCGGGATGCAGCAGCCGCGTATAGAGCCAAGGTGGCTGCGTTGGAGGACGGTGTCAAGAATTTGTAGGGATGAGTGAGGTTGGCTATTTCTTTCTCCCTTTTTGTTGTAGGGTTAGTTTGAATGGTACAGACTGACAAATGGAAATAGGAAAAAGGGTTTTCAAAGTTGATGTCTTTGAGCTCCATGAATGTGTATATAGTAGTAGTAGTAGTCATAAATGAGTGTTTTTGTTAACACTCCTTTTTTGCAATTTTGGACTCCTTCTCCAGGTGAATGTGATGATTGATGTAAGTTTGGTTCATCATGCTTGGCCCCTTGTTTCTCTCTCTTGATGTAATATGAAGAGCTGTGATGATGATGTTTCTTTCTTAAGCGTCGCCTTTCTTTTCAGCGCGAAGATCAAGGATTTTTATTTAAATTTATATAATATGAATTTTAATTGTATTAAAAAATTAATATAGTTTTCGAGAAATGACTCATGTGAAGGAATGAAAATTCATTTAAATTTTATTAAGTTTGAGATAATTGAATTTTTTTTATGTTGTAATTAAAGAAATACTCTAAAGTTTTCAAAAAGTTAAAAATTATAATTTTCTAAGCTCGGAGCGAAGCCGAATCGTGTGAGAGAAATTATTGGAGAAAGAGTGTGTGTATAAGAATGTAAGGTGTGTAGTGAGTAATGAGGAGTTCAAATCATTTTTGAATATAGAATTAATATTATTATTTTAGAAAAAATGACACTTGTATTAGGACAAACACTTATATTGTGACAGCCTAATCGTGAAAGATGAGCTTTTTTAATTGGATGGAGGGAGAATGTAATTAGAAAAAATGAAGTACTAATGATGAGGTTTGTATTTATGATTTAAGCGTGGTTTGCAATTATGATTGTCCGGAGAGAGAGAGAGAGAGAGAGAGAGAGAGAGAGAGAGAGGAGAGGAGAGGGGGGGGGGGGGAGTGGTTTGAGATTCTCTAGGTGATTGATTCACTAACATGTACAAAGCCAAAGAGGAAAAACCAGAGCAATATCACAATTCACATTAATTATTTTATAATATATCTATTTGGAATTTACATGTGAAAATCTTTATTCTCTCCCATATCAAAGGGACAAATCGACAAACAAAAATATAAACTTCAATTTGCCAAAGAAAAAAGGGGTATAATTTAACAATAGTGATGTGATGTTTATTGATATGCATGCATCATACCATTGAATATTTGATGATGAGATTATAAATATTTATTAATTTTGAGTAGTCCGTCGAATAATTTAACACAAACTTTTTTGTGGTGTTAGAAATATTAAGAATATATGGAATTATAGAAGTCCATCTAAAAGACATCGATTATAATGATGTTGCTTCATTTTCTTGTTCATGCACTGCAAACAAACAAATCGTTAGTCGTTACCAACCGGACATTGACTTAGTATAGATAATGACCAAGACTTTAGAAATCAATCCTTTAGAATAAAAAATGAATTAAGTTATAAGTATTTTAAATAAAATGTGTGTGACACTTTCTATAAGACAGTTCAGAAAGGAAAGGGAGACACAACGAAGGGAGTACCAAAAAATGCTACAAGGTCGGCCAGGGGATCCCCCCCCCCCCCACGAACGGGAGTACCAAAAATGCTACAAGGGTCGGCTCTAACCTAAAGCACGTGAGGCGATTGCTTTAGGCTCCAGTCGAAAGCAAGACCCCTGTTGTCGAAAGTATTTTTATGGTTGAGATTCAAAATTTATATATTATTGTGTTTTTGTGTAAAAATTATAAAAAAATAATTTTTTTTCTAGTGGTAATAGTATTTGATTAGTGTTCGAATCTTACAAATAATATTTTATGGATTTATACTCAAGTCAAATTATTTAACAAAACTCACTTATGCTTTTCTCACTAAATAAAAATTACTTAATACATTTTCTTTTTATAATAAAAAATATATTTGCACTCAATTTACTCTTTTTTCTTTTGAAAAGACTAATGAATTAATTATATTTTCACGCTTATTTACCAAAACGAACAACAATCAAATTGTCACTATATTTATTACTTTTTAATTTTTTAATTTTTTTTCAATGTAGGACCGGAAGGTAGAATGAAAACGATGTTACATAATAAATCCATTACCACCGAATCATAAAAAATTACAGATTTTCAATTCAATTTATACAGAGTAATTTATACACAAATACATAGATGATATGATTGAATAACATATTATTAACATATATGTCACAATATTAATTGCAAGAAACTGATCGAAGGTGGGATGGATGATGATTGGCCGCCTTCGTCTTCACTGCCGGCTGGTTTAGGTATGCATATTTGCTCTTAGTCCACCTACATAACAAATTACGTTTCATAGCTTAGTTGATATTTCTCAATCATACGACGATGATAGATTTACGGTTTAATCCCTCTTAAATTTTCATGCTAAAAAATTAAAAAGAAAAATGTTTGATGTTACCAGTCTTTCACTCCCACCCTTATCTGATCAACTCTACTATTCTTGTCTTCCTCCTCCTTTAAGGAATCTTGAAATTGCAGGTAATCCTTCTCCTGCAAATATTTCTTCTACTTATCAAGATTTGAGAAGTTTAAGAGAGAGAGAGAGAGAGAGAGTTACAGAGAGGTTGCGAGCGCGGAGGCGAGCGGCGGCTTTAATGGCGGCGAGGAGGTGATCTTCTTCCATCAAGTGGCGCTGCTTCCAGTAACGGGCGATTTCTTGATTAGTAACGCTTTTCCCCACCATTCTTGATTTCTTTCTCTCTCTTGAAAGAAGAAGGGATGAGACGTCAAGAGAGTGGAATACAATGGAGCAACAACCATGATAGATGCACCCTATTTATTAACATAATGTATTTTCTTTATTATAAGGAAATATGCATCCCCTATGATATTTGGCGGATTCAAAGGGCGGGCGGGTCGCCCTCTAAATCGTAGGAATCCAGTTAATTTTTAAGAATTCTATTTATTCTAAAAATTTTGTTTCGTTATACTGTAGTAAGAATTTATTTTAAGCACTTATTTGATTTCTGATCGAATAAGCAGTTTTTTAATGTTTGTCTCTGTTTGTTTCTCTAAAATTAAGTAGTTAAACTGCTTAATTAAGCAGTTTCTTTTAAGCACCTATTGAGATTTTTTTATACTTAAAAAGCACCATAATTTCTGAATTTACTAAAAATAAAATCAATTCCCAAAACTCATTGATTTTGCTTAAAAGCAATTATTTTTAACTTTAAACAAAAACAAATAAAAAATGCTTATAGCAAGCAGTTGCAAACACACCTAACTCGTTCCAAAATTCTTGCCCTTTTTTTTTATATTCACAACTTTATAAACAACTAACAATTCTTCTTAAAAATCGTTTCGCCACCAAAGCGGACAAGAATTTTAAGACGGTGGAAGTATTATTTTCCCCTACAATCCAATATTATTGCTCCCCTCTAATTTGATTGCAGATTTCACCCCTTGATTCTAACCATGTTTTACAAACATCAATTTAAAGACTTTAATATAATTGACTTAATTTTGATGCTATTGCTTGTCCATCCAATTAAAATTAAAAAAAATATATTGTAAAACTAGTTTTGCTTACTTTTCTCCTTGTCTAACGCATTAAAGTGGTAGCTAAGAATCTTAATGAATATATAACGCCATTTCGTGGTACAAAGCTTTGGATACTCGTCAAATGGCCATTGGATAGATTAAAAGATTCCATCACCCATTTGCCATCCAAAATACATTATTAATTACTCCTCGTTCCATTGAATTAGTCTAGTGTTTTTCGGTGGTTTTTTTTAAAGAAAATAGTTGATGTGTAGAGTTATATAAAATTATGTCTTTTATATAAAATTATAAATCATTTAAAAAAATATTTATAATAATTTGCCAAAAAAATAAAATTAATAACTTCAATATATTACTACCTCCGTCCTGCTATTTTTGTCTCATTTCTTTTCGGTACGAAAATTAAGAGAATATATGATAAAATATGAGAGATTAGTAAGAGATAAAAGATGAGTGAGAGTATATGATAAAGTAAGAGAGAGAAAATATAAATTAGGAGAGAAGATCATAGTTATTTTCCAAATTATAAAGTGAGAGGAAATAATGGGACTTTCATTTCGGGAAAGTAAGACATTAATAGCGGGATGGAGGTAGTGGTTCGAAAAAATAAACTTAATTATTTTAATGAGACGATAGTATTATTTTACAAAATAGTCAATCACGCTACTTCAACTTGTGTTGGTTAATATTATTTTTTAATGGCAAAGAAAAAAATAATTCAATATCATGGGGAAAAAAGGGGCTAAATATAAAAATAATAGTAGAAAAATAGTGGTGTATATGAACATTATTTTGTTGGTTTCCACATCAGATGATGGAGATGTTTATCGTTTGTGTACGGCAGTTGTTTAAACTACATGTTGGCTTCCATCATCACACTCATTTAAATCGATTGCAACTTGCAAGTTGCACCAATATAATTTTAATACTCCGCCCGTCCAATACAAAGTATCTTGTTTTTTTACGAGTGGTCCCATAAAAAATATCTTATTTCTTAAAAAGACAAACAATATTGGACCAAAATTAACAAATCAAAAAGTCAAAGCATAAAGACTTGTATATCACATATTATACTCGCTTGTATATCATATTTTATCAGATATTGATATGTGGTATATGTGTTCCATTATAATTGATTTGATTTAATTATTTAATTAATAATAATTTTACATGTCAAATATTTTGTGGAGATAACATAAAATGAAGTATAATTATAGGACAACAAAATCTATCCAAATTCTAGTACATCAAGATTTTTTTTTCTCGCATAATTTATAGTACCTTCTAAACATTAAAATATGTAAAAATTTATATAATTTGTACTTCCTTTGTCCCACAATTGTTGTCACGTATATAATTTGTAGTCCCTTCGAACCACAATTATTGTCATATTGTTTTTTAACACATTAATTTAAGAAAGTTGTTGGTTGTGAGTAAAGATGGTGAATCCTCAAATAAAGTATTTGTAATAATAATTTGCTATGTTATAAAATGAGACCAGAATTGTGGGACGACTTAAAAAAAGAAAGTAAGATAAGAATTATGGGAGAGATGAAGTATATTATATGATTTGGCAACTAATCATAAATAGTTGGATTGAACCAGATTTTCAACAAGTCTAATTTATTTATGGACCGACCCGATCCAAAAAAATAATATTGGCCTGTTGGACCGGGCAGAGCTAGCCCGGCCCGGGCAATTTGAGAGCCATAAGCATGCTTAATTGTTACAAAAAGATTTTCAAATATGTAGTGGAAGAAGAAAAATGATACTACAGTTAAACCTCGATAAAGTAATAATCTCGTTAAGATAATAATTTCTTTCAATCCCGATATGGGTCAATGCACTAAAATAATGTTCGATAAAGTAATAACCTCGTTAAATTAATATTTTTTCTCGGTCCCAAGGTTATTACTTTATCGAGGTTTAAGTGTACTTGGTATTGAAGAATAAAGAAACTAATTTACATCAAGTGAGAAATTACTGACGTAAAAATGAGGAATAAAGCACACATTACAGTCTACCGGCCTTCCTATTCTCTTCTGCTAATTTACTCCAAAAATCATATACAGAAAACAACTCAACACTAACCACATCAAGAATGGAGTCAAGAGATCATCTTGTTGGTGCTTTAATTCCCACAACATGCAGATCTAGTGGTGATGAATTGGCTTACCCAGTTAGAGATCTCGGAGTTGCTGCGCGAAATGAGATACACCACGAACCCCACGTACGCTGCGGTGCCAGTGGAGACGAGGAAACCGATCAAGAGACCGTTGACCTCGGAGAGGAAGAAGTGGAGCAAAAGGTAGCCGTTGATCACCATCACTAGTCCGGCCACCGTCCACGCGGCCCTCTGCATTACAGAGTGAAGGAAATAGTATCAGATAGAGTTAAACCTCGATAAAGTAATAATTTTGAGATCAGAAAAAAAAATATTCGTTTAACAAGGTTATTACTTTATCAAACATGACTTTAGTGCATTGATTAATATTGGGACCATAATAAATTATTATCTAAGCGAGATTATTACTCTATCGGATATTACTTTATTGAGGTTTAACTGTAGATGCTTATACCTAAACTCAACATTAAGGAGAGGAAATTGAAGTGGTATGCACAGATTTAGCAAGATTCTCATAATCAAGAAACTAGCATTCAATGAATATGCAGATTATACATGCTTGCACCAGCAAATGGTAATTATCCGAGGCAGTGAAGTCGAAACAACACGGTATTAAGAACCCGTTTATCACCCCCCTATCGCCATGCCGTGATCAAATTTCCTCAAGATAAGAATAATCTTGTTACCAAGTTAATGAGAAAAGCAGAGTAATTGTCACAGTTTCATTAGCTAAAAGGTATGGCATGTGTTGTTATTCTGCAAACAATCTCTTTAAATGCATGAAGAGTATAAATCCCAAAGCAAACAAATGTAGTACTACCTCCGTCCCACTAAAGTTGGCCGCATTTCCCAATTGGGACGTCCCACTAAAGTTGATCACTTTCCGAATTTAGCAAATAATTAATATCATCTCTCGTACTTTATCATCTACTCATCTCTTATACTTTATCATCTACTATCTTAATTCTCGTGCCGAAAAGAAAGTTGTCAACTATAGTGGGACGGAGGTAGTAATATTTAGTCCCTACTGCATGAATTTGGACAAGAATGAGGAAAAGATGGAATTTCGACTTACCCCGAGTAGAGGGCCAATCTTGAATACTCCCATTAGCTCCTCCTTCGCCACCAAGGTGAGAAGTGGGATGAGCGCGAAAGGTATCTGTATCGACTGGAGTACATTAAGCCACTCATTGAGTACATCTAGCGATGATTCCGATTTGTTAAAGACCAACGCCACTATTATAGTCGGTATAATAGCACAACTCCGTGTAATCAATGCTCTAAGAGACTTCTTGAGACGGAGATTAAGAAAACCTCCCATTATAAACTGTCCGGCATAAGTTCCGGTTATGGTACTACTCGTCCCTGCTGCTAATAACCCGACTCCCCATACGTAGAGAATTGGAAAAAGACCACCACCATACTTCTCCTCAAGATATTGCCCTGCATTTACGAGGCCTATACTTTCTGCTTGTTTGCTTCCGTAGAAACCCTTAGCGAACACGGTTGTCACACATAAGTTGATGATGAAGGAAACGAAAAGGGCAGCTGAGGACTCGATGGAGTAATAGTTTAACGCCTCTTGGACCTGACCTATCTTGTTGGGGTCGATTTTCCTCGATTGCACGAGAGCAGAGTGCAAGAAGACGTTGTGAGGCATTATTACACAACCGACAACTCCCACAGCCTGCCTAATCGTTCTCGAACTAAGTTTTGGAACCAAAAGACCTGGTAAAGAGAAGCATTTTCTAATCATATACATATCCAGCCATTTCAGATTTGAACGTTAAGATCGTGATAGACAATCTAACCTATAAGTAGCTCGTTTCTGCTCGGCTTAGCATCAGCAAACATCCAAGCAAACGATAGGCCCATCGTTAAAATAAGAACTGCAAACATAGCTTCCAACTTCCTCACTCCATAGTTTTCAAGAAGTAAAAATATAAAGCTGTAAAACAATTTCAGCAGAAAAGATCAGTGATTAACTCATCGCCCAATAGACGAATACATAAACGTGTGCGGCACCAACGCCCATATACAGCCCGAATCAAATAGTTTTCTGAGTAGGAAAGGCAACCAAAAGAATATCTACCACAAAAGTGAACATTATGTAGAAACGCATTTGCCCAAAATCTAAAGTTAGTGATATGGTGGACTACACATAGACCTATAAAATGCACTAAATAGTTATCTTCCACTATAAAGCAAAATATGCCATTTCACCAAGAACAGCCTTAAGAATTCTAACTCGAAATCACAGGTTAAGTAACTGCAAGTAAATTTGATGCTAAGGAAAAAAAATGATATTCGAATTCGATCACATTCGGGATAAGAAATTCTTCAATTCGAACCAACTTCAATCCTCTATCCATTATTCTGAAAAATCTCTATCATTCTTGATTCCCTAATTCAATTCAGTTCAGCAATAAGATTTAGCAGAAAATGAAAGATTGTAGTATCATTTTGCAATTGAAATCAAACTAGGGCAAATAGCTAAAAAAGTGAAAGTAAATCGTGAAAATCAGTAAAAAGAAGTAAGAAAAATTACCAATCGGCAGCAGTAATTAGAACACCAGCCCATAGCGGAAGAAACCCTCGGCTCAAAATCTGAATCGCAATCGCGCTGCCGATCACCTCCTGAATATCCGCTCCGATCAGCGCCAGCTCCGCCATGAACCACAGCACAATCCTCGCCCAATTCGGATACTCATCGCGGCAGAGCTCCGCCAGGTGCCGCCCCGTCGCCACCCCAATCCTCGCCGACAGCAGCTGAATCAGCAGCCCCATCGCCGTCGCCCACATCAGCAGCCACAGTAGAGAGTAGCCGGCAATGGCGCCGGCCTGAAGATCCCCCTCGAGATTCCCCGGATCTAGAAACGCTATGCTCATCAGAAACCCCGGGCCGGTGAACAGCCACAGCTTCTTAAACGAGAACGGCGGCGCGGTCGAGTAATTCGCCGAATCCAATTCGAAACCGGCGATCAGGATCTTGTCGCGCGTGTCGTACGCCGCCTCCTCGTCGTCGACGCCGACGCCTTCGGTCTGTAATGCTTGATTCGGAACGGCGTCGGATTTCTGCGAAGTGGATAGGGGCAATAAGCGGCGCGATTCATCCTCTTTTCCTTCTGCTTCGAGCTGTTGCGACTGCGGATGGGAATTCGGAGGTGCATGGCTCTCTGGAGCTGTCGGTGAGTTCATTCGGTTATTCCAATTATAGTTAAATTTGCCGATTTGGTTGAGGGTTTTAATTTGGAGGTTTGCGGCGGTGACCGTGGCGGCAGGCGGTTGCGCGTGAGAGAAAGGAGGGATTCAGTTATGGCAAGTGGCGGGGGCGACTTAATTTATAGATTAGCAGGACAGTACTTTAGAGTTTAAATGACGTGGATCTGTTCTTCCATTAGTTGCTTACGTGGACCAATCATAAATTGCCACATATTCAATAAAATTTATGAAAAATGTGATTCTGCAATCTATTATGTGCCTCATTTATACATCTAGGTGGTTAATTGACTCAATCAAATCAAACCAAATTGTTTTTTTTTATACATCTAATATTTGGTGTTTGTTTATATTTTGATTTTCAATTTAATGAAAACATTAGGGAGGCTTTTTGGTAAGAGGGATTCCGAATGATGAATCGGTATAAAATTTGTATATGGTGTTTGGATTATGGATATTAGATTCAAAATTTTGGAATGATAATAAAAAATTTATAAATCTTTAATCCCATACTATTTGATCGGTTTTACTTTAAATACCAAATTAGATTCCATACCATCTTTAAAAAATCATTTTTTTAAATTTTCTCATTATTCATTCAACATTTTATTATTATTTTTTTCATTATTTTTTTCTATATTCCATTATTTATTTTTTATTTGTATTTTTTTTCATCCTTCATTATTAAATTTTTATTGTGTCGTTTTTTTATTAATTTTAATTTTATAAAATTAAGAGTAAAATTATACGAAATTCATGTATATTAATGATCCTGAATCCAAACAACTAACCCAAACAAATATATTAAAATGAGTCAGTCCGTTTCGAAACTGGGAAAATCATTTTGAACCTAAATCCGATTCCAAGCTGTGAACCAAACGTCCTGAAATTGAATTGAATCGAACCAAAATGTTTGAATCATAAGCATCCAATGTGAATATAGTGAATATATCTTGGTCTTGTATCGATGGCACTTTCATTTGTGGTTACGCAATTTTAAAAAACTTGTGTTTTTGTCCTCTAGAGTATTTTCACGTATTTCTTTTCGATTGTTTGACACTTTTTGATTGGTTATAATGTACTTTCACATGTTTCGTTTAGATCATTTACATATTACTGATCGGTTATACGTATGTCTAAACGACAAAAAAGTACACGTATGGATGTGCAAAGAAGTATACGATCGGTTATACGTATGGATGTGCAAAGAAGTACACGTTCTACAAAAGGACAAAAACGAATGATTTTTCAAATTACCAACATAAAACGAACATGTTACATGACCAAACACGATAAGCACTTTGAGTATAGTCGTTTTAAAGACTTTGATATAAAAAAAGGTATTTTCTATGTTCCACCCAATTTGATTTCTTTGAGTTTAAGATAAGTGGTTGATTACATGTAAATTAGTGATCTCATGGGTGGGTCCAACAAAAAGAATGAAAGTATGTATGATAGTTATTTTTTATTTATATATATAAAATGGACAAATCAAGAGAAACGATAAAAAGGATCATATTTTTAGTGATTAGATAAATTTATAATAGCAATCGACATGCGTATATGTATAGTGAGTGAATCATGTGATAATCACATTTAACGTGAGAACTGCGAATCATGAATAATCCTTATATATTTTATACATAATCCTTATTTTTTATGCAAAAAACTTATAATTTTACATTTTGTATAATCCTTATATGTTTTATACAGAATGCAAAAGTATTAAATTTCAAGTTTTCTTTGTACAAAATATATAAGGATTATTCTGTCCCGCTATTACTATCCTACTTTCATAATTGGTTGTCCTACTATTACTGTCTTCTTTACTAAAGTAGCAAAAACTACTCTTAAAAAAAAATGAAGTGAACCCCTCCTACTAATACTCATCCCCACATTATTATACTCTCTTTTTCTAAAAATCTATCTCACACGATTTTCATTCCACTTCGTACTCGAAAATTTATAATTTATAATTTTTTAAAAGCTTGAGAATATTTCTTAAAATACAATACGAAAAAAAAATCGTTTGCCTCAACTATGCCTGCAAAAATTTGAATAAATTTTCATTTCTTCCACCAATCAATCCTCGAAAATTGTGCTCATGTCTTAATACAATTAAGACTCATAAAATACACTATTAACCAAAAATTCATAATCCCCATGCCAAAATCAAAGGGAACAATAATAACGGGACGAAGGGAGTATAAGGATTATGCATATTCGCAGTTCTCACAATGTGATATATATATTAATAAATATTAATATAAGTTTCATTCAGTCTTTATTGCATGTCATAATTGCGGTTCTTGAAGACAAAATGAATTTATTGCCAAAAAAAACCTTAAAAAGATTGAGATTGTCTTTAGATCATCACTTTCATGGTAAGCGCATTAAAACGAAACGGACAAAATGAAATTAAACCGGGAAATCCACATTCAAACCAAAATTTTCCAAACCGAACTCAAAATTTTACCCGCTCCCCCCAAAATCACCATAACCAAAGCTCGAAAATCCCCAAATTTCAATTCCACTCAACATTTCTTCCCAACCCGTCCCCCGCTCGCTCAAATGAAATTCAAACTACAGTAGCTATGGCGGTCTTTCGATTGCAGCTTATATACTGAAATCCATTTGCTCCATTTCACAAACAACTTACTGCCTTCCTGTCTCTCTCTCTCTCTTCCCTCTCCTCTCTCTCTCTCTCTCTCTCTCTCTCTCTGGTTGTATCGGAGCATCCGTTTCGAGCATCCTGCAATGGCGGACCAAGCAAAGTGTGTGAGAGTCACGCGCTTGGCCGCTAGGAAGAGAGCGGCGGAAGTGACGATTGTCGCCGACAAGAATAAGAAGAAGAGGGTTGCGCTGGGGGAGATTCAGAATGTGTTGCCTTCTCGTGATCGGAAGATCTGTGTTGTGAACAAAAAGCAGAAAGCGAAACCTCAGAGAAATGCGGGGAGAGGGGAAATCGATGGAGCTAAGGAAGGGAAGATTCATGATCCGGCCATCGATTTGGATGGGAAGGCCGATGATCCGCAGATGTGCGGAGCTTACGCTTCTGATATATACGAATATCTTCATCAAATGGAGGTTAGTATTTGCTAATCTAAACTACTGTTGATTGAATTTGCGGAGTTAGAATCTAGGGTTTGTTTCAAAATTAGGGTTCCGCAACAATTTGCTGAATTTGAGTTTGTGCTTTAATTTAATCGATTGTTCTCTGTAAATTACTGTTGATGGAATGGGGAATTTAGAATCTGAAAACTGAGTTTGTTCTTAATTTCATAGCCTTGAAGATATGCATATGTTCTTGGTGTTTCTTTTAGTAATTTCATAGAATCTATAATTTGTTTTCAAAATTAGGGTTCCAAAAACAATTTGCTGAAATTGAGTTGTGCTTTAATTTCATCTTTTGTTCTCTGTAAAATTATGATGGAACAGGGGATATAGAATCTGCAGTTCATATTCAAAATTAGGGTTCTATAGCTATTTCCTTAAAACTGAGTTTGTTCTTAATTTTATAGCTTTGAAGATAAGCATATGTTCTTACTGTTTCTTTTAGTAATTTCATATAATTGTTCAAATCAGTCCCAGTTTGGGGACATTAAGGATTAAGCTAACTTACACTCATTTGATTCAGAGGGAGGGTAAGAGAAGGCCATTATCAGACTACATCGAAAAAACTCAGAAAGATATCACAGCAAACATGAGATCGGTTTTGGTAGATTGGTTGGTAGAGGTGGCGGAGGAGTACAAGCTTCTTCCCGATACGTTATACCTCACCGTCTCCTACATGGACCGATTTCTATCGTCCAATGTTCTTAATAGGCAACGCCTCCAGCTCCTCGGTGTTTCTTCGATGCTCATTGCTTCGTACGTTTACTAATACCGACCAAGAAATATCTTGTTCTTGAAGAGCTTTACCTCGTTAAGTTTCCAATTGCTGAAGTGTTTTTGCATCATTGTAGGAAATATGAGGAGATTAATCCTCCGAACGTGGATGACTTTTGTTACATTACGGATAACTCATACGCGAAGGAAGAGGTAGTGAAAATGGAGGCTGATGTCCTCAAATCCCTTCGGTTTGAAATGGGCGATCCTACGGTGAAGACATTTCTCAGGTTCGTTACTTTTCACCATTTATATATTCGGGTTCGTCTATCACAAGAGTGTAATGGCTTAGTCCTAAATGGGTTCGGTTTTTTGTCTTGCTATTTCAGAAAACTCACCAGAATCTCTCAAGAAGATAACGAATCAAGCCAAGAATTCGAGTTCTTGGCTTACTATTTGGCCGAGTTGAGTTTGTTGGATTACGGGTGCATCAAATTCTTGCCTTCGACGATAGCTGCATCGGTCATATTCCTATCAAGGTTCACACTTCAACCTAATCAACATCCATGGGTATGTACAAGCAATGCCTCTTCGTTGTCCCTTGAACCGATCTTTTCCATCTCCTACGTAACCTAAATGAAGCGTTCTTGTTCTACAGAATGCGAATCTTGAACTTCACTCCGGATACAAAGCTGCAGATCTTAAAGAATGTGTTAGCATCCTTCATGACTTCCAATCGAGCAAGCGAGGAGAAGCTTTGGTTGCCATAAGAGAGAAATACAAGCAAGAAAAGGTCTGTATGTATTACTAATTCTCATTTCCTTCTAAGTTGGATTTTATTCTTCTCTTTGTTCATTTTACCAACTCTGCAAGTTGATTCTCTCTTACCAGTTCAACGGTGTATCCAAGTTGTCGTCCCCTTCCGAAATCCCGGAATCCTTTTTCGACAGCTAGACAAGAACTCAAGATGACTGATTGTACACAGATCTTGAAGCCTTGACATGAAGCAAGTGTACATAAAAGGTTTCAAGAAGATTAGGTGCCACCAATCTGCTTCCTCTGCTCTCGATCGAACCACGCATCGAGCCCCGTCTGCAGAAATTAGCATAGCTCTCAACATGTTTCCCTTCAGCAGAGATTCAGATCATTTCTTGCTCTGCTTTGGGATTTTTGAGTAATGTTGGAGTTGGTAATACTTGAATAGGTGTAAGATTTGATTCTTGTCTGTTGTTAGTCTCAATTTTTGTGCTGGCAAGTTTAGTAGTATCAATTTTTTGGTATGATTAATGTTGTCTCGAGGTGCATTGTAGTAAACTATCATTTACGATAGAATAGATGTTAGTGTTGTAAAGGAATTGAATCAATCAAATAATAGGTATATTCAATTATTTGTATATGTATTCTATTGTGATTTTAATATTAAATTTGATTTTTATTTATTTCGACATTGATATTCGAGTAATTGGATTAGATTCTTTTTTAGGATTATTCTATAAGCATGTTACATGTTAAATACTTCTTTTTTGGGCTGTTTTATAATTGTTTCTCCATTTTTAAAAATAGTAAATTATTACAAACATTTTTTTAGGACTTCATCTTCATACATAACTAACAACTCTCCTTTAGAAACACTGCGAAAAGTTTTTGAGCAAGAATTGTAGGACGGAGGGAATATACAATTAGTAAATTAATAAGTTTGAAAAAACATGTTACATATATAATATATTTATATTTAATTAAATATTTGTGATTTAAATTCAGCATTGTTTTATTTATAATCGAATTCATCAATTATTCCCTCCGTCTTAATCCATTAGTTTAATGTCTTTTCCATATGAGGATTAAAAATTATTTGTTGTAGATAAATATTAAAATAGTGGGTTCCACTATAATATATTTGAATATTATTTTAAATTAAAAAAGAAAAGTGGAATAATAAAGTAAGACAACTTAAAAAAGAAAACTAACAAAAAATTGGACTAATAAAATAGAATTGAGGTAGTATTTATTATATATAAAAAAACTCAATTGAATCAATTGAGATTCCAACTGAATTGCTTGCACTATTTACACTTTCTTTCCAAACATTTCGGATGAACTTTTCGATTGACAACTTATTTTCAAGTTTTCTAAGATTTCCATCTACAACTCTAAAAAACTTTTTGATTGCCAACTTATTTTCAAATTCTCCAGAATTTCCTTCTACAACTCTGAGAAGCTTTTCGATTGACAACTTATCCACCAATGGAGCATTACATCATAAATCCAACGTCATTCTTAACTTCTAGTTATATAAAAATTATAATAATAATATCAACCCTAGAGTTGTTCTTATATTACGCAGTTAATCTTATATTATATTTGAATTTTCAATGTTGTTTCAACTAAGGAAAAAAGTTAGGAAATAGAGGCTCCATGTCTTTTTGAAGTTGGAAAATCTTAGGGTAAATACATTGACAATTTAGAAAACGTATTTAAAATATTTTTTTCATGAATTTATTTTTTTCATGAATTTATTTTTTTATGTATTTATTAATAAAGGAGTGAATTTAGACTTCAATTATATTTAAACTATTATATAACATCATTCTATAAATAAATGATCTAAATTAATCACATGTAACGGTCTAGATCGAATATCTACATCGTTCTACTTGAAAAAGATCCGGACTTAAATTTTCTAGCATATGCTCTTTTGCTAGCTCTTAATTTTGTTTAATATTTATATATTTAAAATGACTATGTTTGTTTAGAATATAAATTTAATGTCAAAACAAACCCATTTATTTTTTCCTAACAAAATCAAAACTAACTCGAACTCCCACCTTATTGTAAGCAAATTCATCAAAACAGACACTATCTAATAAACAAGGCCAGACAGACTATACTCTACGCCGCAAGGGGCGGCGCCGCCGCCTCAATCTCATCTGCAGCCACATCATCAACCTCATAACCCTTCTTGGGCCACCAAGGGTGCATGATTGGCCAATGGTGGTGGCGCTTCCAGCCGTGAGGCATCGGAGCATCAGCCGACGGCCACTCCTTGTGCGGCCACGGCTTCTCCGGCATCGGGTGGTCCCACTTAAAGCCGCCGTGGTGCATCGGCGGATGGACGAACGGCCACCGCTTCTTGTGCCATGAGGGTCTTGGAGAATGAGCGAAAAAGTGGTGGTGGTGGAGGAACCAGTCCTCTTCTAAGTCTCCGGCGGTCGCGGCGGCGGATGTGGGAGAAGCGGAGGCGGAGTTCTGAATGATGGGGCTGCTTAAGGAGTGGGAGATGAAGGAGGAGAAGAGGAGAAAAGAAGTGAATGTGGTTATTGTTTTCATTGTTATGCTTGAAGACTTTTCTTTTTTGTGAGTGAAATGAATTGTGGTTAGGGATTAATTTATAGTGTTTAGTATGATGCCATTATTAAGTCAACTTCTTTATTAAGACTGAAATCCGCCGTCTCTATCGATATGTATATTGAGTAAACTTCACTTCTTTATACATAAAATCTTTAAATTATATAAAAAATGTAAATTATATCAAATTAATTATGTACAACAGACTCGACTTGAAGACGTTAATAGAATCTGAACACGTAATATTTTGGCTACAATACAACCTATACTACCATTAGCTCATAGCTTTTGTTGAAGTCAAACCTCTTTTGTTACTTTGTACTACTAAGTTTGATTGAATAAAATTCATGCATGGAATATTGTTTTGCATGCGCATTTACTCATATATGCACCACCATAGTCAACTAAATTAAAAATATTTATTTATTTAGTCCCAAAAGATACTTGTGTACTTAGCTAGTATGATTTGTAGATGGCACCTAAATTAACATTTTCTCTAGCTCCGTCACTGTTTCGAAAACTGCGAGCTATCTCATGAGACGTAAATTCATAATTAAGTGTGCATTTAATTGAGATATTAATAACAATATTAGGACATCTATATCGAATCTTGTCGTTAATTTTTGTTAGCTACATAAGCTTTAGGTAGTGTCTGAAACAGTTTAAATAAACTACTTTTGAACTTTTTCACTGCATAAATACTTTTTTTAGTGTTTGGAATATAAGCTTTCGCTTTTTGGAATTTAAAATAAGTTAGTGTTTGGACTTTTTCACTGCATATATGAATTTAAAATTGAAAAGCATTTTTTTTTCCGAATATTAGAAATACTAATAAATTTTGCTTAAAAGAAATTTTAAGCAACTTTAAATATAAATAACTTATAAAAACTATTGCGGTTGGCTCGTGTATAATTAGCTACAATCGTTTTGTATTAATGAAGATTAAATTATTATCGAATTAACGGGCCCAAGCCCAATAATATTATTATTATTATCAAATGAATGCCCAGGCCCAATATCGGTTTACTGATTTTCGTTTTAATATTTTAATATATATATTTTTTAAAATATTGCTTTAACAGAAAACCTTCAAATATGTCGGACAAAATTGAATCCCCAAATCAAAATCCCCTAGCCGAGGAGCTTCCGCCATCAGCACCAACAAACGCAATGGCCGAAACCGCGCAATCGCCGCCTGATACCGCCGTCGCCGCCGAGAAACACGCGAACGTTTCCTTCAGCATCTGGCCGCCGACCGACCGCACGCGCGACGCCGTCAGGAACCGCCTCATTGAGACCCTGTCGACCCCCTCCATCCTCTCCAAGCGGTACGGCACCGTCTCGCGCGACGAGGCCGTTGAAGCCGCCAAGCTCATCGAGCAGGAGGCGTTCGAGGTGGCGGGGAACGCGGCGTCCACCGACGACGACGGGATCGAGATTTTGCAGGTTTATTCCAAGGAGATTAGCAAGCGGATGCTGGAAACGGTGAAGGCCAGATCTGGAGATACGGCTGCTGCTGCTGCGGAGCCGGCGCCGGAGACTGATGAGCCGCATAAAGCGGAGGAGGAGGACGCGGGGTCCACCGCGCCTCCGCAGAGTGAGAAAACGGAGTCCGTTGCCGATGACGAATGAGTAACTGAAATTTATTGTTCCTTTAGTTTCTGTTTCCTGATCTTGCTATGTTTTATTATGTTGAGATTGGATTCGATTTGGTATTACTCTAAATACATATATTAGTGTAATCAAATTGGCTTGTGTGATTCTAGGGCTTGATTGCGAATGCGTTTAATTGCTACGTCTGCGGTATTCGGATACAACATTGTGTTAGCTGTAAAGATTGTTGTAGGCCATGGCATTCACTTTGCAGAGTTGTTGTCTGTAATTATTCATTTTTTGGTGCTTGTCACTTGTGGATTCTGCAGTGCATCATTTCCAAATGCATATATGAAATGGGTGGAGGGTCCAAGCTAGCATGCTCATCAGTATTGGACTGGGTCCCTGCTGGGACCTTTGCTGGCCGTGATGAGCGGTATGTTTCTCTATCCAATGGTTTAGAATTTAGATGTACTGTTTATGTTGAAACTGTTGATCTTAGAACTTCATATCGTTTTACATTTACGTAGCTGGTTTAGGATGATCATGGCTTTCGACATTTGCATATAGTTGCTGTTTAGCAGGCTCTAAGTTGTGCTGTTTCTAGCTATGAATGATGGAATAGTTGGCTTTAGTTCAAGTAATAGATTAGTGGACTTGTATTAGTGAAATTCCAGCAATTTAACCTTACTCTGTTCTTGTTGGATAAGAAGATACAGCAGATTATTTCCTTTCAATTTGTCCTTTTGGACAGCGAAACTGTCCCTGATTAGCTTATTGCCTTAGACCTAATATAAGAATCCAGAAACCATGTGATTGCCTGCGACCTTAGACGGATAGATAGGGTTGGATAAGAACGGTTGGATCGCAATTGAGGCAGCCCGCCCTTCATTTGACCATTTCTCAATTTTGTCTTTGATAGTCTAGAACCATATCTCAAGCAAACATTCTGCTGAGTTAGGTACAGTAGTAGCTTGTGTAATAAAATCTTTTTTTGCCTTTTCATTGAAATGACACTGAGATACCTTAGAAGGAAGTTTTATAGTGGCCCTCTTCAATTTACAAGTGGTGTTATAATGTGTGGTGCACTTCAAGTTAAAATCAATTCTCCTTTATGTCAAATATACTTTTTATGAGCTACCTACCCGAGTTATGTAGATTCGTTTCTCGGAGTGCCATTACCTTTTAGCGATCTTTAGGAATTGGGAAAATCTCATGTGAGATCGTCTCATGAGTTAAAGGTCTGTAAAACAATATCTACTAGGGGTTTGAGAAACTCCAACTTCTTAGATATTACTCCAAAATCTTGGTTCTGATAGATCTAATCCAAATACCTTATAGTGGGTTTATACTAGTTATTCCTAAATCCAAAACGGCCCGTTAGTTTTGCTCCTTATAATCCGATGTGTCGGGTCCAAACCTACCCATTTCTAATTAGATGGTAGGCCTTAATATTGGCTTGCTCCGGATATTGGCTCCGGATTTCCCTATCATTAGGGATGGCAATGGATCGGATTTGGATCGGATCCTTCTCGGTACAGATCCAAATCTGGGATTTTTTACTTTAGTTCAAATCCGGTCCAGATCCATTGGATCTCAAAAAATGAGATCCAGATCCAAATCCATTGGATCCACAGGGTCACGGGTCTAGATCCGGATCCATAAGTTTTTTTAGCTAAAATTAAAAAAACTATAAATCAATTAAAATTTAATTAAGTTAATTAATTCTATGATAACACAATAATTTATAAAAGCATTACTATCATTAAAAAAAGTCAAACTACTCATGATATTATAAAAATATTACAATCATCTATAAAACTATGATCTTCTCTCTAAAAAAACTTTCAAATTCGTGGACAGTGGGTACTCAATCTCCTCTCACTTTTCTATTTATTAGATTACTAGTTAAGTATTTCAAGCTCAACAAATAATGTAATGTGATATTTTAAGTAGAATAATATAATTATAATATTTTAGATATGATAATAAAATAATATTTTAGTTATAAAAATTGTCGGATCTGGACCGGATCCGGATCTCAGATCGTAAAGTCCAGATCTAGATCCGTAATTTCTAAAATTAGTCCAGATCCGATCCAGATCCAATGGGTCTAATTTTTTAAGATCTAGATCCAGAAAAATGGATCTGGATCCACGGATATGGACCGGGTCCAATATCCATTGTCATCTCTACCCATCATACCCCGAAAAGGTCCAAATCCAACCAAACTAAAGCAAGTCAAACTACCCTACAAGTAAACCACACAAATGAAAGTAAAAAGAACATGTTTTCTTGGTTAACAACATGAGTATTTCACAAGAGTATATGCTTTCCTACAAGAACACAATCTAGATTTCCCTAAAAAGACATATAAGCTCTAAACCTGGTCCAATTCTGACCAGACAAAAAAAGAAAAAGAAACAAAGAATCAGAAACACTAATTAGTCTAATGACCCGGACCTCTCTTGCTGGGACCAGAAGCCAAGATGATCGTCAACCCTCTTATCGAAAAGTGATTATTCTCAAACACCGATGATGGTAGTGTTGCTGCCATTCTCGTGTCCACGGTGGTGGCCAGCCGAAGGGCTCGACTCTCGGCTGGAGACATCTGTAACCCCATAGCCAAAAGTACTATAACCAACATGAACTTGAAAGTCTTCCTTATTGTTGAGCTGCAAGATCTTGTACTCCCCATTTGTGCTGATGTGGTAGATGAATGGAGTAATGTGACAATGATTCGATAATTGTATGTATGTATATATATAGGAGTTTTTGAGGGGACGGTGAGGACCTTTTTAGGGTGGGCCCTTTTGCAGCAAGATTTGTTGAGGATTTTGGAGGTGGAAAAGAAGACTTAACATGCTTTGAACTATGAATATTTTGGTTTGGGATTTTAATTTTGACTTTGTTTAAGAATCTATACACACTTCTCACAACCTTTGCCTTAAAACATACTCCCTCCGTCCCGTTATTACTGTCCTACTTTCCTAATCGGGTTGTCCCGCTATTACTGTTATATTTGTCTAATCGGATTGTCCCGCTATTACTGTTATATTTCCTAAAATAGTAAAAAATTACTCTTAAATATATAATGAAGTGCACCAAATTCTTATATTCTCTCTTTTCAAAAATATATCTCACACATGATTATGTTCCGCACCAAATTCTAGAAAATTATAATTTTTAACTTTTGGAAAACTTTAGATTATTTATTTAATTAAAATATGAAAAAAAAATTAGAAAAAAAAAATCGATTGCATTTTACTAGCCTTGCACGAATTTGGATAATTTTCATTCTTTTCCACAAATTATTCATTGAAAATTATGTCATCTTTTTTATACAATTAAAACTCATAAAATACACATTCAAATAAAATTTCTTAATCTCCGTGCTGAAATCAAAAGGGACAGTAATAGCTGAACGGAGGGAGTATAATAATATGTATAATTATATATATGTCTGAAGAAGATTGTGGTTGAATTGATATATTTTTGTGAGTCGTAGATTGAGAGTAGATTCACACTGTTTTACAGGCGTTAGATTCGGAGGCTTGTTAGATACGAGGCTTTCACACTATCCTTTGGACTTTGAACAAACGCTTGTATGTAATTCTTGTTCGTGCAACGCTGTCTTCTCTTACTTTTTCATCCCTATTATATTCCAACGAACCCCACCAAAACTTCTTGGTCGGGCCGTTATATCGAATAGCGGTTGCAGATTTATCGGTTAGATTGAGCCAAACAAATCAGCAATATATTCAATTCACGAGTTTTTTTTATTTTATTTATGTTACTTGAATTATATTATTGACATGCGTATGACGCGTAGGAGTTTGGGGAGTATATAATTTTGAAGCGTAGAGCAAAGGTTTAGTTTATTTAGTCTATCAAATCTATCTAAGATTGGTATCCGGAATAATTCAGTGTCTAGTTTTTAATTTTTAATTTTGGTTATTAATTTATTGATTTTATAAAAATAATATTTGGTTGATTATTGTTAATTGTGATCGATTGTCAAGGTTAGTTGTCGGCATAGCTGCTCGTATTGGAAAATGAAATTGAAATATCAAACCAACGAGGAAGAAAACAACAATTTCATCCACGACAAAGAAATTAGTGCCAAAGTGTAATAATGTAGGCTATGTCGGTCATGATCAATTCTAGTTGTTAAATAATGTAATTTTTGGTCGTTTTATAAAATCGTATAAAGTTGTTTTGTTCAATTTAAGTTCGCTTGTTTGTGTGGTTAATTTATTTTTTATTTTTAAACCGTCTGATCATACGTGTGAATTTTCGTCGTTTATATTGATATTTGCTAGGATTATTTAACAACCTAACCAGTGGCGGAGCCAGAATTTTACGGTGGGGTGGGCTGAAAAAAGACTTCATTATATATATATATAATAGAGAGTGGTTTCCGTGTGAACAATCCTTATTGTGTGAACGTACCAACACTGCACTTTCAATGCCAATATAATGCACTTTGTTTGTTAGATTTAAAAAAATGTCTCTTAAGTGCAGTTTGATCAATTTGAAAGTGCAATACTTAAAGTGCAATATTATCCTCTATAAAGTGCAGTATATTTGTTTTTAAAGTGCAATGTTCACACGTTCATACAATAAAAACATGTTCACATTTGAACCTCCTCAAGTAAAATAAATAAATAAATATATATATATATATTACTATTTTTTTTGAATGACCAAAAATCAATATAAATTAGAAAAGGAAGCGTGGGAATACAAATGAAGAAGAAAAAAAACAAAATTGAAATGAACTTGTTAAAAAAGAAAAAGAGAGAGAAAGGAGTAACTTCAAAAGGAATTAAAAAAAGAAATGGAGAAATTTGGAAAAAAAAAAGAAAAGAAATATGATAAGAATTAAGGAAAAAAAATCTAAATACGGTTGGAAAAAAAAAAGGAAGAAAGAAATTAGTATGAAAATTGAAAAGTGTGAAACAAATAAAAGGAATAAATAAGGGAACAAAAGAGATAAATAAAAGAGTATAGAAAATAAAGTACAAAGAAATAAAAGGAAAATAATAGTAGAAATAGAAATAAATTATAATAGCAAAGGACCAAAAATGCTAAATTATAATAGCAAAGAACCAAAAATGCTAAGGAAGGTTATTGAACTCGGGTCGCATGGAGAAAAAATGCACACTTCAACCACTTGGCTAATGGTCCGACTCTTCAAATTAAGTACTAATGTATATATTTATCTGAAATCTGCACTGGGCTGGAGCCCAGTGCAGCTAACCTATAGATCCGCCACTGAACCTAACGAACTAAAATCGGCCCGACACCACAAGATTGAAAACACATAAAACAGAGCATAAGTGTTAAATATGAAGAAATAAATTTGAAATGTTCCTCAGACTAGAAACAATTGTTTATTCATAACAAGCAATGCATAATTCTTAATCAAAACAGAGCTGAATTTCTAGCCATTTCCCAATCATCTTCATATGAAGAAGACAAGAAACCATTACCACATTGTAATCATAGGGGCCACCACAATGGGACTCCTCACAGTAATCCCACCCTTTTCTTCAACCCAAGTCAATGAACCAAAAGTAATTGGTGTAGTAGTGTTTACCATAAACTCTATAGTCATAGAGTAACTCTGTTTCTCATACTTCTTCCCAAATTTGAGTGTAGTTGGCTTCACAGTCACCTTGGATCCAATGGGAGCTTCCACTTTGACATTATACGACGTCGTCTCGTCCCCCACATTCGTGACGATGCGTTGAAACTGATGCGCTATAACGTAGTTCGTCACGTTGGGGTACAACGTGATGAACGATGGGTAGTTGAGGTCGGGTGACGGGTTCGAGCAAGTGTAGCTCGATCGCGTAATGGTGTAGATTTGGTTCTTGGTGTAGTTCATCGAGCAGAGGAGGTTCACGTAGTCTTGCGGCGTGGCGTCATATATGAGGCCGGGGTTTAGGGCGCCGTTGGGATTGATTTGCCCGGCTCCCATAGCTAGTGGAGTGGCGGTCTCATAATTGAAGGAGTCCCGGATGGCGTTCCTCGTGTTGTCCAGAGGGTCTGCCGTGGTGACCATGGCGGACCTGATGGCAGCCGGGCTCCACTCGGGGTGGGCCCCCTTGAGGAGCGCGGCGACGCCGGAAGCGTGGGGGCACGCCATGGACGTACCGGAGGCGAGGATGAAGTCGCTCGTTAGGGCTATGTTGGACCCGATAGACGCGGTTTGGGTGTTCGGGATCCAAGAGGCTAACACGAGCGTCCCCGGCGCCATCACGTCGGGTTTCAAGACGTATGGATAGCTCCGGGCTGGGCCTCGGGAGGTGTATGATGCCACCACCGGAGCCGGCTCGGCTCCGAGGCCGGTCTGTTGGAAAGCGATGCTCGCAGATGCCCGTTCGGTCGAGGCATAGTCGATGAGAAACTCGGCATAGATCGGATTAACGATGACACCGGGATACATAAAGTCGCTGAACTCGAAGTAGTCGGTGTTGTTGGAGATGAAGATCCCGGCAGCAGCGTTCGACTTCGAGAGGAAGTCCATTTGCTCGTAAACGGACCCGTTTACGCAAATAACGATTCCATACCCGACTTGCGACAACGCCGCGGTCGAATCACATGTAGAGATGGACTTATTGTAAATAAGAGGCAAATCTTGAACAACAGCTGGAGCAGGGAAAGTAGTCCATCCTTCAATCTTCAATCCATTCCCCAAAGTAAGCCCTCCTGAAAACACTCTATCAATAGAGCCAGCAGCAACAGTCAAAACCCAAGGGATCCCATTATGCAAGCTCCCAATAATGTGCTCATTCCCGGCCGAAGATGAAACGACGACTCCCTTCTCCATAGCCCCGAACGAGGCTATGGCGATCGGGTCCTCGTACAACGGGACATCGTCAAATCCCATCGAGATCGAAATCACATCAACCCCATCCGCAACGGCTTGATCCATACCGGCAAGAACATCCGACGCATACCGCCCTTCGTCCCAAAGCACCTTATACATCGCAACATGCGCGCGGGGCGCGATCCCCCGCGCAACCCCGGCCGCATACCCGAAAAACGAGGCCCCCTCGACGTAGTTTCCCGCAGCCGTCGACGAAGTGTGCGTTCCGTGGCCTTCGGTATCCCGCCCGGAGTTCATACTCAAAGTCACATTAGGGTTTCCAGCTATAACTCCCTTGTTAAAGTACCTCACTCCAATCAACTTCTTGTTACACAATGAGGAGTTGAATTCTTGACCACTCTCACATATCCCCTTCCATCTTGAAGGGACTTCACCCATCCCTTCGTCGAAATAGCTCGGACTCTCCGGCCACACGCCCGTGTCGATCACTCCCACGATCACGTTTTTCCCGTACTCCGAAGCCGGCCACAACCCCATAATAGGATTCAGAGAGAGGAAATCAGAAGTGTGAGTAGTGTCAACAGTGACATTTCTATCATTGTACGCCGACACGAAGCCCGGAGTCTTCTTGAGCGCGGTTAGCTCTTCCTCGGACAACACCGCGCTAAAACCGTGAAACGCGTTGTCGTAGGTGTAGAGTAGCCCTAGTGGCTTGTGATGAAGATCGGAAGATTTGGGGCTTGAAGATTTCAAGGAGTTGATGGTGAATGAATACCAATGGTTGTGGCTAGGGAAGACTTTAGGCATGAGAGATTTGTCCATGTGGACAATGTAGCTTGATCTCTCTCCTAAGATTAACTCACTTTGGACAAGAAGTAAAGTACTAAAGAGAAGCACAAAGGGAGCTTGTCTTAACAACTCCATGTTTCTCTTTTTCTTGAGATGTTTCTTGAGAGTGGGAGATTAGTATTTATACATGATTCATGAGATTTAATTATGAAGTTTTAAGAAATTAAAAATCACTAGACGGCCTTGTGATTTTGCTATTTGGGACATTGTTTAGGGCTTTGCTAGCTGTCCATTTTATTACTAGAAAAAGTAATTTTTGGATACTAGATTGAGCTAATGTTAATGAATGGAACAAATTTATAGTAACAATGTGGTTGGTAGATCAACATCAAGACATGATGGCAATGATGAGTTAGAAAATTTCGATTTTTCGCCTTGCGATAATGCAGTTATGTCCGTTTTTGTCGTAACCGAACAAAAAGTGTACTTCATGCTTCCATTTTCCGACCATTTTCCGACCATTTTCCGACCCCTAATTAGTTGTGATGAGGTTGGGACAAAAGATTTCTAAATTATTGCTTGCCGGCTTATGACATTGTCAAAGAAAATTGTTTTAATGTAATCTCCGTTAATTTAACTTTGCCTAATTGTCTCCTCTTATTATAGCATATGTTTAAATAAAAGCAAACCACATAAATATATAGGGCCTGTGTTAGACTCCAAATTTGTGTAGTTTACTATGCAATATTGGACTTATATGTTGACTCTATACATTATTTATATTCAGATAACAAATTTTTTACCAAGTATAAATGTGGGACAATGGAGTGACTCAACATATTTCACCACGTAACAAACTATCGTCGATTTGAGATTGGTCTTGTATTATACTTCATTCGTCCCATTCATACTGTCATGTAGGGTTTTGGTACGGAATTTAAGAAATTTGACTGTGTGTAACTGATGCGGGCCCATATGATTTTGTGTGATTTATACTGTTATTTTATTTTCTTTTATGAAAAAAAGAAAGGTAATATCGATAGAACAACCTAAAATAGTATACAGTACAGTATGAATGGGACGGAGGGAGTATTAAAACTAGGGTCATCCATTCCTTTAAAAGACCTATAAGCTTGATATCTCCTAAAACAACATACAACCATCACACCAAGAAAAGAGAAAATATGCTAAGGCAAAACAACACTATTTACACAAACTAGGGCTACCCGTGTTCACGAACTACTCCTCGTCGGTCTCTTGCTTCCTCAACGAAAACCCGTGGGTTTGAACACTGCTTTCGTCGTATCCACTACTATCACCGGGTTCTCTCACGTGCTTACTCCATCGCCCTCTCCTTCGTCTCATCGCGATGGTGTGACCGTACTCCACCCCTCCGCTCCTGTACAATAGCAAGAAACTTGGAATGCATTATTGCCTTTAAATAGAAAAGCAATTTCTTCAAAACTTACATCGCGGTAAGGGGAATCCTCGGCCTCGAGCATATGCACGACGTGCCCCATTTTCGGTCTCTTTTGAGCGTTTGGATCCACACAACATAAAGCTACTAAGAGAATACGCTTCAAGGCTCGAGAAGAAGGCTTTTCGGATAGCGTAGGATCCAAAACTCCGTCAGCATTTCTATTCGAAACCGTTGTTTTAAACCAATCAACCAAGTTAACCTAAAGCATGGATTCATTAGTATACATGAAAAGCAATCAATTCAATGCTTAGGAATCAAGACTCTGTATCATGTATGTATGAGTGAGATGGTGAAAGAGTGAATAATTAAGTAGGTGAGAGAAATAATAAATTATAAGAGAACGTAGTATTTTTTTTCTTTTTTTTTTAAATCGATCATTTCAAATGAGACAAATAGAAAATGAAAAATGGTCATTATCAATGGGACGGTACAATATTTTAGAATTATGTGTTGGGCAAAGCTCTATAGTCAAAGTTGCCGACTCGTAGTGATGTAATAGTGAACTTTTTAGTGATAATTAACAATTTAATATATTTTTTTTCCGACGATAGAAACACGAACCCGCTATTCGATTGATACTCAAAACTCACACACGCACCTATGTAAATCACATAATATAAATTACAATACACTAATTTATGTAACGTATAAATCACATAATATAAATTACAATAGACTAATTTATGTAACAATATACAAAATAAATTTAACTAATCTTGAAGATAAAGATAAAAGCACATCAATGGGCTTGGAAGAATTGCCTGAGTGCCCGATCAATTTATGGGCCGACCCAGCCCGACATGAAAAATAAATATACCATAAATCTTGTCCCGTTTCATTTTTTGAATTATTTCATAAATCTTGTTATATTTTCTAAAATATCAAGATTTTGTGGCTAAAATCCACCCACAATTTAAGATCCAAAAATTTTACACACAACTAACAACTCTTGTTAATAACCGCATCGGAAAAAAATAGGACAAGATCTGCAGGACGGAGGGAGTATTAAGAAGGGCATTACATGTTGTCAACTCCACATTTCACACTTGAGAACATGTCTACAAGAAATAAGAAGGGCATTACATGTTTTCCCATAAACAAGAGAACAATAACATAACTCATTTCATCTCATATATAATAAAAATAACAACTCATTGTCAAAATCTAATCTCCAAACAACATGGTTTACATAGTTCAAGAAGGTGTAGAGTTCAAACCATATGTCCGAATTCGAACTCCCCCATTGTCTACATCAGTTTTGCAGGTGCAGAATGTTAGTACTCGGGCCAATAACGAAATGTCGTAATGTGATTGAGAGAGGAAGTTACCTGCAAAGGGCCATCAAGAAACAGAGAGAAAAGTATACCGTTAAACCTCGATAAAATAATAATCTTGGGACCGGAAAAAAATATTCATCTAACGGAGTCATTCCCATATCAGGACCGAAAGAAAATATTATCTAGACAAGATTATTATTCTATCGAATATTCAATAGAAGCAATTGGTACTCACATAAGATGAATAGATGAGGGACCGGTGAAGGCTGCAACTTTCTGAGCGCGTTGGCCCTCGGACTTATAAACCACTTTCATTTCCTTCTTCATCTGCCTTGCCTCGCGTCGTTCTAATTTCACAGCGGACTGCAAGTAACGTAGTTAAAAAACCACAAGGTAAGAGATATGGTTTGAGTTGGTGATGTATATGATGAGTGAAGTTCTTGTGTACCTTCCTTTCTTTCTTTTCCTCCTTTGACTCTTCAGCCCGCGGCTTCTTTTGGATCTCGGTTTTCTTGCTATTCGCGTCTTTTGTCTTCTCTTCGCCTCTTTTCCTATTACCGGGCAAGAAGTCCACGGGGAGCCTCTCTTTCCCCCTGAGTGTTATCACTTGGTTGGTGCCAGCAGATGAACCGGCTAATGCCTCGGCCAACTTCTTCTTCCTCCTCGCCTCTGGAGCTCCTATTTTACCGGGATGGTTGTCGAGCGTTGAGTAAGTAGTAACGATTGTCTCACAATCCCAAACTTCTGATTCGTCGCTGCTTTGTTCAACCAAAACCACTTCTGTATCATCATCCTCGTCTACGTACTTTTCAGCGTATTCTTTGCATCGGAGGATCACGTCGGGAGTTAGTTCAGGCGGTTTGTCATCATTTGCCTCGTTCTTCAGATGCAAGACGTTTGGCGAGTAATCCTTGAGACCGGAGTTCAGCTTGCCTGCAAGGGACTCTTGACATTCTTCCTCATCCATGTAACCCATAAATTCTTCTTCGCTCTCATCGCCATATTCGTGAAGCTCGAGCTACATTATGTAATTTTCAAGTGAGGGACAAAATTCAAGTTTTCATTTAAATAAAAAAAATCACTCCGTCCCACTATAAGTGGCTACATTTCTCAATTGGAATGTCCCACTAAAAGTGGTCACTTTCCGAATTCAGCAAATAATTATCATCATCTCTTCTACTCTCTCATTACCCACTCATCTTCTCTCTCATACTTTATCATTTATTCTCTTAATATAGTGGGACGGAGGGAGTAGATGAATTTAAATGTTTACCATATCAAACTGTTCATCAAGCGGACGACGAGCTCTAGGTTTCTCATCAGCTAAGCATGAAGCAGAAGATGCCTTCACCGATGAGCCAGAAATTACGGAATCTTGAGCTGGTAGGCGGTGAAGACTCGAACCTGCAGTAAAACTCGACTTCTCATTGTGTTCTTCTCCAATAGACTTCTTATCAATCTTCTCACCAATCACCTTCTCGTCGTGTTCGTCGCCCTCTCTTCCTTCAAAGAGATTTGCTTTGACAACAAAGTCTTCTTCCAAGTCCTCAACATCGGACTCAAAGTTCGATGAATTACTATCGTCCAGCATTGCAGCAATTTCGGGATCCAGCACTTTCTGTAATCTCACACCAACAGTCTTTGATGCCACACTGTACATAGATCTCTCGGCGGCATCATTTATCTCAGAAACCTCAACCCTTGAAGCATCATAGGCCTACAACGCGGAGACTTCAAGTATTAATTATAATTTACATAAATAAACCATAAGCAAGAACTGCCAAATTATTACAATTTCATTAAAACATCAATGAGTAATAACGAGCTAAAATTCAGACATCGACTTTACCACGAGAAATGTAGGACTATATCGATCAATGTAGTTCCGATCAATTTCAACACATGAATGAAATTCAGGTAGAACGATTATTATGTATTACGAACCTTAACATCTTGTGGAGGCTTAAGAAAATCAGCCTTGGGATTATGAAAATATGTCGAACCACCACCCGTATTCTTGATCTCCCGCAAATGGGCCAAATAGTTGTACCCATCATCTGGAAACCCTAGCTCCAGCATCTCTCTCCGTATGTGGTCAGGCAAAGCCGATGCGTTAGATTTAAGAACACCAAGTTCTCCAAAACCATCACCAGCATTCTCACCATCGCAATCTTCGGGGGCATCAGCATAAATGGAGTCAGGATCAGCAGACAAGTCGCAATCACCTAGCTGGTCTTCAAATGAAGGTGTGTACTGATTGTTATCAACACGGATAAATACTCTATCGCCTGATGGATCGGATGAGTAATTTGGATCGGATGTATCCCTGGCCATGAGCTGAAATGTGGCCGATTTTTTCTTGTCGAAAAATTTCTTCTTCCCCATTTTCTCAGGTGTCTCTTTTGCTGAAAACTTCAAGAATAAAAATAAATTCTCACACAAAAACAAGACAAAAGCAATGACTCAAAATTCCAATCTTGATAACAATGTTCAAAACGACTGAGATAAAAAGAAAGAAAGACGTTCTCCGGGTTCTTTGAGGTCTGAACTAACTGGTGATTTAACAATATAGTTGTGTTCAATGTTTCATTGTCAGCCTCGTTACCTACCAGCCTTAAACAAACTCAAGAAATGAAGCACAAAATATCGAAGCCAACTACAAACTAATATGAACATAAACAAAGAAGGGGAAGGGAACTAATCCAGGCCCGGCCCTGAGGGTGGGTGAGCATGGGCGACCGCCCCGTGCCCCCAAAATATTGGGGGCCACTAGTTGTATTTTCTTAGATAGTAATAATTTAAGGCTGTCGGTCGGTTCGGGCAGAAAATGCATCCCAAAGCCGATACCCCTTCGGTTTTCGGTTAGCCGAATACAGCCTCTGTTAACCGAGTTCGGAATTCGGTTATACCACAAAAACCGAAAATAATGTGTCTGAATCTGATCGGACTCTAATTCTAAGGCTTCATTGAGCTGATTAACATCCATTTCAATAAAGAATTACATTCATCATTGATAAATCTTGATTCTTCTATGCGTTCTTCCAACATTAATCCTATGCAAATATCCCCAAAGTGCTTTCTTTTGTAGCAATTTTACAAAAATATATTGACCTAATTCACATGGTTTCTCCGGTTCTCCCTATTCCTTCAGTTTCCTTTTAGATAGACTCGTAAAGATAACAAACTGAATCATAAAAATTGACAATTTGCCACAATACATAAGGAACCAAAATTTGGTGTAATACAAAAGAAAATCCACCTTGTGTACGGCAGCAAGTCGGCGCCCTATTCGAATTTGAGTAATTTCGGACTTACACTTGCCGGCGCCGAGAAGGCAGAGGGGGAGGGCCGAGGGTCTGCGGGCGACCTAGTGATTACGGCGTGGCGGAGGGGTCAGGAGAGGATTGCTGGGCGGAAGACGGTAATCGGGAAGGGAGCGGCTGCGGCCGATTGTGAGTTGTGAGTTGTGAGTTGTGGTGACTTACAGACTTGTGAATGTGGAAGGAATATGTAATGTGCCCTAAATTAATTTTGGGGGAAATTTTCAATTTTGACCAATTATTTTGGTTTTAATTCAATTTTGGTCCATTATTTTTTTAAACAGTTTAATTTTAGTCCAATTTTTCATTTCAGTTCATTTTGGTGCGTGTCCACAAGTGCTTTTCACGTGTTTAACTACACCGATGTGAATTTTAATTTAGTTTGTGATTTTTGTACTTATTTCATTTTTGATCTATTATGTTGCAAAAGTGTCCATGTTTTACTCTTATTTTATAAAATCAATAATAAGAATATCTAAAATATTTTAAATAATATCTTTTGAGATTTGCACGAATATATATATATATATATATATGTTAGGATTATCATGGGAACAAACAGAACTATGAATTATTATAAATCATTGATTTACATCTTTTTAAGATCTGATTTTGTGCAGAATCCAATACATTATAACTTACTAAGATTAAATTTGTCCACAAAAAATATAAAATGTATATTATAATTGAAAATAGTTAATCATATCTTATCAAACAGTTAATCAAACCAATAATATATTTTATATCTAGTCGTATAATACGTTGTTTAGCTTTTCCAATTAAAAAATTATAGAATAGAATTTATGTTTTTAGGTTTTAATTAATTTCACCTATCTTAATATTTTTGTTTAAATGTAATAATGTAAATAAGATTTGAATAGCAATTATATATAAATAAACATACAAGATTCAGATTAGTTCCTAGTTTTCATGTGAGAATTAAATTCTAGTTTGTATCTCTCCCTCTCTCTCTCTATATAAATAAATGTATATATTAAACAAGAATCACAAAGCATAATGTATTTATTCTCATTATTGTTCTAACTTATTTGTAAAATAATAAAATAAGTTAAATAATAATGTGGGAGAATTATTGTAAGAGAATAAATTAATCCAATTTGGTCTACTCTTTAAAAAAAATATAGATAGTTGTACATTTGTTTAGAATTATCTAAAATAGTGTAAATTTAAATAACAAATTGATCAAATATTCAATTTAACACACAAGTTTTTGTGTTTGTATATAATAAGATAAGACCTACATAGTCAATTTAGAGCATTTATTCAAATAGATCTTAAATATCCATTCTCAATGCGGAGTTTATAAATAAGATTGAGATAACTCATTTGTAATTAATTAGTTAAAAAAAGATGAGGTCTGGACATCATAAAAATTTGCTTGGAATTAGTAAAAAAGATGGGCCTTGGACATAGTAAAATGGACTTGAATTTAGTAATAAGAGACTGGGCCATGCCTGTAATTAAATAAAGATTGCTGTCTGGACATTGTAAAAATGGGTCTAGAATTAAAAGACCGGCCTTAACATAGTAAAAATGAGCCCAAAATTAGTAACAGAAGATTGAGCCTCGACAGATTAGACCTGGACATAGAAATAAAACCGGGTATGCACAGTTTCTAGATATAAAATAAAAATACGGTACATTGGGTATTAAAATAAAAAAAGTAAAAATTTGATCTCGTGCCTTGCATTAGGGTGTCAATTATGTTAAATCGAATCGAACCAAACCAAAAATTCGGTTAACCAGAAATTCAGTTTAAATACTTCTTCCGTCCCGCCCGCCCGCCTTGTCTTTTTTTTTTTGGGCATAGAGATTAAGATGAGTGAATGATTGTTTGTAGTAATTATTTTCATTTTTAGGAAACAAGACTAGTCGGGTGAAACGATCAGAAAAGGTATACAGGACAAGTCAGGCGGGACGGAGGGAGTATTTTGCATAACCAAATACCAAATTGAAAATTCTTGGTTTGGTTTGATTTTTTAACCAAAAAAATCGAATTGGTTCGGTTTGATTTTGATTTTAACCAAAATTTCAAGAATGAAAAAAGTAAAAATTTTACAAAATTAAAAAACAGAGAAAATGCATCCTCTTTTTTGATCGAATGCAATAATTCTTACAAATTTATTAATCAAAATGCATCGAATATAAAACAATATATATAAAATCTACTCAATTTACAACTAATATTATAAAAATCTCGTCTCTAACAATTTAAAAGGCAAATATAAATATTATAAAAATCTCATCTCTAACAATCTAAAAGGCAAATATAAACTAACACGTTCAAAAAAATGAAAAGTGAGTTTATCAATGTCAAAAGAGTCGAAGAAGATAGATATTTTTAATTGATTTTAAGATATATATGAAAAATATTTTCGGTTCGATTTGGTTTGATTACACCGTAAAACAAACCAAAGACAAAAAATATAAAAAGTGAAAACCAAATACCAAACCAAATTTCTTTAGTTCAGCTTAAAAAAATTGGTTCGATTCAGTTCGGCCGATTAACCGACCGGATTGCTAGCCCTACCTAGCATTACTGTTAATGGACCTCGGGCCTCTCCTACAGGCCTGTAGTGATACACTTAACAACATAGAAAATAAATTAAAAGATAAATTAAAAATCACAACAAATCGTAAAAATAGTTTAAATTTCCATTATCTACTCTTTACTTTCATTCATAAAGAAAATAAATTTAAACAATTTGCAGGCCTTGGTTTTCATGTAGATGACAAGCCAGTAGTCTTGCAAATGGGGCACAAATTCTTGATCAGCAGCCACTGCTTTATACACTCGTTATGAAAATCATGCCCACATTCCAAACTACCAACATATTCTCCTTCATCATATTCCTCCTGCAAAAAAGGTACGGCAGTTTGAATCATTTCAAGAGGGAGAAAGAGAAGGTAAAGGTAAAGGTGAAGGTGAAGGTTAATACTCTGCATATACAACATGGCTCTATCTCAGCCTCATAAGCGTATTTACGTCGCTTCAAACGAGTCGTTATGGTTTCTTCGTTCAACCCCGTGCACACGTTCCCAATCCGATCCTCTAGGGCGAGTAGCTCCTAAAGTTTGAATCAAGATTGAGTTTTTGGAAAAAAAATCAAGCATTAGACTAATGGAGTGATTAGGATTCGAGGATTTTGTCACCTCGTACGACATGTTGTCGACATCCAACCGCATGTCGCGGTGTTGATCGTGTATACCGGCCATTTCGAAGAAGATAGGGTGGTGATCATGCATTGCCATATCCTACCAAATAGACATATTCATTGCATTTTCAACACTATCTTGCAGTGTGCAAGTTTAGGAATGTGTAGAAAGAAGTGGAGAGGGACTAACCTCGAATCGGAAGCCCTCTTCCCTCCGCATGAGATGCAAGGCACGGCGCATCTGCTAAAACACAAGATATATGAATCAATAACAGCTTATTTGGTCCATAAAAAAAATCGAAATGACTAAATATCCTTGGATTTTCTGCAAATTAAATTTTTTTAAGTAAAAAAGAAAAATGGCCGGGCCCCCTTTTTTTTGTTTTTTGGATTTTTTGTTTTAAAAAAAAATTTTAAAAAAATTTTAAAACCTGACGGAACCAAAAATTTAACGTAAGGACCAAATCATCCAAAATTCTATAACTTTGGGACAAATTAATTAAAAATAAATAAATAAGGGACGAAATTGGCTAAAACCTCATAGTTTGGAGACTAAAAAATCCAATTCGCCTAAAGCAAAATCAAAACTTATGAAATTTACCAACAATGAAGCATCCAAGTCTATCATCAACAAAAGCAAATGCAGGAGAATAAGACATGAATGTACCTCGGATATAGCTCGGCTTCTTGCTACATTATCCGCAGCCAAGCTCTGAACCGGATGAGTTATTCCGAAAGCATCATTCAGCTGTCCCTCCAACGTTGCTAACCTTGTGTTACTAGATCCGGATGAACCCGATCGTATAGCACTACCGCTACTTCGTCCTCCACTCTCCGTACCTGCTGCAGACACTAGAGATCTTTCAATAATTTCTGATAGCCTACGACGGTACATGTCACTCCTACTAGACCAAGACGGGGAAGGCGAAGATGTATTAGCCCTTGTAATAGATGGAGCATTTCCGATATTAGTGTTACTCCCACTGGCCAAGTTCGAGTTTGTAGGTTGTTCGGACGAACCGCCCACATCACTAGCATGAACTAACATAGGATGCTCCGAAAGAGTATTGCTAGAAGTAGGTTCTTCATCATGCATAGGAGAAGATGAAGTGCTTGTTCTTGAAAGGGAGGCTATGTTCAATCTAGGAGGAGTCGGGTTCGAGTCAAGGAGATGGTTCATAAAAACTAGCCTTGATGAATGCTGAGGAGGGGGAACATCTAAATATCCCCAATTAGCATTTCTTGGCATGTTATCTTGCTCGTCCGAGCCAGTGAAGCGTAGACGGAAGTGTCTCCTCAATCTACTTTCGAGACTTCTTGTCGAATTCGAAGCATCCGCTCCTCCAACTCCTCCAACTCCAGGCCGAACCGTTGGGTTTGCCTGCTCCGGGCCATTGTCGAGTGCCGGGTTATCTGGTCCCGGAGCTGGCAAACTAGCATTAGCGGCGGAAACCGGGGTAGACGATTGATTCGAACTTCCCGCTTCGGAAGACTGTCCGGCTTGTGCTTCGAGGGCTTTTCTCTTGCACGATAAGTGTCGGCCATCCGAAGAGCAACCGGACGTGTAATCACTACCACCGCATGCACCGGAGGAGCTACCACTAGATGGCATCTTCTCGGTTGATGTCCGATCACGTTGCTCGTTCACATCGACACTATCCGATGAAACAACATCAGATGATTCAACAGGAGATTCTTCCAAGTTGAGAGGAGCTCGACTCCGCGTGTCCTCTCCTTGTCTTTCGTTATGATCGGAAGCCTGCATATCGTTCCGCACTTGGGAATCTAGGCCAGCATCACTCGATGAAGAACCGTGATCAAAGCTTAGCTTTTCGGACAATGTACCAACAGAACTGCTTGGCTCTTGCATTAGGGCAAAGAAACAATCTACTCAAATGCTCACAAACAGAAGGACTATACGGGATAACGAATCTGCGATAAATGAAGAGCAAAATGAACACCACATATATACTTCTTTAGAATTTCTCAGCAGTATAACGAGCCAAGTCTATCAGTTATGCATAGTATAATTCAATACGAAAAACGGATAAAACGCAACACACAAGAAAGCTGGTCTCAAACTGAACTTAAGCCAAAAGTTTGCCCAAATAAACTTCATTCTTGAGGCAGCATTTCCATCTACACTTAATCCGTATCGATATCATTATCGTAAAGGATCGGAATGTCACTACGCAACCACGCAAATACGGAATCTATTTTCATCCATGTTACACCATAAACATCAACCAGAGAATACCCTAAACATCATAAACATAAACAAAGAAAGATAAATAGAGTTCTTAGATAACTAGCATAGGAGTATTTTCACAAATTCATATTCTAAGTTAGGAAACTATATGAAATCCAAGAAATCTAAGCACCAATAGAATTTGAATACATGAAACCAAAATCTGATGTATTTTCACAAACCTCACTCAAAATCATAGAATTTGAACTAGATTTATTCAAAATAGAGGACTGAAATAAGCATTAAACACACAAGAACAGCAGAACAACAGACATACAGAATGGAAGTTTTAGGTGATGACAATTCTTCTAGTGAGAGAATAGGAAACAGTATTGAGAATTAGACAAAGGAATTGAGATAATACATAACACAGAATCATCAAAGACTCAATTTTGACAAAAAACTGGATGATTAAAGCATCATAAGTTGTTCAATTTTCCTCCAAATGAGAAAAGACTCTTAACCCATCAAAATAATTAGACAACCAAAGAAAAGACTGAATCAAATCAACGGAAAAAGAAAAAAGAAAAAACCCCAAAAGACTGAATTTTGAACCCAGAAAAAAAAAAAAAAAAAAAAAAAAGAGAGAGAGAGAGTCTTGCAGTATCATCAAAGATCAAAACAAAGATGAGACAATCTGAACAAGATTTACAAGGCAAAAGAGTAGATCTAAATTAGCAAGAGATGATCAAAATCTGCATTTGCCCACCTCCTCTCACAAAGAAGGGATTGCCAAGATTATACACTCAAAGTCTCAAACCCCAGCTAAGATCAAAATTAAAGGGTAGAGAGAGAGAGAGAGAGAGATAAGAGGATTCCAGATGTGGGATTGGAAAGGGGCTTAGAGAGGGGGGGATGGGAAGGATGAGGGGAGTAATCTTTACATTACTGGAAACAAGCCCAGCAATAAGCCCAATTCCCACATACGCCATAATTTCGTTACAAGACAATAGGAAAAACAAAACTTTTCTAATTTTGATTCGTGACAATATAGTAGCATGGGCTTGTTTAGCATTTCAAGAGCCACTTAGATGATAAATTGTTTGGAAAAAATCGATTTTGATCCACTAATGTGGTTTCGGTTCGTTTTTAAAAGTACTGTTTTTATTTGTCCCGTAATTTTTCAAAAAATTTGATTTAAATTTTTATGCACTTTTTTCTATTTAACAATTTTAGTTGGAGGACCAAGATCAGACACATCGAACGAATATTTTCCCAAAATCAATAATTTCAATTCGATTTTGATTCTATAATTGGACCTTTGTTTCTTTTTTGTCCTCTAATATGACCTTTGTTTATTTTTGGTCTTTTGAAACGCCATTAATTCTAAAACTTTAAAAAGTAATATCTAATTTTGATCCTTCGGCTGAAATTATTAAATAGAAAAAGGCGCATAAACTATAATCTTCATTCTCAAAATCAATAACCTCAAATTCAAAACAACAAAAGCTAGATTTTCTTTTCATATAGTATTATTGTATAACAATAACTTTATAATTCGTATTAATACATATTAATATAAATAGCTTTTTGTTTCTTCAGCAACAAGAAAAAGGTTCGGTCTTTTTTTTTTTTAATAACGAGAGAAATTGGTACATGCTATATTACTTCAAAATTGATAAACTCTCTCAATTTTCCACTAAGTCCAAGTTGGATTGTGCACTTCTTCCCTAAAAAAGGAATCTAGTTAGAAGCTACTTTATGTCCAAAAATTGGTCTAAACAAAATTATACTCCCTCCGTTTCATTGATAATGATCTCTTGGTTTTCCAGCACGGGAATTAAGAAAGTAGAGTATGTGATAAAATAAGAGAGATAAGATGAGCGAGATGGTGAGAGAATGGTGAAAGAATTAATGATAAAGTAGGAGAAAGAAATAATAAATACTCCTTCCTTTTTTTTTTTTTTTTTTTTTTTTTTTTTTTTTTTTAAAAAAAAAAAATTTTTTTTTTTTTTTAAATAAAAAAAAGTGGTGGGTTTTTTTAGATAAGGTTATTTTAAGTTAAAAAGGAGAGGACTAAATAATAAAATAGTATAAGATAATATAATTTTTTTTAAATAGTCATTTTAAATAGGACAATCCGAAAAGGAAAAAAAAACATTATCAATGGGATGGAAAGAGTATCTATCTGAGCTACCATGATTAGTCATCGTCTATCTCTAGAACTTCACTTTGCTTTTCTTTTGTTCTAGGGATAGTAGTCTAGTTTAGACTTATAATCTATCTTTCCAATACATTTTGGGAATTGTATTGTCCCCGGAAATGCCCGTGTGTAACTTATACATATTTTTATAGTATAATATACAACATTTACCCATAAAAAAAAATATCCCACAATTATAAAATTTAAATTATCACCATCGACTTGAAAGCTATTGATGCTTATCTTCTTTATATAGAGTTTTACGTGAGAGATTAACGACCCTATCGTCTACAATCATTTTTACGAAACGTGTCACGAATCAACTCGCTCTATGATCGGACCATGCTCAACGTACTTGTTAGGATTTTTGAACCCTCAAAATATGACGAACGAGTTATTGGAACCCAACGGAGACAATAACAAAACAAGAACACAAGAAGAAAAAGAAATATGCACAGAGAATTTAACATGGACAGCGGAAAAATAATTCATTAATAAAGAGGATAATATAAAATAAGCCTTCGGAATATGGTCATATACCCAAAAGCAAATACTCACAAAATATAGTCAATTATTTCAACTAATTAATTTCATAACATGTGGACATGATGAGTGAAAGAACATTTAAAATAATTAGAGAATATATTTATTTATAAATAAAATTAATGATAAACTTTATTAATTATATTCGATGTGAAATAGAACTCAATTTCCTTTAAAATTATGATTTGAACCACCTCAGTACCAATGTGTCTTTTTCTTAGATCTGTTTTCATATATCCTTTGAATTTTCCACATCCGGATGAAGACAGAAGCAACATGCAAAAATTAATATTGCATAGTATGTAATGATTTTCTTCAGTCTCTCATGAATTATTGACTTTATAGCACGTCGGATTGTGCCAAATAAACATTTTTAAAAATAATAATAATAATAA
The DNA here is from genome assembly GCA_028984105.1 of Lavandula angustifolia. Taxonomy (NCBI): domain Eukaryota; kingdom Viridiplantae; phylum Streptophyta; class Magnoliopsida; order Lamiales; family Lamiaceae; genus Lavandula; species Lavandula angustifolia. Next base: position 32,686,121 of record CM054810.1, on the reverse strand, counting down.
ATAACTAAAGCAGCCACATGATTGAGCAAAAAGCATAAACAAGCCTTTGATTTTTAGTTCCCATGGGATGGCGTAGTGACCAAGAAAAAAAAAAGCCATCGGTTCAAAAAAAAAAAGAATATACTTTGATCTTGTAATATGATTATTGTTTATCTTTTAATTCTATAATGTGAACAAGTTTGTTTTTTATTTTTCCTTAAATTGAGAATGTACTTACACGTTCATTTTTCGATAGCTAGAATATCGTGTGCCTTAAAAACTGAGTTTCTTCTGCATATGACCAAAAATCGGTGTTTTAGTCCCCATGGGATGGCGTAGTGGTGAAGGTAGGAGGCCCAGGACCGATAGATCATGGGTTCAATTCCCACCAACACCACTATATGATTTGCCTATCATTCTATCACATTAAAGGTGGTTGAACCTCCTGTGTGGTATAACTCGTAACACTATCAAATTACCAATAATGCTAATAAACTATACATAAATTAAAGTAAAACCTCCGACATATAATCAAAAACCGACATTTTTAAAAGCTACAAAATGAAAAGCAAACACGACCACTATACATGATAAAGAAATGAACAAATACCACATTACCGACAAAAAAAAAAAAAACATATATCTCATTAGGGGACTAATAATTGAAGCTTCTTCTTTGAGTATATATAAAATTAATTAATAAAACCCGAGAGAGAGAGTATAGAGTTATACCCTCCGTCCCGCTATTACTGTCATACTTGCCTAATCGGGTTGTCCCGCGACAAAAAAAAAAAAAAAAACATATATCTCATTAGGGGACTAATAATTGAAGCTTCTTCTTTGAGTATATATAAAATTAATTAATAAAACCCTAGAGAGAGAGAGTATAGAGTTATACCCTCCGTCCCGCTATTACTGTCATACTTGCCTAATCGGGTTGTCCCGCTATTACTGTCTTCTTTCCTAAAATGATAAAAATTACTCATAAACATAAAATGAAGTAGGTCCCCCTTACTCACTATTCAACCATCACATTCTTATACTCTCTCTCTTAAAAAATTTATCTCCCACTTTAGATTATTTCTTCAAATACAACATAAAAAAATAAAAAATAAAAATAAAAATTAATTGCCTTTTACTAGCCTTGCAAAAATTTAGATAATTCTCATTTCTTTCCACCAACCACTCCTCGAAAACTGAGTCATTTTCTTTATACAATTAAAACTAATAAAATACACACTAAACTAAAATTTCTTACTCTCCGTGCCGAAGTCAATTGGGACAGAATTAGCGGGACGGAGGGAGTATTATTAAAATCTTTAAACCCTAATAAATGCCCACCCGATCATTTAAAACATAATCTACTATACTTATATAACGCCAGAAGATCATCTGGCCCAAAAATGATGGCCCATCCGGTGGGCCACCAATCACGCTCCGTCACGCGTACATTGGTGGCCCACCTTTTTAAAATTAAAATAATTTTTTATTACTAATATGGCCCACCAATGCACGCGTAGCATGCGTAATTGGTGGCCACCGAATGAGACACCAATTTTGGGCCATCTGAATTGTTATATAACTCCTTGCTATTACACCAATCAAATTCAAACTAAGAGAGATAGAGAATGGAGTTAGCTCTGTTATGCTTCATCTTCTTCATCCTCTCAACTGAGAATGGCGCAGCAGAGAAAAGATCCACATACATCGTCCACATGGACAAACCCTCCATGCCTAAAGCCTTCTCCTCCCACCATTTCTGGTACTCCTCCATTCTCACATCTCTCCGTCAACCTTCCGCCGCCGCTCCGAAGATCATCTACACCTACGACCACGCCTTCCACGGATTCTCCGTACAAATCTCCCAAACCGAGCTCGAAACCCTAAAATCCTCGCCGGGATTCATCTCCGCCTACGCCGACGACGTCGTTTCACCGGACACGACCCACACTCCAGACTTCCTATCACTCAACTCCGCCGCAGGAATATGGCCGGCGTCGAACTACGGCAAGGACGTCATAATCGGCGTACTCGACTCCGGTATTTGGCCGGAGAATCCGAGCTTCGGCGATCGCGGAATGACTGCAGTTCCGGCGAGATGGAGGGGAGTTTGCGACGGCGGCGACGGGTTTAATTCGTCGCTGTGCAACAAAAAAGTCATCGGAGCGAGATATTTTAATAGAGGAGCCAACGCCAACGATCCGAGCAATCCGGAGGCGAATACTGCTAGAGACGACGACGGCCACGGCAGCCACGTGTCGTCCATCGCCGCCGGTAACTTCGTGGAAGGCGTTTCGTTTTTCGGCTACGCCGCCGGAACTGCGAGGGGAGTGGCGCCGCGCGCGAGGATCGCCGTTTATAAGGCGTTGTGGCGCGGCGGCGGCGTTTCCTCCGATATACTCGCTGGAATCGACCAAGCCGTCGCCGACGGCGTCGATATACTCTCGATCTCCGTCGGTGCTCAAGAGATTAATCTCTACGGAAATCCTCTTTCGATTGGTAGCTTCGGCGCGAGAGAGAAGGGAATTTTGGTTTGTTTGTCCGCCGGAAATCGCGGTCCGTCGATTAGATCGATAAGATCGGGAATTCCATGGGCAGTGGTGGTGGCTTCCGCCACCGTCGATCGGTGGTTCGCCGGAACCCTAATCCTCGGAAACGGAAAAGCAATCACCGGATGGAGTACTTTTCCGGCGAGATCTGTGGTCAGAAACTTGCCGCTCTTTTACAATGAGACTTTAACCGGCTGCTCTGATGATGATTTAGAAGCCGCCGCCGCCGCGGGCGGCGGCGGCAGCATCATCCTCTGCAATACAACCGATCGAAGCACAAGTTTCGATACTGTGATGAAAAGCTTATCCGATTCAAATTCCGGCATTCGAGCCGGTATAGTAATAGATGAAGATCCGAGCATTTTCCGATTCAACACTTTTCCTTATCCCGGAGTCGTAGTCACGGCGGCGCAAGGCGGCGATATTGAAAACTATATAAAGAGCAGCGGTTCTCCCACCGCAACGATTACCTTCCAAGAGACGATAATCGGGAAGAAGCCGAGAGCTGCTCCGGCGCTCTCCGACGACTCATCTCGAGGACCGGGGCTGAGCTACGAGGGGGTTCTGAAGCCGGACTTGTTAGCTCCGGGAGTGTTGATATTAGCAGCCTACCATCCTCACCTCGCGTCGGCGAGGATCGGTCGGAGTATCGATCTCTCGAGCGATTACAATCTCTTATCCGGTACGTCGATGGCGTGCCCCCATATCTCAGGCACGGCGGCACTGCTCAAAGCGGCGCACCCGGAGTGGACCCCGGCGGCGATCCAATCGGCGATGATGACGACGGCTAATCCTCTTGACAACACTAATAAGCCTATCAGGGAGCAAGACGATACTCTTGCTACCCCGTTAGGGATTGGTTCGGGTCATGTCAACCCGAATCGGGCTCTTGACCCGGGTCTCGTATACGATGCTTCGGTACAAGACTTGGTCAACCTCGTCTGCTCGATGAACTTCACCCGCGAGCAGACGCAGACGATCGTGAGATCCAGTCACAATTGCTCGAGTCCTTCCTCGGACCTCAACTATCCGTCCTTTGTCGCTTTGATTCACGCAGCGGATGTCGGAAAAAGATTGACGATGAGGTTCCGGCGAGTCGTGACGAATGTAGGCGGTGGTGCGGCTACTTACAAGCCTATAGTGGAAGCGCCGGAGAATACTACGGTGACAATTAAGCCTCAAACTTTAGTGTTTGTCAATAAAAACCAGAAGCTAAGCTATTCTTTGACAATTCGGTACGTGGGTAATATAGACATTCAACATAAGGTTGGTACGTTGACTTGGGTCAACACCGCCGGAAAGTACCGAGTTAGAAGTCCGATCATGGTCTCCGCCGCCGCCGACAATTTCGAGTGATCGTCTTTAGTTCAAGTATTTTGTATGTGGAGAAGTGAAGTTGATGAAGCAAGTAATTATATTTATACATGCATAACACAAATAAATCACCATAAAAATAAACTATAAAATAAAATAAATAATAAAAAAAAAGAATAAAAATGAAAAACCCACAGAATTAAATCCAAGAAACCAACTATTTGAGTAAGCCCAGAAAAGGGACTGAAAACAGACCATAAACTCTCTAGGAAATGACGAAAAACTCCTCCAAAGTTCAACACTATCACTATCAAAAAAGTAGATTCAGACAAGGAGAATTCAGCAACACTCTGCCATTACCAAAAAAAAAAAAAACACACCTCGGAGCTTCAAGAAACAAGGCTTCAATCATTGAGTGAGAGCGAGGCAAGCTGGTCGGCGGGGCTACCGGACTGCTGCACGTTCTTCAAGACATCCATCGCCTCGGAGACCTTAGCTTTCAAAGCATCAGGCGATTCGAGCAGATGCAGAACTTCAGTCTGGTCCATTTCAAGAAGCATGCCAGTAACCTTAGCAGCATGCTCATGCTCAAGCTGATCAACCAGAGGGTACAAGTTCTCACCCAGCATCTGTTCGAACCAAATTATACATTAACCACATTTCACACAAACACAACCGAACCAAGAATCTCATTTAGGCGTAAGACTTGCTTACCGTCCTCTGTTGTTCAGGAGTTGCATTTGCAAGGGCAGAAGCCAGAGCAGTAATCGGCATAGGCTGCTGAGGAACAGCGCCATCTCGAGGAAGCATAGCACCCATGTCGTAAGGAACGGAAAGCATTCCACCCATGTCTGGCACGTTACGACCAGGAGGATACCTATACATCCTTCCCCTCGGACCCATCTGAATGGAACAATACATCATGATTAGCAAAGTAATTAACTATGTAAAAGAATATGCAAACATTGGTGATTGAAGTCCAACTTGTTGCTGCATCATTGGTACTTGCGGCTGATTTTGTTGGGCGGGACCTCCTCTCCTACCACCCGGTCGTTGGCCCGGCTGGCCCGGCTGGACTACCGGCATGAAGAAATTCGGCATAGGAGCACCTCCGGGGCGCATACCAGGAACAAGCTGCTGCTGATAACCAAAACCGGCCTAGAACATTTTTTTAAAGAAAAGTTGAAATCATGAAAAAGATAGTGATAAACATGTATGTTTAATGTGACATGCGACTCCACGATATTGCGGGAGTCAAAAGAAGCTGAAGTAACCTGAGGAGGAATCATAGCAGGAGGTTGCCCATAAAATAGCTGTTGCCCAATACCAGGAGCACCAGGAGGAAACATTGGCATGCGTGGAGCCATTGGCATAGCTACAGGCCTCATTTGCGAAAATTGCGCCTAAAATTAAGAATGATTCAGAGCACATGGCGGATTCATTACATGAGAATTTTTTAAATATATCCGATCAAAACTAGATCTGAGCAATTAAATGCAAAAGATTACTGCTTCAAGTTTCATATAATGTTCGAAAATAGCACGTACCTGCAATCTGGCTCTTCTCTCTTCCTTGCGCTGGGCCAGGGCAACATAAAGAGGCTTGCTGATTACCATTTTTCCATTCATTTCAGAGAGCTAAATGCATAAAACCAATACAAACATTAACCCAGGTTCTAAAAACAATATGTCATCCAGGAATTCATCATTATGGTATTGACTCACAGCTTGGGAAGCTTCTTCTGGGGTTGAAAAGGCAACAAATCCAGATCCTCTGCTTATTCCACTAGGGTCACGCATAACCTGCAATCCAATATATAATTACATAAGTCCAATTTGGCAAAATAGTTATCACAAAGTAAAGAAACAAACGATATTTGTTAGTCGAAATTCCTTCAATAACAATATAATACCTTGCAAGAGGTTATGGTACCAAATCCTGAAAACAGTTCTCTCAGTTTGTCATCATCGATGCTATCATCTAAATTTTTCACGTATAAATTAACTCCAGCAAATTTGTCAACAGTTTCCCTGGAAGTCTGCTCAAACCGGCTTTTGAGTTCTTGCTCTCTCTCTGACTTCTTCTGGGCTTTCCCAACATACCACTCCTTCTCATCAAATTGCTTCCCATTAAGAGCTTCAACAGCTTTAGCAGCATCATCAGCATGTTCAAAATTAACAAATCCAAAACCTTTTGACTTGCCGTCGGCATCCCTCATCACTACAGCACTAGTTATTGTACCATATTCACCAAAAATAGTTTTCAGATCATCATCTGTAGTTGACTCAGCCAGATTTTTCACATACACATTGTTGAACTTATTATCGCTCGGCATGGTTTCCCGCTCTTGCTTACGGCGGAAATGCCCCACATATACTTGCTTATCGTTCATAAGCATACCATTTAAATTATCTATAGCATTCTTTGCAGCTTCTTCATTATCAAATTGGACAAACCCATAGCCCTTTGATTGTCCATTAGCGTCGGTACCTATCTTGCATGAAAGGATGTTGCCAAAGGTAGAGAAAGTGTCGTGCAGTGCTTTGTTATCGATCGTTTTATCCAAGTTCTGAAAAAGAAAGTTTATGAGTAAGCAAAATATGGCAAATTCAACTGGTAGCCAGTTCTAATCACTATATGGTCATGTAACACATAATATCAGATTTTTGCTCAAACAAAAAAGATACAGTCAACAAGAGAAGAATCAGGTTACTAATTCAATATGTAGGCACAAGAAAGATATGATAAAGCAATTTAGCAAACTCTGAGAGAACAAAATAGTTACCTTGATAAAGATATTGGCAGTTCCACTTTTTCTAATACTTGGGTCTCGGTGAGAATACATGACTCTGATCGTTCTATTATTGAGAGGACTGAAGTTCAGCAATTCTATAGCTCTTGCAGCTGTTATCACGAATGAGGAAAAAATCAGACAATGCAGAAATACAGCCTTTTGTCTAGGATGACAATTGTAAAGACAGAAAGCACAAGGAAATAAATTCTCCTGATTGAAAAGCAATTAGAGCAGAAAAGAGAGCTGAACACCATTACTAAAAGTTACAAAAGGCAGCAAACAAGATAAAACCAGCATAATCTAGCTAAGTAGCATTTAATAGACACGATTAAATTACATCCTAAAACCTAAAATACAGCTGCCTGAAGGATCAAAAGGATGTGCTAAACATGGATAAACTTTCCGAATACACTACATAAAAGTATGAACATGTAACATCATGCCAGCCTTGGTGATGAAACAACACGATGAATTAAAGAACAAAGTTAAGGGATTCTCTCCTTCCATAAAGACTGGAAATTCATACAGCTATACTAAAACCTTCAGGAACCTTAAATCATGCAGATTGCAAACTACTAAAATTAAAACAACATGCAATCAAGGGAATAATAATCTTTCCCTCTGCATTTAGGCAGCATTATTCAGTAATATATCCAAATAATGACTTATTTTCCAAAATGATAAAGATAGCACTTGCCTAATTATGCTATTACTTCTATCCACAATCTGTCATGTTAATATATTTTGACACCCAACCATCCAAATCGCTATACATGTTTCAATATTATTGCTAAGAAAATATCACGCCATTGCATTCATACAAGCCAAGAAAACTCTAGAATGCTGCAATTTGAAATACAAAAATGGAGAGAAATAATCTGCACGCTAACCATCCTGGGGGCTGCTATAGTTGACATAGCCATAGCCAAGGCTGCGGCGAGTGCTGAGGTCACGGCAAACCCTAACGGAGACGACCTGACCGACCTGATTGAACAGATCGTAGAGCTGCGAGTCCGTCACAGTGGGATCCAAGTCACCAACGTACAGAGAAGTCGTCTGAATCTGTCCCGCCGACGCACCACCAGGAGCCGCCGCCGCCGCTGCATTGGGGGCCGGCGACGCTACATTCTGCTGTTGCGCTTGAACTTGGGCCATTCCTTCAAATTCAGCTAGATCCTTGATTCTAGGGTATCTCCTCTTCTCGTTTCAATTGATCTGAAAGGATACAGACACACAAAACACAGAAAACAGCAACTTTTTTGAGTTTTTGGGTAGGGATATGATGAAATAGAGGATAAAATCTGGATATGAAGATGAAAACGTAGAGCGAGAAAGTATTTGTGGATTTTTTTTGGTTAGGGAGGGCAGGAAACTGCACCGCACTCGAAGAGGGCAGTGAACCGTCACGGTTTATATATAGGAACAGTGTTTCGGAAACCCTAGTTATAGAAAGGAGATGAATCGCAGCCGTTGATTCTTTCTCTGTCAAGAGAGTATCAACGATGACGCCACGTGTCTACTAGCAAAATTCTATTGCAAACTATAGTTTGTCAATATTCATATATATTTGTATATAAAGTTTTAATTTAATAATAATGTCACTGGTAAATAAAAGTGGTATTATATAGATTTACCCAAATCTAATATAATAAATACAAAATTATCCAACATAATTAAAAAAATTTACAATGTATTCAAAATGTTCAAAATACTTTATTTTTTCCTCATTCTCATTTAAAAATATGCTCTATTAATTAGACACGTCACATACACACCGCAAAAAAGTGATAAAACACATTAATTCATAAGAAAATGTGTTTTATCAATCGGAAACCACAAAGGTTTAAGTGTACCACAATTATGTACCCTTGTATATACCACATCATAAGGGTGTCGACATGTGGCGTTTTTCATTCATACGCCACATGTCGACACCCTTGTGGTGTAATACACACAAAGGTACACAGTGGTACACAAAAGTCGCTCTGATCGAGAACATGATAGTGTATATGAAGGCACACGGTAAAAAAATGATACAACGCTGATGCATTGAATCATAAAAAATATTTCCTCTCTTCCACAAATAATATTCCTCTTTTCGGGACGTCCCACAATTAATATCTCATTTTCAAAAATAGCAAATTAGTACACAACCAATCATTCTTTTAAGGGTTCTACCACCTTTACTCACAATCAACCACTCTCCTTAAATCTATACGAGCACACAATTGGATCATATTATTTCGAAAATCAATTCCTTTCCGCATAGAAAATTCAAAAAATTCACTTAAAGATAAATGAAGAGAGATTATCAAATAATAAGGATATTGACATCATCTTGAATAAATAATGTTGTTTTAGTAAAATATAATTGGATAGATTTATATTTTACTTTATCCATTTGGGAGATTACACCAAACACCCTATTTCAAAATATTAGAATCATATTCCCTCCGTCCCAAATATATATATATATATATATATATCTACTTTCCTGTTTCGTCTATTCTAAATTTATATGTCCATTAACAATTTTTGTATCTAATTAAATCTTTTACTAACTTTTATACATCTAATTAATGTGATAATATAGAAAAAAAAAACTATTTTATCCAACTTTCTAATAACAAATACAATTATGTAATTAATTTTTAAATAATTTATTTTAATTTACTCATTTTTCAACACCAATACTTTCATATCATTAAATATTTTTTTAATGTGTGAAAAAGTAAATACCCCGATAGCCAAGATTTTTTTACGAGAAAAATCCACTGCAAGCATAAAAGGAATAAGTAAAAAGGTAAAATCAACCAAGAATAAGTAAATGTTAACTCCCAGAAACCAAAGAACTCAAGTCAGTCCAAGAAAAATAATTCAAAATACAATAAATCTCTAGATAATATATAATGACCAAAACTGGTTCAAAACAGAGCACCATCACTAGCAAAAACAGTTGGTTTAGATAGGCAGGATAAGCATCAATCTGCAGAGCTTCTTCAAGAAACAAGGCTACTCGTTGAGAGAGAGCGAAGCAAGCTGGTCGGAGGGGCTACCGGACTGCTGCACATTCCTCAAAACATCCATCGCCTCGGAGACCTTAGATTTCAAAGCATCAGGCGACTCGAGCAGATGCAGAACTTCAGTCTGATCCATTTCAAGAAGCATGCCAGTAACCTTAGCAGCATGCTCATGCTCAAGCTGATCAACCAGAGGGTACAAGTTCTCACCCAACATCTGTTCAAACCAAATTCAAATTTAAGGAAAGTTGTTAGTTGTGTGTAAAGTGGTGGGTCCCTCAAATTGCGTGGGAATCATAGCGGCAAGATCTTGTCATATTAGGAAACGGGACATGTAGGACATCCCAATTTGGAAAATCGGACGAGAACTATGGAATAGGAGTATTTGGGCATAAGACTGCTTACCGTCCTCTGTTGTTCAGGAGTTGCATTTGCAAGGGCGGAAGCCAGAGCAGTAATCGGCATAGGCTGCTGAGGAATAGCACCATCTCGAGGAAGCATACCACTCACGTCGTAAGGAATGGAAAGCATTCCTCCAGCAACACCTGGTAAGGATCCGTCTGGCACGTTACGACCAGGAGGGTATCTATACATTCTCCCCCGTGGATGCATCTGAACAATACAATACATCATTATTACAGTACTTAACGATGTAACGGATTAGAAGCATTGGTAAGCAGGGTAAAACCTGCTGCTGCATCATTGGTACAGGCTGCTGATTTTGTTGAGCTGGACCACGTCTGCCACCCGGTCGTTGGCCCTGCTGACCTTGCTGGACAACTGGCATGAAGAAATTTGGCATAGGAGCACCACCAGGGCGCATACCGGGAACGAGCTGCTGCTGATAGCCAAAACTAGCCTAGAATATTCGTACAAAGTTAGATTTATGATAAAGGCAATCATAAACTGTGTACATGATATTGCAACTAAGAAAATAAGCTGAACTGCTGAAGTAGTACGTATAGAAGTCAGAGAAAGGTAAACCTGAGGAGGAATTATAGCTGGGCCTTGCCCATAAAATAGCGGTTGCCCAATACCCGCAGCACCAGGAGGATACATTGGCATGCGTGGCGCCATTGAAGGCGGGATAGCTACAGGCCTCATTTGCGAAAACTGGGCCTAAAAAGATTTGATGACACATAATTAAGTCATTATACGAGAGAATTTGAAATATATGCAAACACCAAGAAATCTAAGAAAATGAAAAAATTTAGATGTGAACAACTGGAAAATGGCTACACACGTGTATATCGTAAAGAGATGTTGGGCAAACACCCTGCCTTTGATACAACTTCCAACCAACAGTAATACAAAAAATCCATCCTTTACAACGATAACATCACTTAAGTTTTTCCAACAAACCAGACTCTGTTGAACAATTTCTTTCAACAATGAAGAGAACAGGTAAGAGTAGCACAAATTTACTAAGCTTCAGTAATTAAAAAACAGATGAGAAATGGAGAAGGAACTCGCATACTAAACAATGACAACTACAAATAATCTCATGACTCAAATTACATAAGCATGTAGTCTCAATGACAACTCGTCATACTAGACATTTTCATCATTACTACAACTTAAAAGTTACTTCAGAATAGAGAAGAATGTAATCTTCGATGATATCTATGCCATGAATTAATAGAAAAAATATCAATGCCTAGAGATTGTCTACGTTGAGAATTTGAGTGTTGCCCTATAAAAACATCATAGAAACACTGGTTCGAATTGATTTGGCCAAATAGAGTGTACCTGTAGCCTGGCTCTCCTCTCTTCCTTGCGCTGTGCCAGCGCAACATAAAGTGGCTTGCTGATTATCATTTTACCACTCATTTCAGTAAGCTGAATACACAACATAAGTGCCACAATTAGTTCAAGAACTAAACAACAAGATGTCATCAATAATTTCTTATTAACTCACAGCTCGGGAAGCTTCTTCAGGAGTAGAAAAGGCAACAAATCCAGACCCTCTGCTTATTCCACTAGGATCTCGCATGACCTGAAACAATCACATCAATCTAATAGGCAAAAGAATAACCACAATGTGAAAACAAACAATATTTGGTTTTGGAATTCCCCCATGAACAATGAATGTATTAGTACCTTGCAAGAAGTTATTGTACCAAACCCTGAAAATAGTTCTCTCAGTTTGTCATCATCAATGCTATCATCTAAGTTTTTAACGTACAAATTAACTCCTGCAAATTTGTCAACAGTCTCCCTGGAAGTTTGCTCAAACCGATTTTTCAGTTCCTGCTCTCTCTCCGACTTCTTCTGGGCTTTCCCAACATACCACTCCTTGTCGTCAAATTTCTTGCCATTTAGAGCTTCAACAGCTTTAGCAGCATCATCAGCATTTTCAAAATTAACAAATCCAAAACCTTTTGACTTGCCATCTGCATCCCTCATCACTACAGCACTAGTGATTGTGCCATATTCGCCAAAGGTTGTTTTCAGATCATCGTCTGTAGTTGACTCAGCCAGATTCTTCACATACACATTGTTGAACTTAATATCGCCCGGCGCAGTTTCCCTCTCTTGCTTACGGCGGAATTGCCCCACATATACTTGCTTATCGTTAATAAGCATGCCATTTAAATTATCTATAGCATTCTTTGCAGCTTCTTCATTATCAAATTGGACAAACCCATAGCCTTTGGATTGTCCATTAGCATCGGTTCCTATCTTGCATGAAAGGATGTTGCCAAAGGTAGAGAAAGTGTCATGCAGGGCTTTGTTATCAATTGATTTTTCCAAGTTCTGCAAAAGAAAGTTTATTAGAAGCAATAAATAGCAACTACAAAAAACAAGATTAAAATAATAGTTCACCAAGAAGAATAGCTTACAGTTTGGGCAAGTACCATAGACAAACATAGATATAAAGATAAGAAAATAACTGAGGAATGAAATATCAGTGCAGCAATTGTAATAATCTTAGATTTTTTTTTGCTCAACAAAAAGAGATATAGCTAACAAGAGTAGAATTTACCAATTCAACATGTGCAGTTGTGCACAGCAATTATATGGAGAAGAAACTTAGCAAACACTCAGAGAACAAAGACTGAAAATAAAAGGCCTAATGGATATAAATACACCAAACACATAGAACGAAAACAAACACGATAGTTACCTTGATGAAAATATTTGCGGTTCCACTTTTTCTAACACTTGGGTCTCTGTGAGAATACGAGACTCGGATCGATCTGTTATTGAGGGGACTGAAGTTCAACAATTCTATAGCTCTTGCAGCTGTTATCACGAATGATAGGAAATCATCAGAATTGCAAAAATACAGACTTTAGTTTAGGAAGACAATTGTAAAGACGGAAGCTACAGGGGAAGAAATTCTCCAAACTACAAAGCAATGAGTAAAAGAGACTGCTGAATGTCATTTCCTACAATTACAAACAGTAGACAACAAAAGATAGATTCTCTATTGATAGAACTAATATACTACCTAAACATCAAGTGGTGGTACCTTAAGGGTAAAAGATATGCTACACATGGGACAGGTTACACTTACACAAATACCTAACATTCGAGGTTTCAACATCTGGCATCCTACAAGCCCTTCCACATGATGATGAAACAATACAGAGTGAATCAAATAACAAAGTTTTGAAGGGTTATACCCATCTTTCAATAAATACCAAAAAAGATGATACAGCTACAAAAAAATAACTTTCAGGCTACAATTCCACTAGGACGAAGTCAGCACCAAACCTGAACCCTAAATCATGGCAAATTAAAATCCACTAAGATTAAAGAATCAGGTCTTCAAATAGGCATCTAGAGCTGGCAGTGATGAGTTATTTCCTAACAATGATCTTACAGAATGAACTATTTATATAACTGATCTGACACAACCAGAGCCCTTAGATCTTATATGCTCAACCTTTCCATAGCAAATCAGAAGAGGGAAACATTGTTACACAAACTCTTACAATTAAACCTCGATAAAGTAATAACCTTATAAACGAGAAAAAATATTCATTTAACGAGGTTATTATTTTAATGCATTGACCCATATCGGGACATGAAGAAATTATTATCTTAGCGAGATCATTATTTTATCGAATATTACTTTATCGAGGTTTAATTGTAGGTCTTATTTTATTACATCTAACCCAAATGCAAATACTATCAACGCAGTTGCCTATTTATGCTAAATGTACTTCATATCCACAATCAATTCTCAAATAAAAATTGTTAGTAGGATTTGGCATTCCTAAAACAACTTGTTATCCTATACAATTTCCAATTCCCTTGGCAACAGAATTCATAGAAACAAAAGAAGAACTGCAGAGCTTCACTTACATGCGACCGTTATGCCATTCAAGAAGATACATAAGCAAATAAAGCATCTAAAATACAGCAACCCGAAATACAAATCTATGTAGAGAAACACTTGCTAACCATCTTGGGGGCTGCTATAGTTGACATAACCATATCCAAGGCTGCGGCGAGTGCTGAGGTCACGGCAAACCCTAACGGATACAACCTGACCGACCTGATTGAACAGATCGTAGAGCTGAGAGTCCGTCACGGTGAAATCCAAGTCACCGACATACAAAGAGGTCGTCTGAAACTGTGCCCCCGCTGCTCCACCGGGCGCCGCCGCATTGGGGGCGGCGGGAGACGCCGCATTTTGATGCTGCACCTGAACCTGGGCCATTTCTCCAAATTTAACTAGATTCCTGACTCTACGGCTGTAAATTCTCTCTCCTGGTCGTTATTGATCTCAGAGAACCGAGAAACAATCAACGGGGAAAGCGAAAAAGGCGATTTTTTTTAGGTTTTTGGTTTGTAAATGGTAAAAACGGTGATAAATATCTTGAATTGGATACGAAAACTTAGAAAGAGAAAATTTTTGGGATTTTTTGGATTAGGGAGGGCAGGGAACTGCACCGCACTCGGGGAAGACGATGAACTGTGACGGTATATATACGACGGCGAGTTTTTGGAAACCCTAGTTGCAGAAATGAGGTGAAATCGCAGCGGTTGAATATGATTCCTTGGTTTGTAAGATGTATTACGATGACACCACGTGTACATGTAATGAGCACTGCATGACGTAGCTTTTTTCTCACCTTGCTTACTCCCTACCATTTAACTTTTCGTTTTTTAATGAGAATTTAAGAAAGTGAATAATAAAATATTATTTAATTTTACATCTTTATTTTTATAAAAAGAATTAAGAATGTTGATGATAAAGTATGATAAAAGTATAAATGATAAAGTAAGAGAGAACATGAGTGGGATTGTAAGTGAATAAATAATAAAGTTGGATAAATAAATGAAAAAGTAGGAATCATTATATAGTGAAAAAATATATAATAAAGTATGAGAAAAAATGAATAATATAATGAGAGATGATAAAATATATGAAAAAAATCGTAAAGTTTGAGAAAAATTATTCCTTTTCAGAAGGAAAATAGGTCGTTTCAAATGAGACGTAGGGAATAATATTTTAAAAGTTATTTCCTTTTAAGGAAACGTATCATTTTAAGTGGGATATCCCAAAGAAAAACGTGTCATTTTAACATAATACCAATAATAATAGTAGTAGTATTTATATTTAAATTTAAAATACCAATTTCTTTCTCTGATTTTAAGTTTTTAACTAATCGAAAGAACGTTAATTTGTAAAATCATATGCAAAAATCGGAATCATTCCAAAATATTTGTATTTACATACTAATAAAGTATTGTATATGGTCAAGAACGTTTAAATAATGCATGCATGTATATGTAATCTATAAACAAGTTTCATTAATTTACTTTATCCAATGCGCACTTTAATAGCGGCTGCGGTTTACCCTCGTCATCAAAAAAAAATCATTAATTTACACAATATCCTATAGTTGTTACCATTTCAATAACATACTTACGTCGGTATATTTAATTCGATTTTCATAATATTTTCACAGTTCAATTAATTACTTAACTCCTTGATTTATTTTAAATTTTAAAAACTTTTTGAAGATGTGTACCACCATATGCCAATCTCTCACTCCCTCGATTAATGATATGTTTTCATCCTTAGTTGTATGACAATGCAACATTGTGTTCAACTAATGCTAAAATGCAATATACAACCTTAGCTCACTAGACTTATCATAGTGTGCACTTTTACCTTGATTCCAAAAATCAGGAAATCTATCTTTACTTTTACTATTTCACCGTAAAATTACAAATTTTTCCGTTAACGATCCTTAGTGGGGGAGGGAAGTGGATCCTATGTCGATCCCCATTGCGTCCCACATTAACATTTATGTTGTTTCGGATAAAAAATTTCATAATCGGACTGTTCCGCTATTACTTAATCAAGGCAATGATGATTATCATTGCCTTGATTGAAATTTTATTCCCATTAAGGTTTAGATTAGCATCTTACATCTTCATCACTTTTATGTTGAGATTATCCTTCTTCTTTTTCCCTCGTTTTTCTTTGAAGAGAAATATCCGTACATTAAAAATATGAACGAGAGTTATTTAATACATATTTCAAAAATTATTAGTATCATAATCATAGAAAAATGCAATTGGCCCATTTTTAGCTATATTCACTATATAAATAAATTAGTAATATATGTTGCCCAAGGCCCATGAGAATTAAAAAAATCTCAACCCCAAAAAAGCAACTAGGAGATTCTCTAGAAGATATAAGAAGAAATATTTGAATATCAATCTCATCGATTTCATATCAAATCCCACCAATCGAATCACTTTTTCGATTTATCAATATTTTTTTTTCTGTGGATTTAAGAAAAAGTTATGCATTTATTCTGTTGCTAGAAAAGTCCATCCATCCCACTTACAAAATTAATTAACAACTCTTGATATTTGTTTTCGCTTTAACGGAATAATTAATCCCGAACACTAAAAATCCTCTACTCCATTTTTTATTTCTCATTTCATATTGTACAAATGGAATAATGATACACGTTTTCATACGGAATAATTATTATCGAACACTAAAAATTCTCTATTTCACTTTTTATTTTTCATTTCATATTTGTACAAATGGAATGATGATACATGTTTTATATAATCGTTTTAAATTAATGATATTAACATTGACATAACACCTTCCACCGCTAAAATTATATATTATAAACTATATGTTTGGTAATTATGGTGGTAGTTTAACTCACTATAATCCTTAAAATTTCACCTTTCTCATAATTAAAACCAAACTTTAGTCCAAAGTAGCCTTTTTTATTTCACTAACAAATTATAGTTTCACTACCTCGTCGGCAACCTTAAAATTTATCTTAAACGTCTTTATTACACAACCTTAAAATTTATCTTTTTAATAATTCTTTATGTTAGAATGTGTCATATACTCCTATTCTTTATAATATAATAAAATTAATTATGATATACAACATGTAGTGTAGTTGGTATTCCACTTCTACGTAAATGATTGATTTAGAATTGACCTAGTGTTTAATTTTCGTAAAATTAATTTAAATTAATAATATAATAAAATCATTTATGGGTTCAAGTCGAATATTCTCAAATACTTGAAATTAATCAAAATTCAAGAATGATACTTCCTTTTTCAAGCTCAATTTCTATCACTTTTCTTTACTGGTCGTCTTATTTATTTTATCTGATATAGATAATGATAATTATTTTATTTATAATAATTAATTCTCATTTTGTGAACTCATCCACATAATCGCAATTAATAATTTTTATTTATAATCGTATTGAAAATAAGTGAGACAACTTTAATGGGACGGAGATAGTGTGCTATTCAAATCTGAACCACTAATTATGCTCTTTCTTTTCCATGTCTGAATTTTTGTTTTTTTCATTTGAAAATTATTTTGGTCGCCAGTGTACACACACGTTGTCCCAAAAATAATTACCCTCCGTCTCACTTGACTTGTTTTATTTTCTTTTTTGATTATTCCACTTAACTTATCTTATTTTATAAATAGAAAAATAATTACTATATAAATTTTTATAAATAATTATCTATTCATTTACACACAACTGCCAATTTATTTTAATCTTCATGTAAAAAAAAAAGGAAAAATCGGATGGGACTAATGAAGTAATAAAAACAAAACGCAGCCGTTTTGGGCAGAGTGAGTGTGTAACCAACTCTGCCTTATCTTCTCTCTCTCTTCTCTCTCTCTCTCTCTCCTCGAATAAAGGCAACTCACAAAAGTAGGCCACACTCTTGTCTTAAATCATCTCAAGAATGAGGAAACACACTCAATGGAACAGAAAAACTCCCACATTATTATAATATATTTCCCATAATTGATCAAATAGTCAAGAATTATCGAGTAATTTCGACACATCAATCCTTCTTTTGGAATATGAACCGACATGAACAAAGTAAATAGTATAATCAAATTATATAATTTATTTCGATTCAGAATTACGAGAGAGTGCAAAATTATAATTTCGAGAATTAGAAATCGAATTAAGTAAAATTTCCCTTTTTTTAAATAAAAACCCAAAAATAATAGTAATGCTACAATCCTAATTACTCCGGCGCAGATACACTTAATTTTGCCGGCCAAAATTACAAAAAAGGAGCGAAAAAAAGAACCTTCTAGAAGCACAAACCATATCAGACTAATTCAAATCTTCCATTTTCGGTTTTTTCAATTTTCATCCGAGTTTTCCGGGCTGGGAAACTCGTTCAAATCGGGCTTCTCGGCGGCCCGATCGGAGCGCGCGTTCTGGAGCGCGTCTACCCTCGCGCCGACCTCGGTGGCCTTCTTCCGGATGGCGGCGGCGGAGAGGTGCTCCGCCTCGGCGACGGCGTCTCCGTCGACGATCGAATCGGGGAAATTGAGCCGCGCCGAGGGGCCGCGGAGGTAGAACAAGGCGGTGTCGTAGGCACGCGCCGCCGCGACGGGGGAGGAGTAGGAGCCGAGCCAGATTCTGGAGCGCTTGTTCGGCTCGCGAATCTCCGCCACCCACTTCCCCCACTTCCGCATCCGTATGCCGCGGTAGGGTTTGTCCTGCCGCGCCTTGCGCTTCGGCATCTCCGGCGAGGAAGCGGCGGAGGTCGTGCAGCAGCCTCCTTCCATTAATTTTCTTCAATCGAATATTGATGACGAGAAATACGAAGATATTTTTGGTAGATTTATGGTTTAGGGTTTGTAATAATTCTCTGGGAACGATAGAGGAGAAAGAGAAAATCTAAAGAACTTATACTTCCCAAAACTGAAATTAACTGACAACCATTAAATAATACCCAACATATTTAAATTTTTATAATTTATATTATGTTATTATATAAATTTTATGTTTTTATAATTTATATTATTATCTCACCATATGAACTTTTATTAGCAGCTTTTAACTATTTATACACAGTTATTTAAAGTTTTTTATGTAATATTAAAAAAATTGATTTTAAATAAAATAGTAATGCAAACACTTTCATAAGTTACTATTCAATTATTTATTTTTCAATTTTTGCTTTTAGAAAGCACCTAGATCAGCTTATAAGTTTCTACTTATTTTCACTTATTTTAAGCTCTAAAAAGCGAAAGCATTAATTCCAAATATTTAAGAAATTGGTTTTCGGTGAAAAAATACATAAGCAGCTTATTTAATATGTTTCAATCGTTGCCTAAATCTAATAAGCTATGCATAAATTGTAGCTAAAACGAGCTTATAACACATTTGTAAATTATTTCGATAAATTCATCAAATATATATAAATATAAAACACTTATTATTTAGTATAAATTTAAATAAATTGTTGATAAGCTGAATATATCATACTCGATTGAAAATAATTAATTTTAAATTTCCTTTCAAAATTTGTGTGCGGCTCTCATGTGTCAAAAGCTAAGAACTATACCCTATCCCTATGTGTTCTTTTCAACAATTAAATTGTAAATAATTACTGCGTAATTTGACTACCTACTAATAAAATTAAAAATAAGAATTTAAGAAATCACCAATTTCATATGAAAATCAGTAAAACACTGCAAATTCCATTTTATGTAAATTATGCAAACTAATCATATACAATAAATTCGACCGGAAAATAAAAGGCTAAATATGCATGGTAAACTCGGCCTAAAAATATGGTTGAATTCAAGATTAAATTAAATTTTGCTGTCATTGGAAATGTAGGAATGAAGCAAAAGTTGTAACCAATTGTAATAATATACATATAATTAAGATTATTCTAGAATGGATTATTGCGTACTTAAGCCACGCGTCACCTGAATAATTGGGCCCATCTTATTGATTATCATTACATCACTATTATTAATTATAAAGACAATTGTCGATTATTTGGTCCAATCGAGTGATTAATCTTTGCTGCTCGTGGACAAATTTTTCGTAAATATTATGCTTCCAGGACAGCTCACTTTTTTTTTTTTAATTTTCAATTTCTATTCAACATATTAAGGTGATGTTTGAAGCAATTTTTAGTTGTAGCAGGAGTGTTCGGGACTCCCAACTTTCAGCAGAAATTCCCTATCAAATATAGCTAAGATAGAGAAGTTGCTTAAGTTGTTATGACACAACTTTCAGCTGCAGCTTATAGCTTATTTAATTTATTGGGCTATTTGATCATTTAAATATTTATATAATTATCAAAAAATTATTAATTTTAAAATTAATATTTTTCTTAGTTACAAATTTAATTATAATTATATTTTAATATATTTGTAAGTAATTTGATAAAAAAATATTTTATATTTAGTATTTATAAATTCTTCAAATTTAATGAAATAATTATTACTAAAATTAAAAAAAAATATAGATTAATTAAAATAGTGGGTTCTGAAAATTTTGAATTTTAAATTAATATTTTTTTCTATTTTTATTTAATGATAATTATTTCTTAGATACGTAATTATTAAAATTATATAAAGATATTATTATTATGAATTTAAGCAATAAATAATATTTAAAATATAATAATATGATATGTTTATGCTAATATGATATATTATAAATTTATATAATATAAAAATTAAGATTTATTTAAAATTATTAATTATAATTATTTAAATAAATAAATAATTATTTAATTATTATAAAACAAATATTTTATTTAAAAACTTAAAATAAGTTACAGATATCAACAGTTTTCCAAATATTATTTTTCCCACTTCAACACTTTACAAATTTTAAAATCTACAGCTTTCAGCCACTTTCAGAATTTATCAATAAGTTTCAAGTTCTCCAAAATCCACTAAATACAAACTACTACACACATTATTCATATGTTCAAATGTCCCATTATATTAAATAAATTCCTTAACTTCAATTTTTCGCTTTACAAGCAAGTAATGCCAAAAATAATTTTTAGGTTATAAAAGAATCTTTTATAATCTTTTCGCCAATTAAAATACTCTTTTAATCTTTTATGTATAACTAGAGATATTCATTTTCAAAATATAAAAGAATCTACATAATATTTGATCTGGTTTTGTTATTTTTATTTATATGATGAGGTTAGAGGAATAAAAAAAGAAAGTTCCGTCCACGCAAAAAACAATCCAAGTAGTGGAGACCAAACGAAACTCCCCATCTTCTTCAAGTTAAAGTCACATTTGTCGCTTGCCAACTCATAATCTAGGTTGTACGGATACGGGACATAAGACACGATTCGATACGGACATAGAATACGGGATACGATATTTAAAAAAAAATTAGGACGCGACACGGGCGCTAATTTATTTAAAAATATAAAATCAAGTGTAAAACAAACTAATTTTGTATTTTTTTTTTTAGAATTAGATGTTATGTGTATATAAATCTATTGTACATGACAATTGAAATGTCATATCGTGTCTGAGTGTCTGCTACGTGTCCGACACGATACGTTGATATTTTTAAAGTGTCCAACATAGCTCATAATCATATAAAGTTTCTAAAATTATCGGGAATATGAATTCCGAAATGTTTTCCGAGACGAAATAATCGTTGTTCAAACTTTTTGCGTTTCTCCACGTTTTGTGAGTTGCTTCTGCGAATTTCTGCATCTGCCACTGTTGAAACTAATTATATTAGTAATTATTCCCCATTTCATTCATACTCTCATATATACCATTTTGGATTGTCTCACTCATACTGTCTCATACCTAAAATGGTAGAAAATGAGTGGACCACAATCATCTAAACAAATGGACCCCCTTATTTTATACTTTTATACTACTATTTTAACCTTTACACTCACTTTCTTAATCTCCATGTCGAATTCCTACATAACATAATGAATGGAACAGAGGGAGTACTGATTATGAAATAATTGACTCTACCACCAGATAACGAAAAAAGATGGTTCATTCCCCTCGGGATGGCATAGCGGTTAAGGTTGGTAGCTTGTGATCGAAAGGTCATGGGTTCAAAACCCACCAAGACCGTTTTACCTAATACGCACTTCGGTAGCGGCTACGGGTTACCTTCGTCATCCAAAAAAAGAAAAGAGATGGCTTGTTATTGTAAAAACAAATGAAAATACAAAAGGAATTGGTACATGAGTGGTTAACTAACCTAGCTAGGCATGAGAAATTAATATTATAGGAGGCAACAAACTTAGAGAGCCGCAAAGCTAGGTGCATAGTCGACCCAAATAATTAAAATTAATTAATCTTTCAAGTTGCAAAATGCAGCTCACAATACCTACTTACTTATTATTTAATTTTATTTTACATATTATCTTTTTATTTAATGTGAAGATATGATAATGGTGTTATTGTTAATCGACATTTACAATAATAATGAAAAAGCAAACTATTATTTGGTAAAAGAAAGAAAAGCTGACAAAATAATGTGGAAAACAAAAGCAAGATACAAAAATAGAAGAAAAAGGGAAAGGAATGGTGGAAAAGTGATGACTAAATTTGGGGTTGCAACTTGCAATACATGGGGGGTTGCCGACTTGACCTATTTTGGAATTCCTTCAAATATTTCAAACATAAAGGAAGAAGAGGTGGTTAGTTGGATTACAATAATGTCGCTATAGATCGAGAGTGTTGCACATGGTTATCTTTAACAATTTATATTACTTACTTCGTCCATTCTGATATTTGTGGCTCATTTCTTTTCGATACGGGAATTAAAAAAGTTGTGTTATGTAATGTAGATTTTCTGACTTCTAGGTAGTTAAATTTGACCCACACATTCTTTTTTTTTTTTCTTTTTTGTTTTTCAGAATGAACCACTTATATTGTGATATTACAATTAGGAAAGTGAATCACAATATTGATGGACGGAGAGACTATATGATGTAGAAGTCCGAGGAGCAAAATAAAAAAATTAAAATACTAAGAAAAAAAATCGGATTTCGACAATGCTACTATTAGAAGGCTATTCAACCGCTATGTCGTTCTAAAAGAAAATTCGTGATATTAACCGGAATTTATGAAAATTTATCTAATTATACTACATATATATCTTATATTAATAATAAATCTTATTTTTATTTTGTGGGCTAAAGAAAGAAATAGAAAATAAAGAAGGATGAAATACCGTGGGCCAAGGCCCAATTAGCTGAAAAGATTAAGGAAGTTATGGGCCGGAGTTGGGCTTCAATCCAATAATTTTATTTGTGCATTCACTTAAATAGCCTAATTATTTTGGTTAATTAATATAGTAAAAGTAATTTTTTTATTTATAGAATAGGATCCAATGTAGTACTAGTATTTATTAGTCAAGATTTAGTGAGATTAATTTTATACAAATACATAATTTTATGTTTTGTGGCTATTATATCTCAAATTATATATGCCTAAAGTCTAATTGGCAATTTGGTTCATTAATTAATCTTGTATTTGCAATTTACCAATACATGGATGACACTAATCATTATTCCTTTCTCATTATCCTTCTTTTTTTGGTCATGACTTGATTATCACCATATGATCCTCTCTCCCACTCTACAAATGTATGTAGACTTGCTCAACATTCAGAAACATCATTGCCTTTTTAATCTCTTTTTCTTCAATGAAGTTAACTACACTAGAAATCATCCTCATTTCTTTAGTATCACTACTAATCACCCTCCTCCTATTCATCCTAATCCACAAGAAACCCTTCACATAACGTTACGAAAAACGCGATAAAAATCCGAATCCCACAAGATGTAGATAATGCAAATCCACTTGTTTTCCAACCAAATACCCTTCAGACAAAACCCTACTTCACTTGGTCCGAAGATCCCACCATTCTTGCCCAAATCATAGAAAATGGATGGCAAAGATTCTCCTTCCTCCCATCATCCAATTCCCATTTGGGAGTTCTTGAAGATTATCCCAATGTGATCACAAGTTGGGAAATCTTCGAAGAATCGGCCGAGTATATGCAGAAGATTAGACTAATCCCACAAAGAAAATCAACCACAAACCCTAACCCTAGCCCTAACCCTAACCCTAATCCGGCTCACAAGTTGGGAAATCTTCAAAGATTCGATTCGGACCTCTCTCCCTCTACCCGGGCCGAAATTCGCAAATGCAGCATTCCCACAAGAAGCCTATTTCGAGATCAAAATCTTGCCTAACGAAGAAATCAAGAACCGGTCCAAGGAGATCGTGTCAAGAAGCGAGACGAGGAAGCTTATCGAGGAGAGGATTGTAATGCGAAAAACGGTTTGGAGTCTTTGAGTCATAGCAAGAGGAACAAGGTTGAAGAAGTAGTGAAGATTGGAGCGGAAGAAGAGTGTGAATTTGATAGTGTTTCGTTGGCTATAGGCTTGACCGGAGGCGGCCATCTTCCGGCGGTGATTCCCGGCAGCTTTGAAGGATCGGTTGGCTTCAATTCTACCGGTTCTGTCTATCTTGATGGTAAAGTACTCATTTTCCCTTGCTTCTTTATTTACTTTTTTTTAATTGAATTTTTTCTTGCATTTACTCGTGTGATTTGTTCTACAGTTAAACCTCGATAAAGTAATATTCGATAAAGTAATAATTTCGCTAATATAATAATTTCTTCCGGTCCCGATATAGATCAATGCACTAAAATAATGTTCGATAAAGTAATAATCTCGTTAAATGAATATTTTTTTCTCGATCCCAAGGTTATTACTTTATCGAGGTTTAACTGTAATTTATTTATATTAAGTAAGCATTCATAAAAATATCACATAACCATGTTTTGCAATAACTATGTATTTAATGTAATGCACTCTGTATAGGTAAATCCATATCTCTTATATGTTTAATACTCCCTTAATCCTTATTTTATATGCCTATAATATTTTCTCACACATATTAAGAAAAAAATTAATAGTAATGAAAGTTTCATTTTCACCCTACTAGTAAGATAAATGTTGGCATTGCAATTTAACTAAATTAAAGTAAATCACTAAAAAACTAATGGCATAATTGCGTTTGCTATTATAAAGGTTGGATAAAATCTTCTTTTTTACGTTATCATATTAATAAGGACTATTAGTTAAACACAAAAACTTGCTAATAGACACAAATTTGGGACAAACGAAAAATCAAAATAGGCACTTAAATTAGGAACAGAGGGAGTATGTAGAAAAAAACCTACATTGTATATATATGATGAAAATACGTAAAACTATCACTTTTTCTTATAAAATTAATAGAGTTAAAAAAGTTTAAAGCCCTTAACAATTAATTTGACCAGAGTAATTTTCGTGCAATATTTTTAAAGAACACTTACAATATACCGTATTTTTCGTATTTTAACCATGTGTATCCATAGGAATGATCGATGCTCGTTAATGAATCCGAAAACAAGGCATGGGGAAGAGGGGGAAACGTCGTCGGCTGCGGCTACAACCCTACGCACAAGAAAGTCTTCCTCACACTCAACTCCAAGCTAGTAAGCGAAATCCACTGCAAATCCGAGCAATTCGAGCATCCACTCTACCCCACCTTGGCTGCAAACACAGACCTTACCGTTGTGGTAAACCTCGGACAAAGCCCTTTCAAGTACGAGGTTGCAAACTCGAACCGAACTCCGAACCCGTGCTTCGTTAACCCGCGCTCGAATTCGAACGTTCCGCAGTATGAGTTGGATAGTAAGGAGTTGTTTTCCATGGGAGGGATAGATGGGAAGTGGAGGAATGGGAGTAGTAATGGGAGGAGTAGTGAGAATGTTGGTGTGGAGTGTGATAAGATGTTGGAAGGTGATTTGTTTGTTAGTAGTGTTAAATAGGTTTGTGTTTATATGTATGTACACAATACGAGTTGAGATCTGCTTTCCTAAAAATTTCACCTAACAAATATATTCCGTCTGTTCCGTTATTACTGTCCTACTTTCTTAATCGGTTTGTC
Organism: Lavandula angustifolia; assembly: GCA_028984105.1. NCBI lineage: Eukaryota > Viridiplantae > Streptophyta > Magnoliopsida > Lamiales > Lamiaceae > Lavandula > Lavandula angustifolia. Next base: position 32,660,215 of record CM054810.1, on the reverse strand, counting down.
CCGCTATTACTTTCATCTTTTCTAAAAAAAAAAATGAAGTGGACCGCTCCTACTTAATATTCATCGCCACATTATAATACTATCTCTCTCCAAAAATCTCTCTCACACGATTTTCGTTCCACTCCGTACTCAGAAATTTATGATTTTTAACTTTTTGGAAACTTAATATTATTTCTTAATATACAATATGAAAAAAAATAGAAAAAAAATTGATTGTCTCAACTATGCCCTACAAAAATTTGGATAAAATCTCATTTCTTCCACCAACCACTCATCTAAAATTGTTCTCATTTCTTAATACAATTAAAACTTATAAAATACATATTTAAAAAAAGTTTATTAATCTTCGTACCAAAATCAAAGGGGACAGTAATAGCGGTACGAAGGGAGTGTATCATAGTCAAAACCATGCACGTAGTTTTGATGAAAATAAAGAGTAAAATAATTATTTTAGTTACTATTGAAAATACACTAATTTATACCAAGCTTACGTAGTTTTGACTGAAATAAAATTGATTTTTTTTTTTTGGAACAACAGATCTCAACTGACGCAATATATGGATTAAGTGTTAGGTAGTTAGAAGGATTTATACCAAGATAATGGGCCTTTCCGCCATAAATCAATTTGGGCCTAAAATAGGTCATTAGTTATTTTATACTCCCTCCGTCACCAAAATTCTTGTCCAATTTGCTTTTTGCACGATTTTTAAGGAGAGTTGTTAGTTGTGTGTAGATTGGTATAAAGTTGTGGGTCCCGCAAAAAAGTTGTGTGTAATAATTTACTAAAAAAGGAAAGTGGACAAGAATTTTGGGACAACCCAAAATGGAATAACGGACAAGAATTTTGGGACGGAGGAAGTAGTACTTATCACTTATTAATTGTTTTTCAAATATTTTGTTTTGGATTCTTTTTATTTGTTTGGTGGGCTTTCGTTTTTCTCTTTTGGACTTTTTATTTGTTCATTGAGTCAATCTATATGGTTTGAGAAGGTGTATAAACTCATTTATGGTTTCAGAAGGTGTATTAAATTCGTTTATGGTTTCAAAGAAGTGATGTTTATCTCCTTATAGTTTCATGCAGTTGGATCGAGTCTTCTCATAGTGTGTAAAGAGGTGGGTGCGGTCCAATCCCTCCACTCATACGTGGTGAAATACACGCAACGGAACCCGTTGTGGTTTAACGGATTTAATATTAATACATGTATTATATGTTTAAGATATTTTGTTATCAAGTCAAAAACCGAGGGGGATAACAAGTAAAGGTTATCAGTAAATAAATAATATTTTACTGATAACATGACCCACCAATGCACGCGTGGCAGCGCGTGATTGGTGGGCCACTGAGTGGTCCACCGTAAATGAGCCAGAAGATCCGGATTGAAGTAGAGGCGGTGTGTAACGAATTAGAAAACACATGAAAGTATATTGTGTTCCCTCCGTCCCACTAAACACATCTCAGTTTCCATTTTGGAATGTCCCACTAAACAAGTCACATTTCGAAAATGGAAAGAAACGTGTGGACCACAACCAATCTAAACAAGTGCATCACACCACTTTATACTTTTACACTACACCTTTTCGTTTCCACCCACTTCATAAATTTCCTGACGAAAACAAATGAAGACTTACTGCCTCTTAACTCAATCAAACCACCAAAAATAACCTAAAACTAATCCACACTTATACATCATACACCATTTCCTCTCAAGCTATACCACCTCCTGTTTAAAATCAAACTCACAATCCTCCATCATCACCACCTCCTTAATCTCCTGCACCATCTTCAAAACCTGCCACATCGTCGGCCTCTGCTCCGGCGACACGACGCTGCACGCCATCGCCACCTCGAGCATCATCTCCAACCTCTCCTCCCCCTCCTCGGCCCGAACGGACCTCATCCACCTCACCATCTCGTCCAGCCCGACGCTCGGATGCTGCCCCGAGAGCAGCTCGAGCAGCAGAACCCCGAACGAATACACGTCCGACTTGGAGGTCGCCGCTCCGCGCTGTCCGGACTTGACGACCTCCGGGGCCGTGTAGTAGGCCTCTTCGTCGTCCGCCGGACCAGCTAGGGCGACGAGGCAGTAGTCGGTGAGACACGCCTCGAAGTCCGAGCCGAGGAGGACGTTCGACGATTTAAGGTTGCCATGGACAAGCCTCCATGCTTGGTGGATGTAGCACAGGCCTTGTGCTGCATCCTCCGCTATCTTTAAGCAAGATGTCCAATGAAGGGGTTTCTTCGCCTTCGCCAATTTCGAACCTAACAGATTAAGGGGTTTCCCTCGTCATTAATTAAAATCGTAATTAATGTCATAGGAGTATGCTCCAAAATAATAAATTAAGAGAGGGGCCTTGATTTAGATAACATTATGTCTTATTATATGGTAATAATCTATTCTTGATGTAAGAAACTTACACAATCTAGGCATAGTTTGATTATTAAAAAAGTTAAAAGGTACAACTCCATGCAGCATACTTGGCATAATTTAATAAATGCTCTTCAATTCTTTCAGTTGCAGTACAACAATGACTTTACTACAACAATAATTCATGAATGCCCACACCCAAATAGTAGTTCGAGTCATAATCCTTATATACTTATAATGTCTATTAAATATAAACTAATTAATTAAAAAAACTACACCCAAATAGAGTTCGAAGATATAAGAAATATTAAATTAATCATGTATTAGGCCTCGACGTTCTAATCCTTATATGCTTATATGTCTTCTAAACATAAACTAATTAAGAAAAACCACAAACAAATAGTAATAATAGTTTGAAGATATAAACGATACTAAATTAATCATGTACGAAGACTCGACGAGTACGAAACATAAATTAATTAATTTGAAGAAGAAGAAAAGTTAATTAAGAGATACTAACCATGAATTAAAGAAGAGAGGCTGCCATTAGCGTGATAATCATAGATCAAGATTCGTTCCTCCTTAGCTTGAAAATAAGCCCTAAGCGGCACCAGATTGGGGTGGCGCAGCCCGCCGACCGACCGCATGTGCCCCTCGAAAATCTCCGGCTTAGCGGCTGCGAATCTCGCGCCGTCCAATCTCTTAACCGTGACGATCATACGGCTGTCGAGGACCGCCTTGTAGGTGGTCCCCGTGGTCCCCCTGCCTAGCAGCTCCGCCGACGCTCTCATCAGCTGATCGATTGTGTACGCCGGCGACTCGCCGGCGCAGAACATCAGATTGCCGCTCTTCCCCACCACCATCAATTGCTGCTTCACTTCCTGCAATCGCTTCACCTTCTCGGCTAATTCGTCGTTTTCCTCCTCGATTCTCATCACCGCCTCCGCGTTCCCGGTCACGCTCGACTCCAGCCCTGATTTCGTGATTCCGCCCTTCTCCGACGAATTGCGGCGCTTCCTCGCCGCGACGGCGATGCATAAGATTGAAACGACGAAGAAGGACGCGGCCAACGACAGTCCGATCGCGAATGCGGCTCTCTTGTGCTTCTGCAGCACGCCGCCCTTGCCGCTCAGAGTTACCGCGGTCTGTTTGAGCGGCGCCACGGGCGGCGGCGCCGCAGCTATGTTAGCTGGACGGCCGAAGAACGGCTGAGTCGAACGGCATTGCTTGTGGATGATCTCTCCGCAGAGCGCGGAGTTCGAAGCGAACGACGTCTCGTTGAAGCGCGAGAGTGTCGGCGTCACCGGAATCGCGCCGGAGAGGTCGTTATGAGAGACGTTGAAGATCTGGAGCGACGATTGGTTGAACGCCGGTACCGAACCGTTGAACCGGTTGAAGTCGAGCCGGAGGTAGTACAGCCGGTCCAAACCGTTAAGAGAAACCGGAATCGAACCGGCCAGCATGTTGAACGACAAATCAACGGTTTTAAGGCGGTGGAGCGTCGAAATCGACGGAGGAACGGCGCCGGAGAAATAGTTATGCGAGAGAAAAAGCACTTTCAGATTAATCAAACTGGACAGACTAGGAATCGGACCGGTCAGCGAGTTGTTCTGGAGACTAAGCACTCTGAGCTCACCGAGTTGACTCAGTGAGTTCGGAGCAAAAACGCCGCCGAGATTCATGTTCTCAACGACGATCCGAATCGCTCGGGAGTCCGAACACTCAACTCCTCTCCATTTACAGAAGGCGAAACTCGTTTTGGCCGAGAAATTCAAACGATTCCGCAAATCGGCGGCGGACTTGAAGCGGAGGAGAGCGGATGCGTCGGAGGGGAGAAGGAGATTTTGATCGGAGGAGAATGCGAGGAGATGGTGGTGTAGAGAGAGAAAGAGGAGGGCATTGCGAAGGAGATGATGATGCGGCTTCATCGTCTTCTTCGATTCGACTCAAATGTAGTCAAATATATGGAATTAATAATTAGGGTTTTAAAAATGGGAGTGTAGCAGAGAATCAGTCATCAATGGTTGGAACTAACAAGTTTTGGATGAAGAAAGGCAGTTGTCGGAATGGCCAGTGTCAGAAATCACGTGATGAAAAGGAGAAGTGAGAAGAGAGGTGGGGAATTTGAATTACAGCCCCTCTCTCTCTCATCGAGTCAGCAGCTAAGCTTTTGTTGGATTTGTGTGTGATTGGTACACTAAAACTTTAGATTTTCCTTTGAATTGCATAGCAGTTAAGTGGTAGCTTGTGGCCGGAAGATTATAATTTCAAAATTCACTAAAATCGCTATGTGTGAGTCTGTCACTTATAATTAGTGTAGGGTGATTGAACCCTCTTATATTATTTGAAGGTTAGAGCACGTGAGCGGGATTTATCCAATGCGCACTTCGATAGCGGCTGCGGGTTACCTTCGTTATCCAAAAAAAACTTTAGATTTTCCTTAATTTAATTTAATGAGGTTTGTGTTTTTCTGTAACTAGAAAATGAAGCTCTTGATCTTTCGTTTATTTGCAATTTTGATTTTGTAAGTTTTAAATATGGATGATTTTGATTTCATAACTTTTGTTGGTATTGATAAGTAAAATCCAATAGCTATTTAACTCGTCGTTGTACGTAAATTACAAAATAAAAATTATCGGTTTGAAAAATTATGGACCCAAAATCGCTGCAATAAAAAACTATGGGATCAAACCACTCTGATAAAGTTATGGGATCGAAATCGTAAATAAACCAAACATATGGACCAAAAACGCTATTTTCCCTTTTTTAATCTATGCAACTTTCGCTTTTGTAATGTAATTTTAAACTTCCTTTTTTTATTTTCCTCGTTTAATGTGGTATGTGTCCGTTATTTTAGAGGCTAATCAATTTAGACTAACGATAGATGATATATTCGAGAAAATATGATTTAACCTTCTAATATGGTCACTATGTGTTTTTAGTCCTCAAATGTGGTCGTGTTTGATTTTAGTTTTATAATTATATAGTGTTCGGTTTTCATAGAAATTGCCGAACAAAAGAAAGGTGTGTAAACTATTATGCTCTTCGTTGGAGGACTAAAACTGAACGTTGTAAGTTATAGGGCACAAAAATGGTCAAATACACATTGGAAGACTAAAATTGAAATAATTTTTGTGTCACGTAGTGTTGTCTGATTTCTTTTGGATACAAAAATTAAGAAAAATATATTTATGTATTAAACTATAAATTTGTGTCCACATGTTCTTTATCCTTTTAAAAAAAATAAAATTTGATGAATACAAAACATTACTAATGGGACAGATAGAGTAACTTTGAATAGTGTTCTTTATTTGTAATGTAATTTTACAAAATGCTCGATTTTACTCCTCCGACAAAGTGTAGATCATGTGCTTTTTCTCTGTTAGAAAATATCTATCCGGTGATCATTATAGGGTCAAAATTGAATACTTATAAAATTTAGATCAAAATCAAACACAGGAACATTAGAGAACAAAAAACGAACACATACCACAATTTATGATTAAAAAAAATCATTTTTTCTCTGACAAACCCACACATAACATTAATAATGAATGTCGTATTCGTGACTTTCGACCACAACTAAACATCTAAACTACTTTATTTTGATATATACTTTTAGAAAATGATCCTCTAAAATAAAATAAAGTAACGTGGAAACTGCAAACAGTAAATGGGTTTAGGTATATTTAGCTAGCTCATTTATGGCCCATCTGGTTTGTTTGGTGATACATTATTGGTTTTCACTATTTACCACGTGCATCAAATTTCACAATCAATTTCACATGTCTCTCGTTATAACTGTCCTATTTTGATTGGATTGTCCCATTAAAAATATTATTTTTCTAAAAATGTCAAGAATGTTCGGATAAAAATAAATTAATCAAAAATCAAATAATATAAACCACAAACCACAATTTTCTTTATTTTCATGTCGAAAAGAAAGAGCGGACATATATTGCAGTTAATTATTTTAAATCTAGTAAGCGAATATATTTTATTTAGGACATATCGAAGTGCTTGGGTCTGGCCCAATGGACCTGAAAACCTAGTCTAGTCCCATGGTCCACTGGACCACCAAATCAAACTAGTCCACGTACTATGTATATTTATTCTTATTTTTGAAGTTTTATTATATAGTTCAATTCACTAGTATTCTTTGAGAGGGGCCTTGGTTCTAATGCACTTAACCACATTATGGAGCTACGTTATTTTCTAATGAGTAAACACATAAATTGGTGGAGGGCTTAAGATCGTCCGAAACGCATCGGACTTTTTAGCCCAAAGGCTAATCGACCCGTCTAACAATACGGGCCCAAGTTTTTAGGATACCAAAACTTGAGCCCAATATAGTTGTAACAATAAATGGATCAAGGTGGATAGCGGTTAAGGTGGGTAGCATGTGGCCGGAAGGTCATGTGTTCAAAACCCATCAAGATTGTTATGTGTGAGTCTGTCACTTATTGTTACCGGTGGCTGAACTCTTATGTGTTGTTTGCAGGCTAGAGTACAGGAGTGAGGTTTACCCAATGAAGCACTTTGGTAGCGGATGTGAATTACGGTCGTCATTAAAAATAAATAAATGGGTTAAGCTATTTTTGATAAATTTCTTATACTATTTACGTCTCACCGAACTTGTCTCTTTTTCTTTTCGGACTATCCTACCGAACTTGTCTCATCTCCCAAAATGGCAGTGAGACCCACTCATGTATACATAATTAACGACTCTCCTTACTAAATGTGCTGGAAAAAAACGAGACAAATTCAGTGTACTGCATAGTATCTAAATTAAAGGGAAGATTTACAAGTTCTACCGACCAAGCCACTTAAGAAATAGGGGAAACCTAATGCACTGCACCATGTGATGATTGTTTTCTTATATTTCCTCTCATTCCACACTCCATAGCTTTGTAAGAAAAGCAAATCACCTTGCAATGCAGATCAAAACAAGACCACCTAGTTTCATCACAATACAAGCTCTTATATTCATTACCACCACCCTACTCTTCCCTACACATGCTCAAATTCTACTCCACAACCAAAAAAAACATCCAATCACCGCCGCCGCCGCGAGAAAAATCACCCAACCACCACTAATCCCTATACCCAGCCAACCACTCTTCTTTGATCAAAGGCTAGCCCTAGTCTACCCAATCATCCAAAAATTCAAGACGACCATCACCTCCAACCCCTTCAACGTCACCGCCAAGGACGGATTTACATAGGGGCATGGGGTGGCAATTGCCATCCCTTTCTTTTTTGATATAATTATCTAGTATAGTCATAATTAATATAATTATAATATATTATGCAATATTTAATATATCCACATATGTATTTATTATATATATTTGCTATAAAACTAAAATTCTATCAAAATTTTATACAATATTTGACAAAGTTTATTAGCTGAATTAATGAACCTTGTAAAGTCTTGATGTTCATAAATTGTTTTCCTTAAATACTTTCTATAAAGTCTATATTGCACAAATTATTGTAAAAAAATGGCAAGATTTACTTCTCAATCTCTTTTTCTCAACCAAACATTGTGACTTAAGCAGTTTACTATAGTTTGTTTGGTTATTTTTACTATCAATTTTAGTATTTAGTTTGCTATTTATCCTGCAAATTCATGTCAATATTTTTTTAAGGTATCTTGTTTTTATACTTAAATACCTAGTTTTGAGGCAAACCAAAAACACGAAATTATGACACCCCTTGTTGAAAATCCTGCATACGTCGCCGACTCACCGCCACGTGGGCGGGCACCGATGTATGCCGGTACAAGGGCTTCTACTGCGAAGCCCCACCCAACAACCGGTCCGCCACCGCGGTCGCCTCCGTAGACTTCAACGGCTTCCGCCTCTCCGCCCCAACGCTCGCCGGCTTCCTTGACCGCCTCCCCGACCTCGCCCTATTCCACGCGAATTCCAACTACTTCTCCGGCCCGATCCCTCCCGACATCTCCGGACTCCCTTATCTATATGAACTCAATATTAGCAACAATAAATTCTCCGGTCCGTTCCCGACCGCAGTTTTCGCAATCGACGGTCTAACCTTCCTAGACATCCGGTTCAACTCGTTTTCCGGTTCAATCCCGGTTCAACTCTTCTCCAAAAACCTAGACCTCCTCTTCCTCAACAACAACGACTTCGTCACGTAGCTGCCGGAGAACGTCGACGCCGCCCACGTGGCTTACCTAACCCTAGCCAACAACCGATTCTTCGGCCCGATCCCTAAATCCATCGCCAAATCCTACGCCGGTCTGTCCGAAGTCTTGCTCCTCAACAACATGCTAAGCGGATGCCTTCCGTACGAATTAGGGTTACTAAAAGACGCGGTCGTTTTCGACGCCGGAGATAATACTCTCACCGGACCCTTACCGTTCTCCTTAGGGTGTTTGAACAAGCTCGAGGTATTGAACTTCGCCGGAAACTTCTTGTACGGCGAGGTGCCGGAGCTTTTGTGCCGGTTGGGGAGTTTGAGGAATTTGTCGTTGTCGGAAAATTTCTTCACCGGAGCGGGGCCCACGTGCATGGATTTGATTGATAGAGAAGTTCTTGATGTGAGGAAGAATTGCATTTTCGGGCAGGCGATGCAGAGATCGATGGCGGAGTGTACGGCTTTCATGGCGGCGCCGAAGTATTGTCCGTATTCGGACACGTATTCGAAGATTCCGTGTTGGATTCCTCAGTACGGTGGTTCAGATTTAGCTCCTCCTCCTTCTTGAGAATTGAAATTATTATTTTTTTATGTTTTTAATTATTAATCTCGAGGGAATTAAGAAATTATTTATGTATTTTCGGCTTCTTATATTTATTCAATAATTTGTAATATTCATGATAATATCGCTAGAGATCATTATGGAAGAGGGGTATTATAATGTTTTAAATATCGATCCTTAAAATGTCCAAATTATTTAGATCAAAGTTATTTAATTTTGGATCATACAATATTATATATATATATACGTATTACATTTACTAATTTCGAATTTAGTTGTATAAATAAGGGTCAAAACGATAATTTTATTGATAAAATAATTGAGTTAATGAGTTGAGATCATTTTGAGATTAACTCACAATTAAATTTAATAAAAATGTCGTTTTCATGCAATAATTTTTAAATAACACAAGATATTTTCTTAAAAAATTAATAACAAAATGTAGTTCACTCATTTTTATTTTTTTGAACGTCCCCCAACCCCTTCCCGCCCCCCAAACCACACAGAAGTTCAACCACCCTAGACATAATAAGTTTAGGCCCCCCCACAAAAAGTTCCAATAAGGGGGGATTCGAACCCGGAAGTTCACCCCCAAACCCCCCCAGCTCCCCCCCCCACTAGTTCCCTTTTTTCAATATTGCTCCTCCCTCCCACGACTTTTCAGTACACGTTTGACCTATCGTCCCGCCAACCACCTCACCAACTTTGCCATATCACTTTGTATACACGTATCTTTTTTTTTTCTTTTTCCCCAATCGTGTAACAACTACTATGATTGGAGCTAAAATCTAATGGGCTAGTATAGATTAATAAAAAGATGAAAATGATAATGGGCCATTTTAGAAATGATTATGTTTTTGTAGTGGTTGACTGGTAATGCTGATGGAATTAATGGGATCAAATAAAAGTATAAAACTCCACTGATACTCCCTACGTCCCGCCTGATTTGTCTTGTGTTCATTTTCGGGCCGTCCCATCCGATTTGTCTTATTTCCTAAAAAGGAAAATAATTACTATACAGACTCTCACTTTTTCTTTATGGGGCCTATATTTTTACACACAATCACTCACTCATCTATACTCATCCACTCACTCATTTTATTCTCCGTGCCCAAAAGAAACAAGTTAAGTTGGACGGGACGGAGAGAGTATAACTTTCCATAATTGCATCCTGGCCCATATGTTTATGCAATCGTAATGTTGCATCAGGCTACGGCCCAATTCATTTTGTGGAAACCTTCTTCAATTCTTTTTTAAACACGTTAGTAATTCACAACTTCTCAAGATTTGCACTAAATAAATTTCATTTGAATTAAAAAATTGCAAAAATTACTCGAAGTGTAGTAAATTTTATTCATATTTGCTTTAATTATTATTTATTAATGAGTATGATCTCTTATATTAAAAAATTACATCAAATAAAGCCTAGGAAATTAACTTAATGCACCAAATTACAAAATTTAAAAAGTAAATAAGTCCTGAATTAATTGCTAGACATAAAAAACTGCAAAATAAAAAAGTTTCAGTTCTAGAAGAAGATGGTTGGCTTCCATCTTTATACAAATCAAGAAAACAATGCCTTTTTTGGGGCTTCAATTTTATTTCCACATGCTCTTTTATGTTTTTAATACTCCCTTCGACCTTCCCGACTTATCTTGCATTTTTTTCGGGTCGTCCCACCCAATTTGTCTTGTTTCCTAAAAAAGAAAATAATTACTCCTATACAAACTCATTTTTTTCTTTGTGGGACCTACTTTTCTACATACAAACATTCACTCATCTTAATCTCCGTGCCGTAAAAAAAAAAAAGACAAGTCGGACGGGACGGATGAAGTATAACTTTCCATAATTGCATCCGGCTACGGCCCAATTCATTTTGTGGAAAACTTTTTCAATTCTTTTTTAAATACGTCAGTAATTCACAACCTCAAGATGTGCACTAAATAAATTTTATTTGTTTTTAAAATTTGCAAAAATTACTCGAAGTGTGCATGAAGTAAATTTTATTCATATTTGCTTTAATTATTATTTATTAATGAGTATGATAGTAATTTTTATTTAAATACTAATATTCAATTTTTACCAAGTTATTTTATATGTATAAATCGAATTATCACTTTCATGATTTATTGTAAACAAGTATACGTTAGAGTTGAAAATAATCGTATAAGCCGGTTTTGACATATGATATTTTTAAACATATTATCGGAAATTGATATCATTATATTTTTAAAAAAAAACATGTTAATTATATGTTGACTTTTCTAGCAGTATTAAACATTATACTCGAAAAAATAGAGGCCATTTAATTTTTAATTAAATGGTTCTTAAAAAGATAAAAAGTCAATAGGACAAAACAAAACGAGTATAATCTTCAGAATTTATATTATTTTTTTCTGCACGTTCACATGCTGAAGTCGCCGAAATATTAGTTAAGCCGTTCACACCAAGTCATGTAAATGTGTGAATAATATTTATTTCCTATAAATATTAAATTACTTTCCGAATAATTCTAGAAGAAATAGTTAAAAAAGTGGCGTAGACTTTAAAGTGGCCTGCAATCCTTTTTACTATTTATTTCGGAAAATAAAAATTATAGCAATAAAAACATGTGCCGATGTCAAGTCCCAATACAGTATATCAGAGTAGACAGCCTCCTAATTTGACTTCAATTTCACATAAGACTACAAACTTATTTTATGTTTTATTATGATTATTTTTTTTTGGATAACGAGGTTAATTCATAAATAATTTTTTTTGGATAACGAGGCTAATTTGTAGACAGCCTCCTAATTTGATTTCAATTTCACATAATAGTACAAACCTGTTTTATGTTTTATTATTATTATTATTATTTTTGGATGATGAGGATAACTCGCAGTCGCTATCGAAGTGCGCATTGAGTAAATCATTCACCTTCACCGCTATGCCATCACAAAGGGATTATGTTTTATTATTATTAATTAGTACGCCCTCCGTCCTATTTTTATTGGTTCATTGCCTTTTCGGTACGGGAATTAAGAAAGTAGAATATGTGATAAAGTAAGAGAGAGAAGATGAGTGAGATGGTGAGAGGGTGGATGATAAAATAGGTGAGAAAAATAATAAAATATGAGAGAATATAGTATTTTTGTTTTTTTAGAAATAAGTCAATATAAATGGTACTGACTGAAATGAAAAAGGGATCAATATAAATGGGACGGAAGGAGTACCAATGAACGTTTTAAGTCAAACGTATCATACATAATTCGTTCAGGACCATTTGAGGTGTTACAATAGTTTCCACACACACCCATATATCAATAATTGGTTAGAATTACGCATTTTGGATAGTAACTGCATGTTTTCCTGGTCAAATAAGGTCCTTATACTTATTAAATATTTCGTTAATACTGCTTGACGCATCTTATTTTTTTTAATAAAAAATAATTACTATAACTATCACTTTTTCCTCACACAGAGCCACCTAATCTTTTTAATGGCCGTGACTAGGTAAATATATCATAACAATACTTGAATTAAACTACTTATATGGTCCAACTATAATGTCTCCCACTAGTAATTTTGATGCCAAATCCATTTAATTTATGAAAAGGGTTGATTTATTTTAACCTTAGATATACGCATAGGATACCATCAAAAGATGGATTGGCCCAACTTTTGACCACATCTAAAATTTAATTATTATAAAAAATGTTGTTTTCTTGAGGAGGGTCGACCTCAAGATTGGCCCATGTGATGCAGCTCCTGCATCTAGAAAGGTGTATATTTTAATATGCTCAATGTCACATCAATTTCATAAAAAATTACAACATACAAGGAATATAAATCTTTCAAAATCTACAAATAAATTAGAATAAATGGATGCTTAATTAGTCATATTTGCACTTGTATCAAACAAAATAATGGCTTGTGATTTCTGACTTTTGTTAGGCATGGTCAACCCTACTTCTTTAACAACTCATCCTATGTATTTTATGATGTCCAAGATTTTAACATACTCTAATTAATATTGATGCAATCACAATTTATATATTTTGAGATAAATTTGTTGGGTATTTGAATGGCAATTGGTAAATATTGGTTTGCGGTCTTGGTGGTTCCGGAACAATCGGTTTCACGATTCAAAAAATCAGAAGTGAAATCGCACTATAGAAATAGGATTAGGTTTTGGTTAGGACCGTGAAGTAGTTTCCTCTACTCATGATGCTAAGAGAATTTGAAAATGGTTGATCGAACTATGATTCTATGGTTCCGAACTGTCGGTTTTAAATTTGAATTGACTATTGACTTTGAATGGTCATTTAATCTAAACTGCATTCGACATGTAAAATGTGAAATCGCACTAGATTAATCATGTTAGATTTACTCGACTTATAAACGCTAACGATCGAGAACAATCACATCAACTACTAGACAACCTATATGTATAACAAGTGAGAGTTGATGAATTAATATCTTCCAGAATGACACAACGGTTAACATGCTTAATTTATGATCAATGGTTATGAGTTCATTTCCTATCGACTGTTATGTAAAATTAATTTATCTTGTATGCATCGAAAATAACGGATTCGAGTTACTCATTATAAAAATAAAAAATAAATAAAAATAGCAGCAACACCTAACTATAAAAAAAGATAGTTGATATTTACCCCCCACCATAAGATTTTTTAGAAGGAACCAAAAATAAGAATCATGTCACACGCATATTATTATTATTATAAATACTAAATTTGTTACTTGAGTGGAAGATGAAGCACGACCAACTGTTGCAGTCCAGCATTTAATAATCTTTAATCACCTCCCAAAAGTCCAAGTTGTATAATTTAATTTAATCATCTTAGTAGGCTCCACACCTACCCACCATTATCAATACACCTTCCTAAATAATGGGTTTAATTTGTCAACCGTCGCATACACGACACCTTCCCATATCTATTAATAATTCCACCAATTCTCTAATTACTCAATTTCTCCCATTGACTAACCACTCAAAACAACTATTTTCAAACTATAGTCTCTTCAAAACCAAAAATTTAATTCAACCGTGGTACGTAGCTTGAAATCGAATATGGGTTTATAATTATTGAATTAGATTTGAGTTTTGACAGAAATCAATTAAATTATTAGAATTTTGAGAATTCGGGTTTATACTTATTCTTAATTCTGAAACACTCTTATAAAACGGAAGTCCGTAAAAGTGGGCATCTAATGGAAATCATTGTCATGCATTATGAAAAAAAAAAATCATATACTCCCTTCGTCCCGCCAGATTTATCTTATTTTTTTCGGCACGAAGATTAAGATAAATGGATGATTGTGTATAGATGGGAAGGTGATTTTGTGTAAAGAAGTAGGTCTCACAGAGAAAAAATACTAGGTTATGCAGTAATTTTTTTTTTGAAAACTAAACAAGTCGTTTGAAACGGTCCGAAAAGAAAAATAAGATAAGTCAGGCGGGACGTAAGGAATATTTAGCAATTTGCAAGAACAAGAATGAAAACCCCACTACTTCAACTTTGCATGATTCACAATTCCCACCAAATCCACAATTTGCTACTCTTTTTTTCCACCAAATTCTTTAATCCTTTTTTTTTTCACACGGAATTTCAAAGGGTGTGAGAAAAAGTAAACAAAAGGAAAAGAGAGTTGAAAAATCAAACAAAATGGGACCCCAAATTTGTTCTTATCTAGGCAAAGCTCGCATCCACGGTTGACCACTTCCTTCCACGCAAAATCAACGGTGGTGATCACACTTTCTCCTCTCTTAACAACCTATGCCGTCGGATTGTTGGGACTTCATTTGTTCTGTGATTCTTGATCGGATCAAGACGATTCAAGAACAAGTGCGGGCGCTTCGGATGTTGAGATGGCGTGGTTGTGGTCTCCTTCGTACGTCACGATGAGCATTGTCGGGTCGTCCAAGGCCCGCTCCACGTGCTTTCGGGCCGGGCACCCTCTCACACTACTACACTTGTAGTAACCCCTAATGAAGAAATCAACAATCATTTATTTAGATTAAATTTTGATTTTATTGATTATAGCATTTAGGGAAGAAAAAGAGAAAAACAAAATCAAAAAATTAACACGAAAAATCGAAGTTTATGAAGGTGAAACCTTTTTTTCAAAAATTGAATTTCAATTAGACTATAAAAAAAGAGTCACTTACACTAACTAATATTCCATCCGTCCCACTAGAAACGACATGTTGTGTAGATTGTTTAACTTTTTAGTAGTTAATTATGATTCATACATTTTTTACCATTTTCTAATGGGAAGACCAATAATGGAATGCGTCGTTTTTAGTAGGACGGAGGGAATACAATTGTAGTAACTCCAAAGAAGAAACAAACATTCATTTACTTAGATTAAATTTAGTTTTTCTTGATTATAAAAAAATTATAATTTAAGTACCATTAGAAATTACACATAAAAGACCGATTTTTTAAGTCAAAATTTTAAATTATAATTAAAAAAAATTACACATGAAAAATTGGGTTTAATTAATTACCTAGGGTGAGGAGAACCCTTGATCGGCTTTTGACCATATTTTCTCCAAGAGTAATCGTCCGGTGGAATATCAGCCATCTTCATACTAATCGCCGGAACCCTAACCACTCTCTTCATTCTTGATTTTCTGTTAATTAATCAAAATTACAAGAAATGATTAGAACTTAATCATGGGCTCATTAATTATATCGTACTTGGGAATAATTAAGGCTATAATTAATCGTAGTTTGACTTAATTTTGATTACCTTTTCTTGGGGCAATGGCAGCGAGACGAGCCGCTACCGCACTTGGTGTTGGCGTCGTCCATGGAGCTGCACTTCCTCTTAAACGACGACGTCGAGAGCGGCGGCCTTCCGGCGGAGGAGACTTGCGAGAGGTTCGTGATCTGAAATCCCGACGACATCGACGGCTGCAGGCTGTCGGTATCTCCGGTGAGAGACGACTTGAAGGAAGTCGCCGGCGAGGCGAAGTTTATGGTGGTCGACGACTCCTTTCGGTCGATTGAGCCGTTCTTCACCAGCTGCTGGTGGTGGTGCGGCGCCGGCAGCGGCGGTAGCCGCTGAATCGGCGTTGGGCAGTAGATTCTCGAACCGGTCGGGTTGTCTTCGGTTTTCGGGGTTACCGACGAACCTGGTTCTGTCTTTGGAGGTGGAGAGGAAGCGGAGACCGGTCCGCGGCGGAACCGGGCGTGGCCGGTCCGAGGAGTCCGGTCGATTAGGGAGATGAATTTCTTGAATTTGTTGACGGCGACGTCGGCGACGGCTTGGTAATCCGCGGCGGCGGAGGGTTGTTCTTGGAAGGTTTGTTGGTGGGAGTGAGAGAGTAATCTCATTAGCTTCTCGACGCTTTGTAGGCCGGCCGCCGCCGCTTCTTGGGCTGCGCTTACTTCCATCTTGGTGTTGGTGAAATTGTACCCCGGCATCAACTCCACTGTCATCTCTCAACAAATCATTCAATAGAAAAGAAGTCTAAAATAGAGAAGAGAGAGAGGGAGAGAGAGAGAGAGAGAGATTTAAGAAAAGGAAAGTTGAAAAGAAGGGAGAGAGGGATAAAATAGGGAGGAGAGAGAGAGTCAAACCGATGATGCTTTCTCTTTCTCTATCTTCAATGCAATGTATTGTCGATTGTGGCCTGCATGCCGTCAGAGGCAGCAGCCAATCCTTAATCGCCACGTGGGCAGCAGGAGAGAGAATCTGAGCACATCATTGACCATTTTAAAATTTATGGTCGTGGGCACGGGTTAACGGGTGAACCAGTGGCGTAATTGATGTCAAAAGTGTATTAGTGGGTGTTTGTAAAATCTTAAATTATTCAATTTGTAGCTTAATTTAAGAAAAAGTTATTTTTTGGTGTTTTCAATATCTTAAATTCGAAAAAATTCTTTACATTTAAGTTGAATAAGTTGAAGTTGGTTAAGTTGGTTTTTACCAACTTCTTCAACTTAATGATATATTTGTAATTTCGAATAAGTTATGATTTTACATTTTACTTATAAATCACAAAATAAGCTAGTACAGTATGAATTTTATAAACATTATTTTTTCAATCTTTTCTTATTTTAAACAGTTTTTGCACACACCCTAAATTCTCTAATAAGCCATTTTACCAACTTCTTCTTAATTTAAACAATTTAAAAAAAATTTAAGCTATTGCAAATGAGCCGTTGGATTAGATGAAGGGCAAAATGGGAAACAAAGTAACTGCCAGTAAGGCAGAGTTGACCTTTTAACAGCTTTAAATAGTACAAAAGTCCATTTGGAAGGGTTGGAAGTTGGGACCCACCAGGTTCTCCTTTTACCGGTAACCGGATGCTCCTTTTCTTTTTCATTATTTTCATTTTGGTTTCTTTTAGGAATTTGTGTTTTTATTTTCAAAGGCGGTCACAAGGGATTCTTTTCTTTGAAGGGAATGTATTGTTAGAATTTGAGGTTCTTTTGACTTTACTTTTCTCACTCCAATTTTTCCAACAAAAGGGAGAGAGAGAGAGAGAAAGCTTTGTTTGGCTTTGTCATTTTGAAAGCATTTGAGAGGTTTTTTTTTTTTCCTTCTATAATACGGTTTGTGTTGGTTCTTTTGGATGTTTGCAAATGCTCATTTAAGCATTTATATACTCTCTCCGTCACATAGATAGTGTCTTTTTTATGTGGGGCACGAAGATGAAAAAATTTATATTATGTGGTGTATATTATTTGATTTTTTGGTTGTTAATTCTGTGGGACAGCCCAAACACGAAAACAATGTACTTTCTATGAGACGAAGAAAGTATATACTTATTGACAGTATAAGTAGTTTTGACAGTATAAGCAATTTTTTGTGTTTGAAAAATCTGTTTACTGCAACAACTTATCTAAAATTAAACAATTAAACTGTTTAATTAAATAATTTTTTAAGCATATATTGAGATGTTTTTTGTGCTTAAAACATCGTAATTTTGGAATTTATCAAATATATCTACTTTTTATTATTGATACCAAAAAAACTCTCCGCTTTTATTAAAATCAATTATTTTCAACTTTAAGCAAAACTAAATAACAAGTACTTCTGATAAGCATTTGCAAATATCCCCTTATTATAACTGTGTTTGTCTTTGGTAATGTAATTTTAAAATATTCTTTTCGGATTATCTAATTTATCGTGGAATTGTTTGTGTTATCAATAACACAATGTTCGCATGAGTATACTCTCTATATAGTATTTACAATTGAAACATTGATGAATTTGTCAACTTCGTACATGAATCTATTATGACACCTAATGCTTTGCTAGTTTGATTTCTATTGGTAACATGATTTAATGTTTAATTAGGCTCAATTTGGTAGAGCGTTAGGAATGAATGCTACGTGCCATCATCTCAAAGCAGCAATTTTCATCAAATACACATCAAGATTGAGATCCTCCTCTTCACTAACGTTCCATTTTTTACGGGGAAAACACACAACTGATACTTAAAATGCAGAATATAAAATAAATTATCCTTACTTATTATTTTACTCTTTCCGTCCCATTCAATTTGTCCAGTATTCCTTTTCGGATTGTCCCATCAAATTTGTCCACTTTCTAAAAAAAAAGTAGGTCCCACTCCTTTAACAATTCAAATCAACTTAAAATTATTAATTAATTAAATGAGTCTTAAAATTACTACCTCACAAATTAATTCTAAATTATTAATTAATGTATGGATCACACGTCTTTATTAATCTACACCAATTTTCCTAAATTACCGTTCGTAAAGAAAGTGAACATGCTCGGTGGGCCGGAGGGAGTATCTTTTAAGGGAATCTCAATCGATTGCACTCATACAATATAAAAAATCACTTTCTGTCTCAAAATTATTGTCCATTATACTATTTTGAGTCGTTTCAAAATTATTGTCCACATTCATTTTTTACAAATTATTATAGACAACTTTATATGAACTTTATATACAACTAACAACTTTGCTTAAAAACCGTATCGAAAAGAAAGTAGACAAAAATTTTGGGATAGAGGAAGTAATATATTTTCAAAATAAATTCCAAATATTGTAGTAAGGTATTTCATATCTAAAGCCCATTTAAGCCCTATACTTATTTTCCAAGCAAAATTTGTTGAGCCCACGAACTACTCTCAAAATTTTGGGCCGGCCCAATCCTGCTAGGCCCATTTTTGAGTGGGATCGAACCGGGTTTAAATCTAATCCAATCCAATCTTTCCACTATTCAATAAATCTCTATCTAATTAGTGTCCGATTCAAAATGATGTAGTTTTGTATTGAAAAATTATAAATTAAAAGGATAAGATTGAAAAAAGAATTTAATAAATAATTAAAGAGTATAATTTTTAATACAAAACTATGTCGTTTTAAATTAAATATCAATTGGACTAGAGATGACAATTTTGCGGGTCGGAGCTGGGTAGCATAGTACTCGGACCCGCCCTGCAAGTTCGACTAAGAGACCCAGATCCAGAACCAGACCTATACGGGTCCAGAAACTCATAACCAACCCCGGACCCGCACGGGGCGGATCTACCCGGCCCCAGACCCGTTGGTGCCCCTTCAATTGCTAATTTTGAATTATTTTATTTTTTAATTATTAAATTTCGTAAGTGGAAACATTTTTGTTTGTATTTTCTTATTATAGTTGTCAGCTATTAATACCTAAGAGTGTGAATTGAAGAACAAGAAAATTTAAATAACATAAATTAAGATAGCAGAATAAAATTAATAAAAAAAATTTAATAATGCGGGTCTAAAACGGGGCTGGGTGGGGGCGGGGCGGGTAGAGAAATTGGATCCGAACCCGTCCCCGGACCCACGCGGGTTGGGTCCAGCCCCGCCCCGTACTTCTACGGGTCTGGGTATTACCCGCCCCATCACGGGGCGAGGCAGGTCGGGTCCGACGGCTCCGGTTCCAATTGTCATCTCTAAATTGGACAGAGATTTATTGAACAAATAATCCCCTCCCATTTTCCATATATATACATTTTGGTATTCTACTACTTCGACGCCGAGATGGCCAGCAAATTTGTAATTGAATTTTGGAGTATACCATTAGAATTGGTAAATTATATCATTATTATATTAGATTATACATAAAAAAAATATTTAATAAGAATTAGGACTCGCATAAACCAACAAACGTCGTACATATTAACTAATTTTGTTTTAATGACTTGAGCATATATATATAGTTAATATTTAATTAGTACACTAAATATATGGAATTTTCAACCGTATTACGAATGTGACAAATCAAAATCATTAACTTCTAAACTTAATGCACAAATCAAATACCAAATCTCATATAACTACGTTACATATCAATTTATTCAATGTTAAACTTTACGCACAAATCAAACGAATCATTCATAATTAATTCCTCGTACCATATTCCATTCAAAATCATAAAAACAAATTGAAAGACAAACTAAGTAACAATTCCAAAACTTCAGTTATGTCGAACTTGAAAGACAAAATTGAGGAGCTCTAGACTTACTTCTTCGCGAAATCGCACCTAAATAACGACTACGGAAAAAAAAATGAAAAATAATTTATCGAACTCTCAATAAAGAAAAGAGGGAAAAAAAACCGAGCCCGAGTCAATACAAAACCCAGTGCGCCCCGTCGAGCTTGACTCGCAACCCGTTGAGTCGCGCGAACGAGTGGACCGCTTTACGTACGCCATCCCATGCATAATCGTGCCCGAACAAAACCCCACCGGGCCTCAAAATCTTGTACGCGTTATTTATATCCGCCCACGCCGAGTGGAAGTCGTGGGCCGCGTCGACTTCGATCAAGTCGCCGTAGACGCCCCACTGGCAGAGTCCACTCAGCGCCGTGTTGGTCGAGAACGGGAGGAACAGAATCGCCTCCGTCGCGTTCGCCTTCTCGACGTTCTTCATGAACTGGTAGAGCAGCATGCTGTCTCCGTTCATCATCTTCGCGCTCTTCTTCTCGTGGTCGTAGTAGCCCGGCCACCCCCGGAAGTCGTCGATGCAGACGATTAGGGTTTCGAGACCGAGTCGCCGGGTCAACTCAGCCATGTGAGTCGCCGACGCGCCGAGGAACGTCCCGACCTCGATGATGACCCTCGGACGGACCTGCTCGATGAGGTGCCGGAACACGGCGGCGTTTGAGTCCCACCCCTTGTTCCACTCGTCCCAGAGGAGGTCCGCCACCTGCGGCGGTGGAAACCCCTTCCACGGCGACTCGCCGTTGAAGACCTTGTCCGTGATCTTGTGGCGCACGGCGGTGGAGGGGTAGCGGCTCGGCGCAGCGGTTGGGAAAGGTGTTGTGCTCCTCGAGGTCGGCGATGTCGTCGGAGAGCAGGGGCTGGACGACCTGGAGGTGGGAGAGGTAGCCGGCGGTGAAGGAGAGGATGAGGAGGATGACGTAGGCGCGGGGCTGGGAGAGGGTCGTGTAGAAGACGGTGGCGAGCTTGCGGAGTTTGGAGTTGCGGTGGCGGGAGTGGCCGTGGTACGGCGGCGGAGAGGGCAGTTGGGATTCTTTGTCTTCGGCGTTCATTTTTTTTAATTGGTTTGGGAATTTTGTGGTAAAAGAGACAATTAATGTGTGTGGGAGGCGGTGGTGGAGCGCAACCGTAGTGAAAATATGGTGGATATATAGCGATGACCGGTCGGCCTTGGCCTTCTCTTATACATGCATTTTCTCTCTCTACTTAATTTCTCTATTTTTTTTTGGTAATTTGATTAAGATTTTGATTATTTCATGGTTATTCTTGGTTCGATGCTATTAAGGTGGGTTGATTATTTCCTTATTAGGGTTTTCTCGAGTACTTTTTGGGGTTAGCTTGATCAATGTCTCGAGTGAATGATCTAGCGCAGTTGAGATAGTTGTCTTATGAATAATGATTTGCTCAAATTTCAGTAATGCCTTTAAGTCAACGTATAATATCTCGACCATTATGTATGTCAGGGCAAAATTTAACTAGTGTAACTCAACGACTGTGAATCTCTCTCGTCGTGTATGAAAAAATTAGGGCTTAGGTATTGCATATGGCTTCGCACTAGGTGAGCCTTGTTTAATCACAGAATTTGAAACTCAAAGATATATATTCAATTAGTTGTGTATCATGTTTATTAATGTTATATTTGTTGTCTTACAGTTTCTAGAATATTTATTATTATTCATATAATTAATATTAATAACTCTCATTAATCATATGATCTTTATCATTAATTTTGAGGAGAAATGTATATCTATACAGGAGTTGTTCATGTGTGAACAACCTTTATCGTGTGAAAGTGTGAACACTGTATTTTCAAAACAAATATACTACACTTTATTTGTTAGATTACAAAAATGTCCCTTAAGTGCAGTATGATCATTTTGAAAGTGAAATACTTAAAGTGCAGTATATTTGTCTTGAAAGTGCAATACATTTGTTTTGAATGTGCAATGTTTACATGTTCATATGATAAGAATCTGTTCACATTTTAACCTTCTCCTATTTATACATATATATTTTGCACTTCTAGTGATGATTGAAACATTAGAACAATTATTAAGTTTAATTATATTCTATTAGGAATTGAATGCTAGATTAATATGAAAAAAAAATATTCAGCTATATATTGTCGGTGAAACATTGGATCGGATTGAACCCAAAATGAAATCGATCCATTGGATAGCCCACAAGATCTTTTGTCTCATTTTCTTGTGTCTCATTCGTGTTTTATTTTCATTTTTAACTGTAAGCATCTTGGTGCTTATGATTTGAATTTTAGGGTTATCGTAAGTACCTAGGTGGTTACAGTTAAAATGTGAATGGGTAATGAGTGGACACAAGAAAGTGGGACAGAAGATCCGGATTAGTTGGACAGATTCGGATAGACCCGGTCCGAACACTTCGTAAGTTCTATATATCCATATCATCCAAATTGAAATAGCAAAATTAAAACCACAAAATTCTTGTTGTCGAATGGCCCATATCTAAAGGAGACACAGCCCAAGATAAAATTAAACATTGATCTATACAGAATTAAAAATAAATTATCCGAATAAATAAATACCAATTGAATCTCAATTATTTGAGCATTTAAATTCAACTGAAAAATGCAGTCTAAATGGGTTATCCAGATTTTTTTTTTAAATTTTTTATGATGAGGAACCCGCAATCCAAATGGGTTATCCAAAAATATTTTTATATTTTATTTTTTATGATGAGGAACCTGTAAGGTGTACCATCCTAAAATATTAGACACACATAACTTTTTTCAATGTGATTTGAACCTATGACATTTTGGTCCAAAGTGACTCACCTTCAGAATTTATAATTATTGGTCTAAAGGCCTTAAAATCTGGATTGGCTTGTTGTGGCCCACAATAGTCCACCAAAGTGAGTCGTTATTAGTTTTGGGTAACAATCTAATTTTAATTCAACGCAAATTCGTATTTTTCGACATCTACGTTCACAGTTTGAGATATGTATTGGCATCATCCGCCCCCTCTTTCCTCTATTTTTGTTGTTTGGGTCTCTCCGCTCGTGTCAATACCAATTTTGGTATAAGTCCTGTGGTTCTATATCCAATAAGAAAAAAAATCCTCAATTTCCAATTTTTAATTCCCAACTGCTGAAAGGCCAATTTCTATAAATGTATGTGTGAAGATATACAATTTATGTATTTCAATTTTAGCCTCAATTATTTGCCTACTTTTCACCAATAATTCCAATTCTATCAGAACACACGTTCTCCTTGGAATCTTTCTTCGGGTTTCTACTCACTCTCTTACGGAAAATTATATCCTAGAACCCTTTCCCAATTTTTAGTTGTATCGTGTTATAAACCCTCTTCAACATATCATGTTATTATAATAAAATTTCAAAAAATCACACACTCTAATCCTTCACCCCGCCCTGCGGCGGGGCTAGGGCCGAATTTTTTTTTTCCCCTCTCTTACGGTCTCGCCCGTGCATTCATGCTTGTGGTTTTGCGGACTATCCGCACAAGGAGCGGAGTTTATTCGCCGAAATGGTAGCGACCTTTCGTTTAAAAAAAAAAAAAGATGTAATTGATATAAGATTTAAAAAAATAGAAACCCTAATTCCCAATTTTCAATTAAATTATGTATTATGTCGGTTGCGTCCTTAGAATATACTATATCTCTAATTCCCAAATTTCAATTGAAGATTCCAAATTCCCTCACGGTTGAAGAGTTACGTCTAATTAACATTTCCCCTATTAATGTCAATTATTATAGTGAACCCAAAAGTCAATAGCTTATATGCTAAGTTTAGAAGCAACCCTCGATGATATTTGTACAATAGAACCAACCCAAATATTTAAAGACAAAGAATTCCTAAATTAAGATAATTATTCATAATTACGCGAGTATTTATATTGAAAGAATGTTTTATTAATGATATTTTATTATTAATTAAAAATGTAGCATTATCTATTTATCTAGTTTCAATCGCGAATTGTGCGACTAATTAATTGTCTTTTAATACTACGAAACAAGACTTAGATTTTTCAATTTGGGGAGAATCTTTATGATATTTGCTCTAACATGGGATCAAATATTAAATAAATAAATGGAATTACAACTTGTCCGTTATCCCTGCGATCGTGTTATCCCAAAAGAATCTTCAACTGTATTGTTTGCTTGAATTAATCAACTTGACCTTGTTAGCCCATGATTCTTTTATGGGGAACGCTCGTATTCGTTAATCGAAGATGTATGTGATATGCTCGATTTATAGCTATTTAATAGCATTTGAATTTGTGTTATTTAACGGCAAGACAATTATCTCTGTTACGTCATCAAAAAACACAATTAGCCGATAGTTATCATTTTTACCTTGTTAGCCCATGATTACCCGTAAAATTTGGACATGTTTAAGTACATGGTAATATAAGGAACTCAAGATCATACTATTGGCAATATCTTAAACTACTAACTAGTGGCCTATTGACATGGTCGGTCCTGAACAAAAATGGGCCCGGAGTGGAGAGGGAAAAATGGTCTCCTTTCCTTAGCTCATTTATCGGTCAAATTAAAAATAATCTCGTAAAAGGCTTTATAAGTACGACATGGCAGTCTAAACTTTCCAAACTTTGCAAACAGGAAAAACTTTCTAATAAGTTATCATAAAACACGATGCAATATTAAGTTCATGTAAAGACAAAAAAATCTATTAATCATAAAATTATTTTTTTCAAGCTTTTCTACTAGCAAAACAATAGGTAATACTAACTAACGAGCATAGCAATCTTGTAGTAATATTGTACTCCCCCCGCCCCGCTAAAAACCGCTTTGTGGGGTTTTAAAGAAAAAAAAATAAATTTTTTTTTTTTTGTATTTTTTTTTTTTTTTATAAAAAAAAAAAAAAAAATTTTGGTGGTTGGGGGGTGGTGGGAAAAAAAAGAAAAAAATTTTTTTTTTTTTTTTGAGGGGAAGGATATATATTTTTTTTTTTTTTTTTTTTTTTTTTTTATTTTTTAATAAAAATTTTTAAAAAATTAAAAATTTTAAATAATTTTTTTTTTTTTTTGGGTGTTGGAGGGTATAATTTTAGTGGGAGTTGTAAGAGGAGGGGGGGGAGGGGGGGGGGGGGGGGGGGGGGTGGGTGGGGTTTTGTTTTTTTTTTTTTTTTTTTTTTTTTTTTTTTTTGAAGGTGGGGGGGGTGGGGGGGTTAGGTGGTTTAGGGGGGTGGGGGGGGGAGGGGGGGGCCGGGGGGGGCCATAAATTAGCCAATATCAATTGTGTCAGATTTATATGAGTACATGAAACTTATTTATTTTAATTTTTTAAATTTTAATAGCCCAATTGTGCCCATAATTATTTTCAAAATCAAATACAAATTTTAGTCCACTTACTCACTCCAACGACAAATAATCGGTCCTGCTAACAATATGAAAAAAAAAAAATTTGGGATCCCAATTTTTTGGAGGCCGTGTTCCATTGCACAGACTGCAAACCCTCTGGGTCGGGCCTGCCTATTGGTGAAATTGGTAGGTTGTGGTCAAAATATCTTAAATCTTAGATGTATCAATGTCTTGTATTGAGTTTATTACATATGACTTTAGGACAAATAAAATGTATTTAATATTACATATATAAGTTGGAACGTCATGTTTCAAATAACAAATACCAAAATAAAGACAATTGCATTGAATCGGAAACATATATGCATCTATATTTAAAGGTATTAATAATTAAGTTTTTTTGTAAATTTGTCTTCTCTAAGTATTTACTGGAGTAGTTTTTTCTAACCGACCGAAGACACGTAATTTAATTGGTATTCCCATTTTTATATAAGTGGTTGGTTTAGTGTTTGATGTATGTTATGGTACTGTCGATGTAATAATGATAATAAATCTAGTACTTTTTCCAAATTATATGAGAGTATAATAATATGCAAATTATAAAAAAGATGTAAGGAAGAATTTAAATAGAAAGAAAGGACCAATTTTACAATTAATTAAAAGTTGTATAATCTAATTAATTTTAAAATTTGATGCAAGGAATCTTCCTTCTACCAAATGGATTAACAATTAATTGCATTGTTTACTTGAATAGATAAGGATGAATAGTGTTGGATTAGCAATAATTTAGTGTATATAGTATTATTATCATTACCTTTTGGATTAAATGGTGATTACCCAAAGTCTAATATTTTTTGCCTTTTGTGATTATGGGATGATACATAGTTTATTTAAATAGACGAAATATAAATCTATCCTCAATATCGGATTATATATCTTTATTATTAATTTTAGTCATATCCAACTTATTGATAGATGTAGAGATAAATTAGAGTCATTCTATTATTTTAACTAGATATCGATTTTGGTCATATAATGTGATTACACTCATTTTTTATCCTTCATAGACTGTGTACTTCAAGTGTCGTTATTTATTGTCAACGTATTTTCAACCCGTGTTTCTACAATAAATTACACAAATTACGCGATAGTAAAAAAAAATCGTGAATTACACTTCGATTCTTAAAGTTACAAAACCAAAAACGACAGGCAAAAGATGAACACCCACATTACAAGACTAAAATCCAATTTTTTTTTCTAATTGACTTACCATATTAAGATTATACTCCATCTGTTATGTTATTACTGTCCTACTTTCCTAATCGGTTGTCCCGCTATTACTGTCATTTTTCCTAAAATAACAAAAACTACTCTTAAACAAAAAATGAAGTGGGTCCCTCCTACTTAATACTCTCATCCCTACATTATCTCATACTCTCTCTCTCTCAAAAAATCTATCTCTCACACGATTTTCGTTTCACTTTGTACTCAGAAATTTATGATTTTTAACTTTTTGAAATTTAAGATTATTTCTTAAAATAAAATATATCGATTGCCTCAACTATGTCCTTCAAAAATTGAGATAAATTATCATTTCTTCCACCAACCACTCCTCGAAAATTGTGTTCATTTCTTAATACAATTAAAACTCATAAAATACATATTAAAATAAAATTTATTAATCTCTGTGCCAAAACAAATGGACAGTAATAGCGGGACGGAGGGAGTATTATATTACTCACTCTATCCCAAAATTCATGTTCACTTTCCTTTTTTAGTAAATTATTACACGCCTTTTTATGAGATATCAACAACTTTATACCACTCTACACACAATTAATAACTTTCATTAAAAATTGTGCAAAAAATAATATGGACAAGAATTTTGGAACGGAGGAAGTATATTTTTAATTTTAATTTTCTTGTTTGAATTTACAATAGGCAAAAACTTGGGTGCATCATGTTGCACATGCAACATGATCCAATTACCCAATTTTGACCAGCTTTAACCCGTATTTGACCCATTGACCCATGTTTGACCCGCTGATGTCAGCATGACATCATTAATTTTATTATTATTTATTATTATTTTTTTTACGTTTTTTTTATTTTTTATTTTTACGTTTTTTTTTAATTTTATTTTTTATTTTTTAACGTTTTTTTACTTTTTTTCCCCTTTATTTTAAGGACGGACGTGTCACTCTTTGCATACGAAAGTGTCAATCGTAACAAACAAAAGTATCAATCGCAACAAACAAATTTTTTTTCATTTTTTTTCATTTTTATTCCCTTTATTTTAAGGACGGACGTGTCACTCTTTGCTTATGAAAGTGTCAATCGTAACAAACAAAAGTGTTAATCGTAACAAATAATTTTTTTTATTTTTTTCTAATTTTTTTGATAAGGAAGGCGTGTCATTTGTAATGAATAAATGTGTCATTTGTTACTTATCCAAGGTATCAATCGTAACAAACAAAAGTGTCATTTGTATTTGAATAAAGTGTCATTTATATCATTTATTGAATATCAATTATTTTTTAAAAAAATGCGATTTGTTTCGAAAAAAAATATCATTTGTTTATGAAAAAGGTGTCAATTACAATGAACGAAAGTGTCATTTATCTTAAAGTGTCAATCACACTAAAGTAAATTGGCACTCAGAATTAAGGAACGTGTCACTTTCATCTACTAATCAATATGAAGCATAATAACCAGAAATATTACCTAAAGTGTGTCAATCGTAATAAACAAAAGTGTCAATTGTCCCGAATGAAAGTGTCATTGTTTAGAACAAACGAACAAAAGTGTTATTGTTTAGAACAAACGACACTTTTGTATACAAAGAGTGACACTATTGTCCTTATAATAAAGGGAAAAAACGAAAAATATTTTTTGTATTTCAAAACGAAAAAACGAAAAAAGTATCGTGTCATTCTTTGTATTTTCGAAAAGACGAAAAAAATGAAAAAACCAAAAAGACGAAAAAAAGGCGAAAAAAGACGAAAAAACGAAAAAGGTGAAAAAAAACGAAAAAGACGAAAAAAAACTAAAAAGTGAAAAAATGAAAAAAGATGAGAAACGAAAATGAAAAAAAGAAAAAAAATGCGAAAAAGACGGAAAAAACGAAAAAAGACGAAAAAAAGGAAAAACAAAAAAGATGAAAAAAAGACAAAAAAATTAAAAAAAACGAAAAAAGAAAAAAAAGCAAAAAATAAAAATAAAAATAAATAAATACGGAAAAAAAAACTGGTCAACAAATGAGTTAAAACGGGTCAATAAATCAAATATGAGTCAAAATTGAGCAATTGAATCATATTATATGTGCAACATGATCCACAATAGTCCATCTCTTTACAATATAGAGTCAAAAATCTCCTTAGATTTAAAAACTCTTATCCTAATACTACAGCTATCCAACTTGCGAGAATCTCTAAAAATTTAAATTCCCATAATACCCCTACCTTTTTCCTTTATAACCCCACACCCCACTCCCCTATTCATCCTCACCCAAAACAAGAATCTCCTTTAAACCTAACAATGGCGACGAAGCTTGTGCTCCTTCTCTCTCTCTCCCTCTCTCTCTTCCTCGCCCAGACATGGGCCGCCGA
Source organism: Lavandula angustifolia (assembly GCA_028984105.1). Lineage (NCBI taxonomy): Eukaryota > Viridiplantae > Streptophyta > Magnoliopsida > Lamiales > Lamiaceae > Lavandula > Lavandula angustifolia. The sequence continues at coordinate 32,630,734 of CM054810.1, read as the reverse complement.
CATGTCCATCATCTCCTACGACGAGGAGCACGGCCTATCCCGCTCCGACGCCGAGTTGCAGGCGATGTACGAGTCGTGGATCGTCAGGCACGGCAAGTCGTACAATGCCCTCGGCGAGAGGGAGAAGCGTTTCGAGATTTTTAAGGACAATCTGAGGTACATAGAGGAGCAGAACGCGGCGGAGGGAAGGACCTTCAAGCTCGGTCCCAACCGCTTCGCCGATCTGACCAATGAGGAGTACCGGAGAATGTACCTCGGCACGAAGCCACGTGGCGAGCGGCGGTTGGCTGCGAAGAAGAGCGATCGCTATGCTCTCAGAGATGGTGACTCGTTGCCGGAATCCGTTGACTGGAGAAACTCCGGCGCTGTTGCTCCGGTCAAGGATCAAGGCAGCTGCGGTAATTAATTCTTCTCACCTTCTTCAAATCTTGCATTATAATTGAAGCATGATCGAGATTTTTTCCCTATCCGCGATCAATTTTTACTCCACTGCTCCAAAATTTGTGTTATCATCTTCATACTTTTGGATCTAATTGTAAGTATATTGTTCTGATTATTTGATCCGTAGGATTTCTAGAATTTACAGAACTCATCGTGTTTCATTGGACTGTGATTGAGTTTTTTCAATGTTCATAATTGCCGTTTCGTAATCTCCTTTCGAGGTAATTAGGTTTTAATTAGATGTAAATGAGTGAAGATAAGTATCAATTATTGGTACATTACCGTAATCAATGGATTTTAGTAGCAATTATTTGGATGTTGAATGCTAAGTTTTTCTACTTTCATTGTTATTTCTACATTATAGATACAATGAGACTGTGCTTTGCTGTTTATTGTCTACTGGTTAGTTGACAAATGAATATGCCGTCTCTGTTTGGTGGCCCCAATTAGGTTGTAAACAAACCGAATCGAATCGAATATTACAATTTTGTATTTGTATTTTATTAGTAAACGAATCGAATCGAATATTTATAATTGAATTCGAATCTCAAAATCTCGAATACGAATATAAAAAATCGAATACGAATACCGAATCGAATCAAAACTATTTGATTCGTTTACAACCCTAGCCCCAATCAATGAATATAACATTTTACTGGGAAAAAGTAGATTGACATCCATATTATTGAGTTTTTGTGTTTGCCTTTTGCTCCTTTCTAGTAATGATGTTTATTTTTATTTTCTACCTAATGTATACATACATGATTACAAGTTAGAATATAACAATGCAGTGAATTATTCATGTTGACTTGCTTAGAGTTATTATCATTTCAGTAGTTAACATTGTTGGTAGTCTATCCAGTTTCTGTAAAAATTCAAAATTTCGACTTTGCAATTAGTGGTTCTCAAGAAACATCCATAAATCCATGGCAAGACGGCTAACTTGGCTGCATTCTATTTTCTTATGAAGCTATCCGAAGATTTGTCTTTATTAAATAATTTGTCCGTTGGAAATATCTGCTGATTTGTTTATTTATTAGGCATGGAAAAGACAAATTTCCTTGTGCAAGATAAATTTGTTGATCTGTATTCATTTTCATGCATGTATATTCAAGAATCTTGGAAGTGATGCATATCTTCAATTATTGGAACTCTTGCAGGGAGTTGCTGGGCATTCTCTACCATTGCTGCTGTAGAAGGTATTAACCAGATCAAAACTGGAAGTTTGATCTCACTTTCCGAGCAAGAGTTGGTGGACTGTGATACTTCCTACAACATGGGCTGCAATGGTGGTCTCATGGACTATGCATTTGAGTTCATAATCAAGAATGGCGGAATCGACACCGACCAAGATTATCCTTACACGGGAAGGGATGGCAAATGCGATACCTACAGGGTTAGTTCTGTTTCTTTGAACAAATGCAACACTATAGTTTGTTTCCACTGGATTTAACAACATCCATGTTTGTTGATTTGCAGAAAAACGCCAAAGTCGTGTCGATTGATGGCTACGAGGATGTACCTGAAAATGATGAGAAGGCGCTTCAGAAGGCAGTTGCGCATCAACCCGTTAGCGTTGCCATTGAAGCTGGTGGCAGGGACTTCCAGCTCTATCAATCAGTGAGTAACATCTCCATAACATCACCCTCATTCCCAAAAAGTGCTTAAAATTCCCTTCATCATCACTTCATGTGTATACTCTTATCCATATGAATCTTGATTTCAAAATTCCCTTGACCACTTGTTCTCTATATATGAATCTTTGTTTTAAAATCCCCTTCTTCACTTCAATGTATATACTCTTATCTATGAATCTTGGTTTTAAAATTCCCTTCTTCACTTCAATTTGTATACTCTTATCTATGAATCTTGGTTTTAAAATTCCCTTCTTCACTTCAATTTGTATACTCTTATCTATGAATCTTGGTTTTAAAATTCCCTTCTTCACTTCAATTTGTATACTCTTATCTATGAATCTTGGTTTAAAAATCCCCTTCTTCACTTCAATGTATATACTCTTATCTATGAATCTTTGTTTAAAAATCCCCTTCTTCACTTCAATGTGTATGCTCTTATCTATGAATCTTGGTTTTAAAAATCCCCTTCTTCACTTCAATGTGTATGCTCTTATCTATGAATCTTGGTTCCATCTCTCATTTGGTTATATCCAAATCTTAGGGTATATTCAGTGGAAAGTGCGGAACCTCATTGGACCATGGTGTGGTTGCTGTTGGTTACGGTACTGAAAATGGAAAAGACTACTGGATTGTTCGAAACTCATGGGGTTCAAGCTGGGGAGAGGAAGGGTATCTCAAGATGGAGCGTAACATAGCGGATGAGACCGGTCTATGTGGTATCGCGATAGAGGCCTCTTACCCAACCAAGACCGGCGAGAACCCTCCTAACCCCGGCCCATCTCCTCCCTCTCCGGCCCCTAAACCCTCGGTTTGTGACCAGTACTACGAATGCCCGGAGAGCACCACCTGCTGCTGCATCTATCAATACGGCAAGACTTGCTTCGCGTGGGGATGCTGCCCACTCGAGGGCGCCACTTGCTGCGACGATCACTACAGTTGCTGCCCTCACGATTACCCCGTCTGCAACGTCAGAGCCGGTACCTGCTCAGTGGTGCGTACCTCCATTCCTTCTTCTTCTTGAGACTTTGATGATATTCCTGTTTTGTTGCTAAGATTTCAATCTGCTTAATTGTAATGCAGACCAAGGACAGCCCTCTTAGCGTGAAGGCGATGAAGCGTAGCCTTGCTAAACCGATCGCCTTCGGAAGTCTAGGCCGGACGAACGATGTTTAAGGAGAGTTGTTTGGGGTTGAAAAGAGGAGAATTGGGATTGAGGGTATAGAGAGAAGGCAGGCTCTGCTTTCTTCTCCATTTGAATATCAGAAACCAAACCAGATTTACTTATCTTGTGTTGTCTAATTCTTGTACAGTTGGATATTTATTTTATGAATTATGATTCAAAGATGTAAGAATTGGATGCTTTGATCAAGCAGCAGTTCTTGATCCTTCTGGGGTTGTATTTGTACCTTTGCAATTCATACATTAAAAACCTTTTTCTATCTGGGATTATTGAAACTTCTCCATCTGGCTATTAGTATTATATATGGATTAACGGTGTATTTGCAACTGTTTATTATAAATACCTCTTATTCGATTTAAAAATAATTATTTTCTTATTTGATTTTGATTAAAATTGAAAATTATTGCTTTTAAGCGAAATGAAGTAGTTTTTGGAATTGATTTTAAAATATATATATTTTTGATAAATCAAAAAATTACGGTGCTTTAAGTTGAAAATAATTATTAATTATGGTGCTTTAAGTTGAAAATAATCTGCTTTTAAGGAGGTAGTTTTTTGAATTGATTTTAAAAAGTGGATATTTTTTATATAAATTCAAAAATTATGGTGCTTTAAGGTATCAAAAGCATCTTAATAGGTGTTTAAAAGAAATTGTTTAATTTTAGATAAGCAAGACATAGAAAATAGGTTTTGCAAACATTAAAAAATTGTTTATGCGGCCAAATAGTTAATAAATGCTTAAAACAATCTCTTGTAAACACATCCTTAGATGTAAAACACTCTGAAATTCAACCTCAAAGTAACGAGGTTTATCTCGTGCACAATTCAGTAGTTTCCTTTGCTAAGCAAAGAATAAATAAAAAAATTCACTATTGAAAAGTGCATTTTACCTTAATAATTACAAACTTCTAATAACGAGTAACGACCGTAGATTTCTCTAGTAGAAAAAAAAAACGCAATTACAGTTAAACCTCGATAAAGTAATATTCGATAAAGTAATAATCTCGCTAAGATAATAATTTCTTCCGGTCCCGATATGGGTCAATGCACTAAAATAAAGTTCGATAAAGTAATAACCTCGTTAAATGAATATTTTTTTCTCAGTCCCAGGGTTATTACTTTATCGAAGTTTAACTGTATGAAGTATACAACTCATCAATCAATTGGGCAAAATTGCCCCAAATTATGAAACTGATGCCTCAAATCTTCATAAACATTCCAGAATAGCAACTATTCCTTCTTTTATTCTCCTTACACCAAACATGATTTGAGGTTAAACAACAAAATCTGCAACATCAACTTTTTAATATCTTTTATTAATCACTGGTATTATTTCTCTACAATATGAACAATCATAAAAGCTACAGACAAAAACAAGCCTAGTAATATGCTTCCATTGATGACTGAACATATCTTTCAATCAAGATTTGCAGCATTTCTCTCCTCCTCTATGAGGCTCAAATCCCAGACCCTGGCTTAAAGGGCTACTCTTTCCTTCCACATCTCTCTCTCCTTGCAACCCTAGTGCTTCCACCTTAACATCATCAAAAGAAGCAGCACATTCGTCACCCGTAAACTTGCTACTCGAATCACCCTTTACGTTGATCCCGTTGTAGAGCAAGACACTGTCATGATGATCAAAGCCTTGGGGAGGAGCATAGTATGGAAGAGGAACTACAGAAGACACTTTTGGGAAAAATGCTCCGAGATTGGAGGGAGAGGATGGAAGAAGGGGAGGAATGGACCATAGTGGAAATTGTTCACCACTGCAGTTATGTGGGGTGTTGTATCCTCCCAAGTAGAGGGACTTAGTAGGTGAAATACCCGGTTGCTCGTAGCTTTGCCTTTTCGATCTGGTCATCTTATGCTTATCATCAATGGTTCCACTTGTTTGGATAAGCCTTGGGTTAATGGTGCAGTCGAGATGTGGCTTCTGAACCGGGTGGTAAGGCCTTTGGATCGCGTATATGCCCGGTATGCTCTGAAGGTAGCTGAACTTTCTCTGTATGTTTAGCACCATGTTGATGTCTTCAACCACCTAAAGAAATCAAGAATCTTGCTTTAGTTTTCTTCTTGTATGAATGATGGATATGATTACATGACTAACAAAAATGATACCTTTTCAAAGGAGCCAAGTTGGATTGCACCTTCTCTAACTGGTATTAGTGCAATAGTCTGTCATATAAAGAAACTTGGTTGGAAAAATCTGATGCAATGAGAGAGAGAGAAGAAGGTTTAGAACAAGCATTTCTCTCACCTCAATGCCTGAGCTGAACTGGGCCTCCCATGCTTTAGGCTGCTATTGACACAAAAAGAGTTTATTAAGCTATGAAATTGAAACATCTTTTCTTGCAAGAAATTGAAGATTAGTGACTAGGGATGCATATTTTCTTACTGGATCAATGGATACATTCCATGAAGAAATGAAGCTAGGATCATTTTCTGTAGGGCTATCACTATACACCCATTTATGGCTGCTGTCTGATGCAACTTTGCCCACCAATCTGTCAAGAAAACGACCGTTGTATCACGAGCCCTTGTCGAGCAATTTGAAGCAGAGGTTAAGAGTGATGGATCTTCACTTACCCTTCTCCAAAGTTGTAGACTTCATGAGTCATCTTGAAGAAAAGATCAGCACCAAACCTTCCTCTCGCACATCCGTTTGCAGCTCGTTCGCACTCACAGAAATCGCAGAAGCCGTCTTCCCATACAAGAATCCTGATCAAAATGAATCAAAATTTGAGAACAGAAAGAGTTCTTGAATGAAGTTGAGAATGAGGCGATGCATTACCAGTTCCTCTTGTTTCCCTTAGCTCGGTCGAGGAGGCTGCCACCATGATCCCACCTGCACAAGATCAAAAGAGATGTTATTCACATCACAAACCTCTAAAAGAAACTGAATCAAGAATCAAGAATCAAGAACCAAGAACAGTGAAGCAAAGCAATGATTGGCATTACATCTCTTATTTGTCCTAAACAAGAAAAAGTGCTTACTTGGGAGGTGGATAGTTTCTTGGAAGAATCCTCCAAAAGACTGCATACACCCACTTTGATGGGGTGGAAGAAGAATCAGAACATGCACAAAGACTTCTGAGTGTATGCTGCAACAAACAGTTCAGCATAGGAAGTCCACCTTCCATTGTTCAATAATGAAGAAAAAAGGTGTGTGTGTGTGTGTGTGTGTGTGTGTGAGAGAGAGAGAGAGAGAGAGAGAGAGAGAGAGAGAGAGAGAGGACTAGTGCATTAGTGCTTGGTGTGCCTTCAAATAAAGGGAAAAAGAGCAATGAAAGTGTAATTGTGGTACCAAAGCTACAGCCATCTGCAACTGTACTAAATATGTCTTAGCAACATGTTGGGCCAATAACATAGCATTTGCAAATGCTAAACTCCAGCCTTCTTCTAGTGGTTCATATTGCATTCCATTCTGTTTCTTGAGAAACTAATCACTGATTAACAACAAGTGGAACTAATACTCTAAATATCAACTTTTTTGACAAAGACATTTTCCCCTTCAAAAGTTAAGGCCAATGAATTTCCTCACTGTACAAACAAACCAGAAACTCTTTTCCTACATAAATGACTTCAACTTCAACATGTCTTGATCTTAGAAGTCAGACAGAACAGTCCAATTTTGTTAATAACCTCAGATTTTCGGTAGACAAAACTGTCGAGGAACTCGAGAAGTCGAGATTATTCAAGGCATGGTCTGTTTGATCAATCTTGAACCAGAAACATTCAGTTTCAGCAGAATGGTGCCATCAGAATTAATGAGAGTATACCAGTAACTACCATGCATCAATTGCTGGTAGTTAAACGACAACGTCGTCGTCGTCCCAGATGGGGGCACTAGTACACTGATAAGATTATGCTAGATAGATCAAACAAGACAATTTTCTCCTACTGCGGGGTTCCTTCCTTACCCAAAAAAAAAAAAGAAACAAAAGAAAAGAAGATGATTCTCTTGAATGCAGAAAAGGGACGATTAATTGTGGACAGATTTGAGTAAATTCTCAATCAATTGCGAGTTTTAAATAGGTTAAGGTTCAACCAACATCCATGTATTGAAATTCACTTCCACAGAAGGTAAAAGCTACACGAAAAAAGATCCGAAATACGCAATTAAACCAATGAATTTCTCTTTCAGAAACAGCAAATCTTGCTAGCTTTACAGAGTAACAAATGGAATGTTGCACTCAATCTACTTCACAAAGAAGTTAGAACTGTTGGCATTGCATGTGAAACGTGCGACGGGGGACTAAAAGGCGAAAATCATTACTAGATTTACATCTTAATTGTACATCAAAATGAGGCATTAGAAAACAAAGACAATTTGGAGAGTACTTTGAAAAATAATCCCAAATCTCTACAAGACCAATAAATGGGGGGGTCTATGCAAGATCAATAAATGGTGGTCCTCCACCCAATCCTTGAGTGAGTGGCAGAGCATGAGGAGACCCCATTCCCCTTTTTTGAGTACAATCATATCTCCAATTATGCAGACCCTCATCTTATTACTAGCTACCTGCTTTATCCCCTGGCTGCATGTATCACCTCCTATAGCTTCAACCATTACCATGGCCAACAAGTTTATCACCTAAAAAAGTCATCCCTAACTCTTAATTCGACTGTATATCAAAAACTAAATGGAGCACAAACTACTAACTAATCCAGATTTAAACTCTGTCCAGAAGCAGGCGACTACGGATGTGGTATTTAACATAGAAGCAGCAGTTCTAAAGGGGGCATGGTGTTGTTGATTGGCACTGGAAATCAGCAAAACCATATTAGATGGCAATTAGCACGAGTTTTTATAATGTGGTTTTCTCTAATATGACAAGCTAAGGTGAAAGTGTGGATGCTAGGCTAGTAAAGAGACACCACAACTAAAAAATTGTAGGAGGGAAGGAGTGTAACACAGGGACATCAGTGTCATGGCCCTCAGTCCCTCCAATAATAACTCGCCTACTACCGTCCCTTATCTTTTACAGTAGAGAGAGCTTTCAATGAGGAATTCCTGTTGGTGCTGTGACACTGATATTCATTTTTCATGGGCAAACAAATATCTCCCATCCCTATTGATTTATGGAAAGCAATATCCTACTAGTAAGAAGAAACATGATTACACAGCCACACAATAGGAGTTTGCTATGTTACCTACAGCTCATCTATGCATTGGCATCCTTTTCAGGCAGTCACAAGATGCTCCCGGTGCAAGATGGAGACTTCATGATCTGGGTGCCAGGACAATGAAAGGCCCCTACAACTTGAAACATTTATGTCATGAAGTGGAATCAATAGCTAGCTAAAATACGAGCTGACAATACAATAGAGATTTATTTTGTTTTATTTTCAGGCTGAGAGCTACTTGTCTGAAGCCTGCACGGAGGACAGCCAACTGCTACGGTCACTGGAGTGAAGCAGACATTTTCTATTCTCTTAGGGAGGCAGGACCACAGTTTAATAAGATGCATACAATTTTTTTTTAAATATTGCAAAAGAAAAACATATAAAGACAGGGGCTGGCAAAGAATTGCGACCGCCAAGGAAATTCCATAATACCAAACTGAATCTACTAACCAAAATATTGGTTGTAGTTAAATTTATGTAACAGGGTTCAAGACAAGAGGGAGCTTAAAACACAAGACAATGATCTTCAGAGGACACCAGCAACTACATATTTAATTGCTGATGCCTACACATGAATGCTAGAAGAGTACAGTACTCAAAATTAAAATTTGACCTAATCATGTGTATCTTCAAACTTCCAATGCCCTAATCTACCTTAAGATTTATGGCCTTCCAGTGCTCGCCTCATCAGCAGGAGCTTCCTTCTTCCCATAACGCTGAAGAAAAAAGTTAAGAAATTTAACAGGGGAGGTAAGTAAAAACTTAAAACAGAAAACAGGTATAAACTGAGCCCATACCTGCTTCCCGAATGTGAAAGGAACGTATTTATACTTGATCATATGCATTATTTGCCTCCTCATAGTTAGGAAGAACAGAGCTGACCAATAAAATAAAAGAATTGGCCAAAATACAGGTACATCAAAGGCACTGAAGAATGTCAAGAAAAGAGCAACAAAAAAAGCCTTTACGAGCGAGTGCCTGAAAGAGAGAGAGAGAGAGAGAACATTAATCCGTCCATCGTGTGGATCGACAATAGCAGTCATTATAGTAGAAATCTAAAGATAAAATCTCTATACTGTTAAACTACATTATAGAATGCAGAAGATAAACACTGATAACCATATCATTGAAGCTTAACAAGTCCAGGAAGGGTTTTGGCGCTCATATCAGCTCAAATTTATAACAAAACTGTCAAATAGAAATCCATTAAACTCTCTCATGGTATGATGTTGTTGAAGCTTTCAACATTGAGTCCTTATCTAAATTAACATAACTCTGCAATTCAAATATATCATCACCTATTCACATTCTGGTCAATGACACTAGACAATGAGTTATGCATATAATCTCCTTCCTAATGCATCCACATTTAGAAGAATTAGACTTTATTCTACGCATTCTAAATTATTCATATTCCAATAGGCTATCACGCGATACGACCAAACACCAATTGCATCAGTAATTGGGCGAAAATCAGATACAGTCAAGTGAGAAATCGATAGACGAAGAAATATCCTACTCACCAGAACTTAAACTCGGGGAGGCGGCGGACGAAGGGGCGGAACTCCTCGGAGCTGCGCGTGGGGAGAGCGGGGCCGTCGTCGAGGCTTTGGATCTCGGGATCCACTTGCGGCGAGAGGAACGCGATCAGCAGCTGCAGGATGTATATCCCTAGCCCGTACGTGATGATGTAGAACCCCTCGACCACGTAGACGCGCACCGCGTACACGCACGCGACCGCCGCCACGAAGACCCACCGGTACAGCACCAGCGGCGTCGATTTGTCGAGGATATGCTGGTAGCGCCGCCACACGGCGTGGCTGAACTGCAAGACGGAGGAGCTGCCCGCGTTCTCGTCGGCAACGATTGCTCCGCCGCCGATGTTCATTTTTTTATTTACTTTTTTCTCCCCCACTTTTTGGGAAAATATATAATCAGTCCGTTTAAATTTATTTGTACAAATTAGAAAGAGATTTTTTAATTTTTAGTAAATATAGAAAAAAGTAGGACTTTCTTTCGGGCCAATCTGACCAATCCTAATGGGCCGTTTCTTTTCCGGGCCGGGCCCTAATGCCTTAAATGCCCTTCCAAATCCGCCATCTTCATGGTCTTCTTCCTTTATTAATTGGGCCTCCCCGTTGGGCTTTTTATATAAATTGGGAATTCTTCTTCGGCCCAACTTCTATGTTCGGGCATATCAGAAGCCCAATCCATCTTTCACGGGTTATTAGGACATCGAACCAAACCCGCCCACAAATTATATACCCAGAGATAACCCAGCTCAGATTTTATAATATAATATTACCTCCGTCCCAAAATTCTTCTCCATTATATCTGGATCGTCACAAAATTAGTTTCCACTTTTCATTTTTAACAAATTATTACACAATTTTTTTGTGAGACCCATATTTTTATACTCCTTCTGTCTCATTTATATTGACTCATTTTTCATTTCGCTCCGTCCTATTTATATTAGAACCTTTTCAAAAAAAGAAAAATAAAATACTATATTATCTCATATTTTATTATTTTTATCACCTACTTTAGCATCTACTCTCTTACTATCTCATTTATATTCCCTCTCTTACTTTATCACCTATTCTACTTTCTTAATTTCCGTGCCGGAATGGCAAGGAACCAATATAAATTGGACGGAGAGAGTATAACTTTACATACAACTAACAACTATTATTAAAAATTATATTAAAAAAAAATAGACAAAAATTTTGGTACGAAGGGATTAATTATGTAATGCCTCTCAAATGAAACATATTTATTCATTCCCTCTTGACATTTTCAGTCATCAAGAGTGCCAACTAATTGTCCCATTGGGATGTCATAGCGGTGAAGGTGGGTGGCCCGGGACCGATAGGTTATGGGTTCAATTTCCACTAGACACGCTATGTGTGAGTCTGTCATCCTGTCACATTAAGGGTGGTTTAACTCTTCTGTGTAGTTTGCAGGCTATTACACGAGAGCGAGGTTTACTGCTGTGCAGCACCAAAGGTAGCGGCCGCGGGTCCTCGTCAACAAAAAAAAAAAAGAGTGCCAACTAATTAAGTTGACTATTTAGCCTCATTGCACTACTAACTTCAGCTAAGAGGGCTAGTTAAGCTTTCTTTTCACACCATTATTAGCTTCACTCATTTCCTAAAATCTTGTTACTATAATTTTGTTTTTGTATAAAGTATCGTAAAGACTATTGATCCTTTAACGAGGTCTAGCGTTCTGGTCAATTCAACTGCATTAGTAATAATTTTTTATTTAAATAAACGCTTATATCAAACGTACTTTTAAGTTGTTATCCCTAACGAACTGGGTAAACGATACTCGTGTACGAACACTAGAAACTCAGTCATCAGAAATCTCTCATCAAAATGGACAACTAATACTTGAAGACATGAATTCTTTTGTAGGAAGAATTGAAAGACTTTTAATGGGAATTCATTGTCCCTTTTTTAATGTGGTAGATGTAAACAAGTTGGCATCTCTTTGTTTAGTTAGTTAGTTAATTTTTAGGACAAGAAACAGTGTTTGTATTATACTCTTCTAACTACTACTCCTACTACTTCATTACTATTACTATTCGTCTTGTTGTTTTCTCGAATCCCTTTTTTCCTTTTCGAATTTTGTGATATTTGACCTATTACAAGGTATAATTATATGTCGAAATCGTACCTTTAATTTTAATCGCATGTATCGTTTACAAAATAATTATTATTATACGGATATGTGGCATATAAAAATTCAAATTACGGAACATAAAAACACCGTAGATACGACGCACCCTTTAGGATTAAGACATTAGCGTCCCTTTGGGATGACATAGCGGTTAAGGTGTGTAGTCTGTGGTTGGAAGGTCATGGGTTCAAAACCCACCAAAACAACTATGTGTGAGTCAGTTACCTATGGTTAGCCTAGGGTGGTTGAACCCTCCTATGTTGTTTGTAGGCTAGAGCACATGAGCGAAGTTTACCCAGTGTGCACTTCGGTAGCGACTGCAAACACTAGCTAGTACGAATGTTGGGTAAATGTGGTGACATCGAAGAATGGGCAGGTTACCCTCGTGATTAAAAAAAAAGACACTAGTTAGTACAGTTAAACCTCGATAAAGTAATAATATTGAGACCGAGAAAAAAATATTCATTTAACGAGGTTATTAATTTATCGAATATTATTTTAGTGCATTGACCCATATCAGGACCGAAAAAAATTATTATCTTAGCGATGTTATTACTTTATCGAATACTCCCTCCGTCTCATTGGAAGCGTCTTGTTTTCCATTTTGGGCGTCCCATTGGAAGCGTCTTGTTTCTAAAAAATGCAAGAATATGTGGACAAGATTTAACTATCCAAAAATCAAACAATGTACACCACACATTATCATTTTCTTAACATCCGTGCCCATTGGAAACAAGACGCTTCCAATGGGACGGAGAGAGTATTATTTTATCGAAGCTTAACTGATTTTTCGAGGTTTAACTCTATGAGTGTTGGGTAAATTTGGTGGGATCGAAGAATGGGTCAAATCAAATCTCCAACTCCAACCAATTTCTATCTTAACTGTGGTGTGTTTTCAATCTTCATTACAACAACTGTCAATTACCTTTCATATTGTTAAATTCTCACCCAACATTATAATTCCATTTTCAATTTTTTCAGTGATAAATTTATAATTATTTTATTATTTATGTTATGTCATGATCAAAATGACTTTTCATTGGAGGACCTCTAGCTATTTACCGCAGGTTTACTTTTCTGATTTTTGTTCTATATTTGTTCATAATATATGCAGCAAATCATGTGATGTGTAGTCAATGTAAGAGAATCACGTCCCCTTGGGATGACATAGCGGTGAAGGTGGGTGGCCCGGGACTGATAGGTTATGGGTTCAATTCCCACTGGACACGCTATGTGTGAGCCTGTCACTTCGTCACATTAAGGGTGATTTAACTTCTTCGTGGTTTGCGGTATTATCGGACAGAGCGAGGTTTCTGCTGCGCACCAAAGGTAAAAAAAAATGTAAGAGAATCACGAGTGAGCGTCCCCTTGGGATGACAAAGTTGGTAAAAAAAAAAAAGAATCACGAGTGAGCATACAAATTTAAATTACTTACTGGGAATAATCCATGATCTGTAAAACCGAAAAATTAACGGGTTGAATCCGAATATGAGTATCGTAGAAGAAGTAGCTTTAATGAATCGTTGTTCGTTTGGTATGGCATTATGTAAATGGAATGTAAAGTTGGTGATGTCAATAACTTTTAACTATTTGCATGAGTTGCACATTGCAATAGTGATGGAAGAATATTCATTGTAAAATAATAATTTTTTTAAATATATATATAAATTCGAATTTTTTTAAAAGTGGAAAACTCCTATCATGTATAATTTCGAATTTTCATTTCTCATAAATAGAGAGATCCAAGGGCAATAATGAGTGTTGGTGTGGTCAACGTCATTGTAATCATGATCACAAATTCATTATGGTGATGACATATGTCCTACTAAGTTGTTAAGATTAACATTTAATCATCATTAATAATGAGCAACTTCAAACCCTGTCATAACTGTTTTGAGAAAGTATTTGAAGTAGCTAAAATTCATAATATTAATATTTTTATATAATTTTAATAATTACATAGCTAAGAAATAATAATTATTAAATGAAATTAAAAAAATATTAATTTAAAATTCAAATTTTCAGAATCCACTATTTTAAATAATATATATTTAATTTTAATAATAATTATTTCATTAAACTTGAAGAATTTATAAATAATAAATATAAAATATTTTATTATCAAATTACTAATTAATATATTAAAATATTATTATAATTATATATTTGTAACTAAGAAAAATAATAATTTTAAAATTAATAATGATTTAGAATTATAGAAATATTTAAATGATAAAATAGTCTAATAAATTAGATAAGCTGTAAGTTACAACTGAAAGAGTCATAACAGCTTAAGCAGATTCTCTATTTTTGGCTATATTTGATAGGGAATTACTACTGAAAGTTATGTTCCAAACACTCCAACTACAGCTAAAAGCTATTCCAAACACCACCTCACACGGCCGATCCTGAAAAACAAGAAAAAAATACGGAGGTTGTGCGAAACAAAAAAAAACTAAGGCCTCGTATTTACATATTATGTTTTGTTTAATAGAAAATACAAAAAAATTTTTTTAGTCCACCAGAATTTGTATGTCTTCTTTTTCATAAAGTTTGTGCTTTAATTCATAGCTACATTTTATATTAAATTAATTATTTTTTGGGTCCTAAAAAATTTTGGGCCCTGAGCGGTCGCGCACCTTGCACATGCTAAGTATGGGCCCTGGTTACTCATTTATTCATTTATCAGCAACCCATTTTAAATTTTTAATGCCGAGAAAAACTTGCGGTCGCGCACCTTGCACATGCTAAGTATGGGCCCTGGTTACTCATTTATTCATTTATCAGCAACCCATTTTAAATTTTTAATGCCGAGAAAAACTTGCGGTCTATACCTAAGGTGTATATTAAAATTGTCTCGAGGAAGCCATGAGATATTACAATAACAATAGCAAATTAATAATAAAAAAATCTAATAAAATGTAGAATTAATAAAAGCTAGCTTGTTTATGTTTGGCCAAACATGTGGCTAATTAGTTTCTGCCTCCACATATATAACCAGACAAGACTATTAAGTTTGTTAGCACACAATGGCTATTAAAATAAGTTAAATAACATTAACAAAACTGGTGTTGCAATTAAAGACTAGAAACCCTTTAATTAAATAGGGCTGGGGATTTTCTTTGTCCTTTAAAACCAATTTCTCAAGCAGTGAAATTAATCCTGTATTTTTTCAGAATGTCAGATTTCAATTGTCCAGTTTCTAAATAAGAAAATGAATCACATATATTTACATACTAATCAATTCTAATGAAATAACTAATTATATGGAATCTATATTTTTATTATATACTCTATTATTAGTGACATGTTTCTTTTCGGTAAAAGAATTAAGAAATATGTGATAAATTATAAGAAATGAATAGATAATAAAATAGGGAAAGAAGATGAATGTCATAATAAGAGTGTAAGAGAGAGGAGACGGGTGAGATAATGAAAATAAATGATAAAGTAATAAAGTTGAGATGATAAAGTAGAAGATATAAATGAGTATAATAATGAGAGTAAATATAAAGTACGAACATAAAGTAGGAAATAAGTAATATTTTTTTATCAATTTAGGACGTTGCCACTTATAGTAGGACGAACAAATCGCCACTAATAATGGGACGGAGGGAGGTGATAATTTTTTATCAATTTGAGACGTTAACACTTATAGTGGAATGGACAAATTGGAAAGATTGTCACTAATAATGGGACGGAGGGATTAATTTTTAGTGTAATTATAATAAGAGATATATATTAATATTAAATTATAAATAAATATATAAAATACTTCTGAAAGCCATATGATTGTTGAGTTCCAATAAAGGAAGCAACAGCGGCTACTTTTTCTAAGGTTGACTAACGACTAGGGAAGGGGTAGGACTGGACTAAAAGTACAACTGAACTAACTTTAACCATACCTCATGGTACAAACAGCATTATTACTCGCCGTTTCTAGTCGCCAAATTTATTTATATCAATCGTGGATAAAAAAAGGACGTGTATGATTGATGTCTCAAAATTAGGACGAAATTCGATTTTTTACGTGTAATTTTTTAAGAATAGAATAAAATTATTTTATTCTTTTCTTTATAAAAATTATAAATTTCACTCTTCCTTTTCATAATACTTACTGATTGATTCCATATAAATCAAATTATCAATAGAAGCTGTATATTGGTAAATAAAAGAAATTATAGGTCTGGCTGTAATCCATGATAATACCAACAACCCCATCACTGCAGAATTCTTTTTTTTTTTTTTAAATTAAAAAAAGGAAAAAAAAAGTTATAGTAAGACATCGATGAACTTGAGGACTGGAGACAAACACCTCTTTCTCTCTCTTAATAAACAGTAACAGTAGTACTTTTTTTTTGGTCCCTCTCTCTCACTAAGATATAGGGGGCCTCGAATATCGAGCCTCTAAAGACAGCAGAAGAAGAAGCAGCGATTATAAAAAAGAAAAAAACGAAGAAAGAAAAAGAAGAAAGCTACTCTTGATAGCTAATTATTACTATCTCCCTCCTATTGATAATGCTCCTTATTTTTTTAGCATTAAAATTAAAAAAATAGAATTAGTGATAAAATAAAATAGATAAAATGAGTGACATGGTGAGATAGTAAATAATAAAATAAGTGAAAAAAATAATATAATATGAGAAAAAATAGCATTTTTTTTTTAAAAAGAGGTCAATATAAATGAAATAAATTGAAATGAAAAATAGGCCAATATAAATGGGACATAGAGAATATTATACTCTAATTTCCTTTTATTTAATAATCCGTAATCGTATTCTACTATCATACACAACAAACTCGATTTGTCGGAAGCCAGTATGTTAATAGAAAGAGTTAGTTAACTAATTTGTCACGTATTTATGAGCATCCCAATTAAAGAACTAACATCATAAATAGGCATGCTTTCCACTAAAGAATTTAAAATTTTCATCAAATTAATCATATTATAAAATAAATTAATATATGTTAGAGAGAGAGAGAGAGGTGTGTTTATAGTGTCTACCCTTGAAAAAGAAAATAGGAAGGGTTGCAGAAGGAAGGCCTGCAGTTGCTTTCCTTATATGCTTTTAGTAAAGAAGGATCCATAAAATAGGCGTTGAAAAGAGTAATAAAGCATTTAATCTACTCTACTACTTATCCTTTTTCCCACAATATATAGAAGAAAAAAAAGGCACCGAATTATAGTACTCCCTCCGTCTCAGCCGACTTCTCTTATCTAGTTTCTGCACGGATATTTTGGTGAGTAAGTGGTTGTGTGTAGAAGAATAGGTGATTGTGTGTAGAAAGTGAGAGTTTATGTAATATTTATTTTCCTTTTTAGGAAACAAGACAAGTCGAGTGGGACGGCCGGGAAATAAATACTACAAGACAAGTCAGACAGATGGAGTGATTATTAATTTTAATCATTCTTGTGATAGAGTATGCTATCTCGTGATCAGTTATTATTGGTTCGATCTTCTCTAATACTAGATCCGTATCTATAGTAATGATTAGTGTAATACGATTTGCTTGTTTCATAATAATATAGCGATTAAATTTATCATCTCCCATATAGGAAAAAAGAAAATAACATAAACAATTTATTTATATATCAACAATACAAGAGTTAACTAGTTTTGGGGAGTAATGATTTTTCAATTCTTCCTCTCCCATATAGGAAAAAGAAAATAAATCATAAAATCTACCCGTACATTGTCTCTAGATTGAGTCCATCACACAAGACTGATTTAATATATACCTCTCTCCGGAGATTAAGATACTTTGTTTAAATATTTTTTATGAATTTTAATTGTATTAAGAAATGAGTATAATTTTCGAGTAGTGGTTGAAAAAATTTGATTTTTATCCAAATTTTTGCAATGCATAGATGAGACAATCGATTTTTTTTCTATTTTTTTTATATTGTATTTTAACAAATAATCTTAATTTTCAAAAAGCTAAAAATCATAAATTTTCGAGTACGGAATGGAACGAAAATTGCGTGAGACATAGATTTTTGGAAAGAGAGATTATGATAATGTGGGGATAAGAATTAAGTAGGAGGAACCCACTTCATTTTTTGTTTAATAATATTTTTGCTATTTTAGGAAAGAACACAGTAATAGCGGGATGGAGGGAGTATCTTTTAAGCGGTTTGCCAGCAGTTAGGAATCCATAAGTTAAAATTAGTAGATAGCTAGATTTGAAATATCGGATGAACGAAATAGTAATTTTTAAAAAAATGCAATATACTCCCTCCGTCCAGCTCCAAGTGACCCGTTTCTTTTCGGTGCGCAAATTAAGAAAGTTGATGATAAAGTACAAGAGATAAGTAGATAATAAAGTAAGAGAGAAAGTGAATCAGATAGTTAGAGAATAAATGATAAAGTAGGAGATAATTTGTGATTTTTTTACAAAAATATTTTCTTTTTTGAAAAACCGATCACTTGAAACGAGACGTCCGAAAAGGAAAACAGATCACTTAAAACAGGAAGAAGAAAATACAAAATTTACTCAACACACACCTTAAAATTCGATTACGTATTTCTCTCGTCGTATTAATATTTTGGGTGTAATGTAAGTGGGAGAATTAAGTAGAGAGTGGGTGAGACATTTTTAGAAATCTGCAAAGGCAGTAGCTGCATTCTCCACCTTTGATTTATTGTTGTCTTTACAACGCCGGTCTATCCCATCTCTCCTTTATTTATCTTTTTCTTTTATTAGCTCTCCATTTTTCTCCCCTTTTATCTTATTTTAGTGAGAATTATGTCATTTCAATCTTACACTTTATTGCTGACGTGATGTTATTCTCAATAATTTAAATATAAATATTTATGTTGTGTTTCAAAAAGTGCATACTAGATTTTTATATAATTATAGTAATTAAATCAAGGGTTCAATTATCAAGTATTATCTCTTTTAATATTTATTCCAAAAATAAATTAAAGAAAAGTTCAAAGAACTGGCCATAATTGGCCTACAACTAAGCATTTGGAATTATTATATAATTATTTTTCATTTATGAAATTACAGCTTCTAATTATTTCCTCCCCAATTAAACCATGATGTCAACTAGCATCTATTAATTCCCATAATTAGACGCTTATGGCCTATCAATATCAATATTAACATAATATGTTGAAATTATTTAACAATGGCTTCAATATAACCATCAATAATTAATTAATAATTTTGTATAATGGAGTTACAACTTGTACTTAATGAGACCATTATTTTTGAAAAGTTTTTATAAGCCACAATTTGTATTTTATGTGTCACAATCATAACAATGTTGCAGTTGTCACATACTATTATTGATTTAAGATGTGTAACACACAATTTGATACATGGGAACATTTCTGCAATTATTCACACTCTGAGATTTCCAATAAGAATTTGGTCCGTTGGTTGAAATCGGACCCGAATTTACGACTCTTCATCTAGGATTTTGAACGGTAATTAATGTGCATTTTAAAAAAATCCACTCAATTACTAGAGGTTTAAGAAACACCATTTTTTTAGAAATGATTCGAATGTCTTATTTTCGACTTACATAATTCGAACACCTTATAGAATTTATATCAATTCTTGATTTCCAATTTTTTTACCAAATGATCCCTAAATTAATCTAATTTCATGGTGGGTCCATTAAACACTATTTATGCTAACAGCATGAAATCTCTGCCGGTGGGCCCACCTGAATTTGGGCCCCACCAAAACGAATTCGCACGTACCAAAACTCACGTGTTCGAGTTATTGCTTTTTCTGCATGACCCATTCCAATGCGTTATCAAAGGCCTCAAGCCTAAATCACCCACACACACAAACTTTGTTATTACAAATATAGTAGTATATATTTATATATCCCACTTGAATTGTTTGATTTTTTTTCGGCACGAACATTAATATTAGTAATACCCCTATCCCATTATTAACATCCATATTCCTTTTTACGTTGTCCCACTATTAACTTCTCATTTCTTAAATTTATAATATTAACTCTTCATTTTCAAATGTAGAGTCACTACCCACCCTGACATTCTTATACACTCTCTCTTTTCAAAAGTTTCTCTTTCCCAAGATTCTGCTCCGTTTCGAATTAAAAAAATTATGATTTTTAACTTTTTTTAAATTTTAGATTTTTCTTTAATTACAATGTTAAAAGAAAAATCAAAAAAAATCAATTATCTCAATTATTCCTTAATAAAATTTGGATGAACTTTCATTTATTCCCACCAACAATTCATCGAAAATTGTGTTAATTTCTTAAAATAATTAAAACTCATACAATATATATTTAAATAATTTTTTTTAATATCCATAGAGTAAAGAAATGGAACATTAATAATAAGACAAAGGGAGAAGTTAGTTGTCGATATAAAAAAAAAGTAAAAATATATGTAATTATTATTTTCTATTCTAAAAAATGGAACAAATCTAAAAGGAAAATAAAACGAATCAAACGAGACGAAGGGAGTTTTATAAATATATGCAAATTGCTCTTTTAAATGGGTATATTTATATATTAGTGGAGTTTTATAAATATATGCAAATTGCTCTTTTAAATGGGTATATTTATATATTAGTACCACAATCTATAACACCACACTCCCACAACTCCAACCACAAAGCCAAAAATCGGTCACAAAGAACCATCATTAAAAACCATCTCTACTCCCACCTCCTTCCCCCCCCCCCCCCCTCTCTCTCTCTAGACATACATTAAGATGGCTCTCTCTCTCATCCCTTTCCCTCACTAGAATGAGCATACACCTCGAAAATCTTCTTCTCGGAAGAAGATGTCTTCTCATCACCAACTCGATGCTCTCTACTGCGACGAACGCCATTGGGATGATGATAGCAACGACGACGTTTTAGACAACACCTTCTACCCTAACGACAACGTTTTAGAAGACGAAGAGCTCGCCTCCCTACTGCACAAAGAGCAGGAAAACGAACCGGAGAGAACCCCCTCCCGAAACCCTCAAGCTAGAGGCGAAGCGGTTGACTGGATGCTCAATGTAGTTGACTTCTACTCCTTCTCTCCTCTCACTGCCGTTCTTGCGGTCAACTATTTCGATAGATTCCTCCATAGCTTTGAATCGAAAGAGAAGCCATGGATGACTCAGTTAGCTGCTGTAGCTTGTCTCTCTTTGGCTGCCAAAATCGAAGAGACTCATGTTCCTCTCCTCTTGGATCTTCAAGTATGTTCAAAAATCAAATCTTGATGAGGCCCTTTTTGATTTTTTTAGCTGCATTGTTGATTGATTTTGAGATGGGCGTTGAGAAAATTAAATCTTGATGAGGCCCTTTTGATTTTAATTTTAATTTTTTTTAACTACATTGTTGATTTATTTTGAGATTAAAAAAAATCAAATCAAATCTTGATGAGGCCCTTTTGATTTTTCTTTGCTACATTGTTGATTTATTTTGAGATTAAAAAAAATTCTAATCTTGATGAGGCCCTTTTGATTTTTCTTTGCTACACTATTGATTGATTTTGAGATTTTTTTAAAAAAATGAGGCCCTTTTGATTTTTTTTTATTTTTATTTTTGCTGCATTGTTGATTGATTTTATGAAATTTTTGCAGGTGGAGGAAACAAAATATGTGTTTGAATCTAAAACGATTCAAAGAATGGAGATTTTAGTGCTTTCTACTCTCCAATGGAGGATGCATCCGGTTACCCCACTTTCTTTTCTTGATTACATTGCAAGAACGATAAACATGTCTAGAGAGTGTGTTAGGAGTTGCCACTGCCTTCTTCTCTCTCTCCTTTCTGGTAATTATTCTCTCTCATGCTCTCTCTCTCTCCTACTCTCCTTTTTAGAATTTTTGAGGCTTATGGTTTAATTCAATTTGCAGAGTGTAGATTCATGAGTTATCTGCCATCTGCATTGGCAACAGCTATAATGGTGTGTGTGATTAGCAGTCTTGACCCCACTATAGGAGTGGGAAATCAAGAACAACTAATTGGGATTCTTGGAATCAAGAAGGTTTGTATTAATTTGTTTTGTTTTTGTATTAATATTATTAATTTAAAAAGGCTTGTCTTAATTTGTTTTGTTATTGAATTAATTTTATTAATTTAAATCAGCTCTAATGGGAATACTTACTCAATTTTATATCAATCATGTGAAAATACTAATTATATTACATATCATCGTCGGTAATTTATTTTGATTTTTTGTTTACCTTAATTTGTGTAATAAAACAGGATGAGGTGGAGAAGTGTTGTAGACTAATACAAGAGGTGGCCACACGCGCCGCCTTCTACAACAAGAGGAAGTTGCCCGGCAGCCCCAAAGGGGTGGTGGACGTGTCTTTCAGCTCCGACGCCTCCTACGACTCCTCCGCCGCCGCATCGGTTTCTTCATCGCCGGAGCCGCTATTCAAGAAATTGAAACCAAAATAAATTCTCATATTTCTTTTTTGCTTTTTAATTTATTTGTCATTGTAGACTATAGGTGAGAAAATTTAAAAAATATATATTAATATTAATATATATGTTGAATAACATTTTGTACGGAAATTCTAAATATGAAGTGCATTCCATCTTTGCATTTCGATCCAAATACCAAGTATCCCACCTTCATTGGAAGAGTATAATTTATGTATAAAAATGGTGGGGTATGCAAATCTTGCCGGACTAAGAACTAAATTTGGTCTCCCTCTCGAGTTATAAATTATGGATCCGTCCCGAGTAATAAATTATGGATCTGTCCGTGAAGACCGTTACATTAGAAGCAAATGTGGTAGGCATTTTACACCAATATTATGAACTTATGCATATCTAGTTTATTTATATGAATTTTTAGTTGCAATTATTCCCTCCGTCTCAATATAAGCGGCTCATTTTTTTTCAGTACGATTATTAAAAAAATAGATGATAAAATATAAGAAAAATAGTTGATAAAGTATTAGAGAGAAAATGAGTCAGATAATGAGAGATAAGATAATAAATATGAGAGATAAGATAATTGAAATAATAATAAAGTAATTGAGAAAGTAGGATACAGAAAATGATAAAGTAAGAGATATTAAAATTTACTAAATTTGGAATTAGCCACGACGTTTCAATTAAAAAAGTGAACTTGTATTAAGGGGACGGAGGGAAAAATTAGGGGATGATTTTATATAAAATCTATATATAATTAGGGGAGAATTTTATGGATAAGAATTTGAGAACCGGTGAAAAAGATAGATGTGTGGGAAAAATGTAGAATTTGTTTGCATGTTAGGGAGGGAATTTTTGGTCTTTTTTTCTTTTCAATATTTGACCTTTTTTTAGGAGCTCTAATTAGGATTAAATTTCTCTAATTTAGAATAAATATTGATCCAATTTGAACCAAAATTGGTAATAGTCACTATCGAACAATTTGGCCTCCTATATATCACATTAATAATGATTTTGCGCATATCATTAATCATTATTATGAGATCGAACTTTATATCTATCATTCTTGTACGAGTAAGAAATACTACTAATTAAATTATATGTTTGTAGAATTTATTTTGAAATAATGAGTATCATATTTTAACCCCTAAGATCTCTCACAAATTACTACTCCTCCGTCCCGACCGACTTCTCTTGTTTGGTTTCGGTACGGATATTTTAATAAGTGCGTGGTTGTGTGTAGAAGGGTAGTGATTGTGTGTAAAAATTGGGAGTTTGTTTATTAATTAATTTCTTTTTTATGAAATAAGACAAGTCATGTGAGACGACCAAAAAATAAATATAGGACAAGTCGGGCGGGACAGATAGAGTGTATGATTCTTTACTAATGGCCCATTTTTTTAAGTATAGATATTTCACTATAAATTTAATATATGCATGTGAGTAATTAATGTACTAAATGAAAATCTAGCAATATTTGAAGACAAATTCGCTTTTCCACAATTTTTTATTCAAATAAAATAATGTCAATTATAACACTTGTAAAATCATTATACGATACATAAGAGTTCAAATTATTAGATCGAGAAATTTTATCGATTGGGACCATCGAGGTGGGGGTCATACATATTGCATAAGAAGGTCAAATCAAATTACATGTCACACATATATTAGAAGCCTAAAATACTATTCCCTCCGTCCCACCTGATTTATTTGTTTTTTTTCAGCACGAAAATTAAGATTAGTTGGTGGTTGTATCTATATCTTTCTTTCTTTATTGTTGAGATATTTGATGGTATATGTCGGGTTTTTTCGTACCTAGGTTGGACTAAGTTGAGCATGTTGTACACAGTAGTCAGATTCACTTAATATACACATTGAGTAGTAGTTGTGGATTTTTCTCATTATCAAAAGAGAACGTAAAATTAATTAATTTTTTTAATTCCAAATGATATTCTAATGAAATGAAGCCCTAAAATACACTATGAAACATGAAATTCTTTTAACTAACAAATCTGATTGCAAGAAGATTCTCACATCCAAAATCATCTCTTACGTTTGTTTTCCTCAATTATGCACACCTTGTGAGTGTGTGGGTGAAATTAATTTTAAGGATGTAAAAATAATTTTTACCCCTTTTTATATTCACTTTAAAAGGAGTAAAAATGGATTTGTATAGGAATGGATCATTTTGTTTTGTGTAAAATAGGGCAAAAGGGTTGAAGTAATGGCTTAAAAAAAAGAGGATTCTTGCGCTTTTTTACAGAGAAAGTATTCGTTTTTTCAAATAAGTTCCTTTCGCAAAATTAAAATACTTCAACCGGTACAAATAAGGAATAAAATAATTTAAAGCATTTGTATTCAATTTATGACAAAGCTAAGTTTTCATCGATACGGGTTAATAGAGAGTATTCGTCGAATCAAAGTATAAACGTAATTAAGAGGAGATTACGTGAGAAATTATGTACGATTTGATTCACGCAGATAAACATTAAGAGAGATTAAGAGCGTGTTTGCAAATACTTACTCGAAACATTTTTTTTATTTACTTATAAAATGTAAAATACAGATAAATCTTTTGAAAAAACATTTTCAAACACTCCAAAGGGCAAAAGCATGAGAATGTTGAAATTGGGGTCGCATACTTTCAACTTTTGGCCTATTGTATAGTGTGCTTTTGGTAGTTAGGAGTATGGACTTTAGTACTTTTTAAAATAATTATATATAATTAAAGGAGAAAAAGACAAATATTGTAATATTAATAATAGGACATTTCGTTAAGCTTATTAATTATTATAAGATGCTAGATCTTATTACTCTTAAAAAGTTGTTAGATAATATTTCATCCGTCCTGTTATTATTGTCCTCTTGGGTTTCAGCATTGAGATTACGAAATTTTGTTTAAGTGTGTATTTTATGAGTTTTAAATATATTAATAAATGAATACAATTTTCGAGGAGTGGATGGTGGAAGAAATGAGAATTTATCCAAATTTTTTGCAGGGCATAGTTGAGGCAATCGATTTTTTTCTGTTTTTTTTCATATTTTATTTTAAGAAATAATCTTAAATTTTCAAAAAGTTAAAAATTATAAATTTTCGAGTACGGAGTGAAACGAAAATCGTGTGAGAGATAAATTTTTGGAGAGAGAGAGTATGATAATGTGGTGATGAATATTAAGGAGGGACCCACTTTATTTTTGTTTAATAGTAGTTTTTGTTATTTTAAGAAAAATGACAGTAATTGCGGAACAATCCAATTAGAAAAATAGGACGATAATAGCGGGACAGAGTGAGTAATAAAATTATGATTATGACAAATGGTTAAAGATAAGAGGGTACTCATGTCCCTTTCAAAGACAAAAAAAAAACTTGTCTATGCTAAAAAAGATTTTATATTATTTCATAATATTCGGACGTGATGAACACGAAAAGATTTACGCATTGCACACTTCAAATAAAGTCCGTAAATATGGAAAAAAGAGTTGGAGAAACGAGACATAATTGTAATAAAATGATTAATTCCTCAAGATTGATGCTGGGCAGTACACATGCCATTGTGTCTCTGGACTCAATTTGGTACACCACTTCCTCTACATTGAAATCTACAATTTATTTTTTTTCTTAATTTCCACTTTTTAATAAATAAATCCCACTAAAATAAATAAAAATTCCACTTAAAATAAAACATTCATTAATTAATGCTATTCTGACCACTTCAAATTTTGAGTCCCCAGAGTTCATATGTGACAAGTCAGAGTTTGTGGACCAGTTTTTGAAATATTTCCTCCCATCCTACCCAATCTTCTTAGCTAATTAATTACTCCAACATATTATAATATAACATAAATAATAAACTAAGATTATATATATATATATATATATATATATATGATCATGTGAAAACCTACAACGTGAAAACTGCGAATCATACATAATCCTTATATAATTTATGCATAATCGTTATATATTTTATCCAAAAAATATACTCTCTCCGTTCCACTCCATTAGTCCATTTTCTTTTCGGCATGGAGATTAAGAAAGTTGTTTGTTGTGTGTAAAATAGATAAAGTAATGGAGTCCACTTGAATATATTAGAGTATTATTTTAAGTTAAAAATGGAAAGTGGACTAATGGAGTAGAACGACCCAAAAAGAAAAAGTGGACTAATGGAGTGGAACGGAGCGAGTATAATTTTTCATTATACATATTTTTATGTAGAAGGACAAAAGTATAAAATTATAGATTTTTTGAATAAAATATATGACGATTATGCATAAATTGTATAAGAATTATATATAGTTCGCAATTCTCACGTTAATTGTGAGTTCACCAGATCCACACCATATATATATATATATATAAAAGTTGGTTCATGCATATTTCTTCCTAACAACCCTAAATTTGTGAATACATTAATCATATAAAACTTGAATTACGGAATGCAGGTTTTCCTCATCCTACAAAAAAAATCGAGTTACGATTTTTTTCTTAGATGAAGTATGAAAACGTTCATCTAAAATTCTTATATCAACATTGGTAAAAGCATGGCCTAGGTATTAATGCATACTACATAAAAGTCAAGAATTAAGTCCAAGTTCATATTCTTTGATACTTAGATTGAGATCGAAGTCTCAAGCCTAACTGTCGAACACATTATTATTATTATTAAAGTTTGATGTAACATGTTGTCGAACTTCGAAGTAAATATCTCCATACTTTGCTTCATATTTGTCGAACTTCAAAGTTCATATTTTATCATGTCTAATCATCTTACTTGCATGCTCATAGCTCAAATGAAAAAGGAAAAAAAAAACACATTATGTTCAAATGAAAAATTAGGTGAAATTACGTTTTTGACCTTTATTACGTAAGTATAAATTCAAAATCATAAATAAATAATAAATGTAAAAGATATAGCACATGTATGTACATATCTAGAATTAATGCAATTACTCGTAAAGATATAGTATAATTTAGTTCGTAACTTGTTTATAACTTTATACGCTCTCAGTTTCAATAATCTTGACCAATATTCCATTTTGATCGTTCTAGATAAATTATTAAATTTCTTTTTTTAACAAATTAATACATTTTATTTTTTTATGAGACCCGCAACTTTATATTACTAAATGCAACTTTCTTTAAATCCGCACCACAATCAAAATGTACAAAATAATTGGAACGGAGTGAATATATTTTAAGGATATTTTGACACTATACATCAGTAAAATAAAACCTTGATTAGTCACATTCATAGCGATTGAGATACATGTACAAGAAAAATAGATTCAAATCTAGAGTAATTTAAAATAAATAAATAAATAAAATCTTGATTTCAGTATTTTCCACATTTCAATTTACTTTTCAGCTTTAAACTATAATCAATGGTAATAATCCCTTTTACTTTTACCTTACCCCATTATTCAATTCATCCCACACCAAGAATTTCAAACCCTCTACATTGACAAATGACATAAAGCCAGATAACAAAATTCAGAGATAGAGAGAGAGATGATGATGTGTGTGTGTGAGAGAGAGAGAGAGAGAGAGAGAGAGAGAGAGAGAGAGAGAGAGAAGAAGAGAGAGAAAGAGATGCAGGAGTTGTTGCAGGGAAGAATTGAAGGAAATGGCCCATAAATAATGATCTTGATTGCAACGAGACTTGGGCAAAAAGATAAGGCCTATTTCATCCATCTCTTTTGCCACGCACATTTAAAATTATTATCAACTATACTACTTTTTGGTTTGATTTTTCACGAACAAAAACAAAAATTGGGACGTAAATAAATAAATGTTGTGTGGGTTTGCAATCGATATGTCTCGATCTTCATATAATTCCAAGCATTAGATTGTAAAAATACAACTAGATTTGTTAGAAATAGTGTGGGTCTAAAATAGAAAATTGTTTGCTTTGGGCCGTACACGTGGTCCATTTCGATGTGGTCCAATTGAAAGACAATTTTGGCGCCCTCTTAACACAATTTTGAGTTTGGGGAGGGAATTGTGGATCGAAAAGGCGTGGGTCGGTACGGTATACTGAAGCTTTTCACCATTACAATATATCATATCGAAATATGTGATATAAAAATGCCAGTGTATACACTCTTTTTTGATATACCGTACCGAAATCTAGGACGTCGTACTTTCAAGCTATATCGATGGGGTTAATTACAGTAATTTCGATACTGCATGGAATCTTCGACGGATAATCCTAAATTTTCTATATATTAAAATTTTTTACCTCGTTGTATACATTGGAAAATGATTATATGGTCATATTTTTATTGGGTTAGTAATTATTATGTTTTAGTTGTAAATTGTAATAAATCGGAAATCCAAATGGCTCTAGCTATGGAGTATGGATGGTCAGTCTAGTTTTAAAGTGTACATAATTTTGGTCCGGGCTGAAGATACAGGGCTGGGCTAATGAATTTGGGCCGAGCTAGTGATACTGCTTTAATAAAATGAGGCCCAATCACATAATAATAATAATAAGAATAATAATAATAATTTTCATAGAATATAAAATTGTAAGGGTATATAGTAAAAAGTAGTACTCCATCTGTCCCGCCATTATTGTCATACTTTATTGGGTTGTCCTGCTATTACTGCCTTTTTTTCTAAAATAGTAAAAACTATTTTTAAACAAAAAATGAAGTGGACCCCTACTATTTAATATTCATCTCCAAATTATCACTCTCTCTCTCCAAAAATCTATCTCTCACACGATTTTCGTTCCACTCCGTATTCAAAAATTTATGATTCTTAACTTTTTGGAAACTTAAGATTATTTCTTAAAATACAATATGAAAAAAAAAACAGAAAAAAAAATAGATTGTCTCAACTATTCACTGCAAAAATTTAGATAAATTCTCATTTTTTCCACCAACCTCTCCTCGAAAATTGTGCTCATTTCTTAATACAATTAAAACTCATAAAATGCACACTTAAATAAAATTTCTTAATCTCCGTGCCGAAACTAAAGGGGACAGTAATAGCAGGACGGAGGGAGTAAACTACTCCTATTCCATTATTAGTGTCTAGTTTTTTTTTTGGGTACGGAAATTTAAAAAATAATATTGCATGATTTATGTTTTTTAATTTTTAAATAATTAATTTGTGAACATAAATTTGCTGCCTTTAAAAACAAGACGCTATTGACGGAACACTTTTTTTCGGGAGTAGTACGTACATTTGTACTCTGCCTGTACTATAACTACATAAACACAGAGCGTGAGAATCAAAGCTAGATGCAAAATTACATAATATTATGGGAGATTTTTTACTGTAGCCAAACAGTAGATATATATATACATTTATAGCCAACTGTTAAAACAAAACACAAATATAGCCATTTTGTCTTTATCCGGCGGGGCCGATGGGAGGGCCGATGGGGGCCGATTCCATTAAAAAAAAAAAAAAAAAAATTTAAAAGGCATCGGCCGATGGCCCTCTTCATTGTGAAGGGCCTAAGTGAGAAGAAAAAAACATTTTTTTTTATGAAGAGCCTAAGTGAGAAGGAAAAAAAAAATTAATAATAAAGGAGAGTTTAAGTGAGAAGGAAAAAAAATAAAAAAATAAAAAATATAATGAAGGAGGGAGGGCCGATGGTCAGAAAAGAAAAAAAAAACAAAACACAAAAATTAATAATAAAGGATAGTCGAAGTGAGAAGGAAAAAAAAAAAAAAAAAAGTATAATGAAGGAGGGAGGGCCGATGGTCAGAGAAGAAAAAAAAAACAAAAAAAAAATAGAGGGCCATCGGCCCTCAGTAAAAAAAAAATGAATGTCTGATGGACCGATCGGCCCCTCATCGGTCCTCCCATCGGCCCCGCCTAATAAAGACAAAATGGCTACTTTTGTGTTTTATTTAAGTTGCAAGCCATATTTGTATTTTTTTTTTCGGTTTTGGTCAACAGAGGGTATTACCACTAATATTATCATGAAGCTCTGATTTCATTGGAATGATAAATTTTGAAGTTAAATTGTGGAACACTTATATATACAACTCACTATGCTTTTTTTATTTTATAAAATTCACAGTTGGATCCACGCATTATAATGTTCTTAGTAAACCCCAAATATTCCATCTGCCAGTAAATAATTAATTACAATATTATTATTCATTAATCTATAATATATGTTGCTCATCACAATGTTTTCTTTTCGAGAACACCGGGTTATGCATTTTTAGTTACTTTTATAGTTCAAAACTGGATCCAAATAAAGCGGATCCAAGAATATAAATTAAGGCAAGCAAAATATACAGTTTTCGAAATAAAAGGGATGAAATCGATCTAAAATCTTGTGAAATAATAAGATTATTTAAATAAAACACTAAAAAATCGAGATTAGACATGAGATAATTGGTACCCCATTAGATCGGACAATGGTCACAACTTATATAAATGAGATAATACTCGACAGTATAGTTAAACTGACTAAAATATCCATAATTTTTACTATTCAGACTCGTTGAGTGTCATTCCGAACATTTTTGAATGGACACGATCTATCATGATCGAATCAGATTTAATTCATCAGAAAGTGAAAACGATAAGGGCATTTTAATCGATCCGAAAATATTGTGAATTTGTCGATTCTTGTTCTTTACCTATCGAAAAATGTCTATTTTTTATCATTACAACTTTTTTAAAATTATACAATCACATTATAAATTCACACCTCAACAAATCTAAAGTATACACCTAATAGATTCCTCCTATTTCTCCGAGAAGATGGTGATGGTGACTACTCTTCTTAGGAGAGAGAAAGTCACTTGAAAAAGACATGCAAACAAAGTAAAGTGATTCGTAATCTTAAAAAGAGAATCTTGGTACAAAGAATCTTAAGCAGATTCCACCACCCGTGGAAGAAATTGAATTTGATTGATCTCCAAAAATCATGAGTTTTGTGCGTTCTTCATCCCCCTCCATTTCCACTTCACTTTATAATTATCGTGTTACTTTACGTTTCTAAGTAGACATTTTCTATATTGTTCTTATTCGAACAACATAGAAAATGTAAATCACGTTCGATAAATTCTATATGAAGAATATATATTAGCATCAATTCTAAGTAGTAACGTTTTTGAAAAATAAGCACTATTAATTAGGGAGGGGATTAGCATCATGTGATTCACGTGGCATGCCTAATTACCAATCATTAGTTAAGAATGCTAAACTTGTATTTTATTTATACAAAATTCTATTTCCATTAGATTCTTTTGCCAATTACGCCTAAGTTATTTGTGTACGGTTTTTTTTTAATCTAATGTTTCACTATAAATTCATAAAGTAAGATAAATTCATCACATCAATATTGTCACGCTTTATCATGTTTATCTTGTTGGCATCACAATTGCTTGAACACTATAACACCATGTGCAACGCATAAACTTTATGTCATTTCGAAATTAATCATGTGTGACGAAGGCTACATTAAGTGTACACTAATACTCCATCCGTTCCACTCCATTAGTCCATTTTCTTTTCGGCACGGAGATTAAAAAAGTTGTTTGTTGTGTGTAAAGTAATATAAAGTAGTGGGGTCCACTAGAATATATAAGAGTGTTATTTTAAGTTAAAAAAAGAAAATGAACTAATGAAGTGGAACGACCCAAAAAAGAAAATTGGACTAATGGAGTGAAATGGAGGGAGTAAATGTTAGTTTATATAATGTAATGCAAACAACTTAGAACAACTGCTATCGTAAGTGTGCATTAATAAAACAATTCCTTCTACCTAGGGGCGGACCCATCCTATGGGCTGGGGTGGGCTCCAGCCTAGTAAGAAATTTTTTCCCCCTCTTTTAATAATAGTAATTCTAATTTTTTATTTTTTTGAAATATAGCTTAAAATTAATAGTTCAACCCAATGTATTTTTTTTATCCATGCCCAGCCCAAGCTATTTTATAGGGTTGGATCCGCCCTGTAAGTCATTTTCGAAAAAAGCATTCACGTATTTGACGTATATGAGTAAAATATTAAAGGTTAAAAAATATATACATGTGTAACGCTAATAATAATATATAAACAGTAATCATGCTTAATATTTACAAAATTTGGACCAATTCCAAGCTAATCTAACAATATATGTGGCATCATAATCATCCTCCTAAGGGCATCTCCAACCATTTACATTAAACTCAAACTCATTTTTCAATATCTATCACATCGAATAGTAATCATCCTCCTAAGGGCATCTCCAACCATCAAACTCAAACTCAAACTCAAAAGAATATTCTCTATATATTCTTTCCATACATTTTTTCAATTTCACCTATATATTTTTTCTAAATTACATATTAACCCACTCAATTTTGAAACTACTAATAAATTTTGTAAAGTTTTAGAAATAATAATTGTAGTGTCTTCTATAGTAATTAAATTCAAGAATTTCATTTAATAGTAATTAAATTTGTTTAATTACATTTGATACAAAGTCCAATTCATTTATTTTTATTAAAATAAAAAAATATACCAAGCCCAACCTAATTAAATTTAATATAAATACGTTGCAAATGAGTTGGTTTGCCAAAGATTTTTTCCACAGTCGTCGTCGTCTTCTTCCTCATTGTTATCTTATGTTTTTTCTACAAATTAAATATTTCTTTGCCATCACTGAACTAAAAAAAGAAAGATAAAGGACTGAAAAGTAAATAAATAGTTTTGCAGAATGATCCAATGAGTATTGAACAGTGGAAACTCATTTATGAGTATTCACTGTTCAAAAACTCATTTATTTTGAGTTTTGCAGTAAGAAATGGTGTATGATTGGAGCAACTCCCCTACTGCAAAATGAGTTTTGCAGTATGGTTGGAGATGCTCTAAGCAAAATTCAACCAATCAACATCCTTATCGCATCCTATGCCATTCCTACATCTTATAAGATTTATTTAGTGCTAATACTAGTTATTAAATTAAACAATTTTAAGGATTTAATTTGTAATTAATTTATATCTTGGAATTTGAGATCTTATTAATTTTTAGTAGAAAAATGAGATATTGTTGATGACTAGCATGCTTTGGGTCGCCATCACTTGCAAATTGCAAATGCAATATGTTGGGTGGGATTCATTTAGCGGAAGTTGACAGCTAGCGGTGGCTCTTCCTCCTAAGCATGCTAATCATAGTATTCCCTTCTTCCCGTCCGACTTGTCTTATTTATTTTCGCCACTTCTTTTCGCCACGGAGATTAATATAAGCAAGTGATTCCGTAACAAAATTGCGCTGCTATAGCCAGGCGGAACTCAAAATCAAATTTATTTATTTATTTAATAAAAAATGAAATCCGAAATTAAAATTAGTACTTGCATGCCACTTCTCCCTCTATAAATTTGCACCGAAGGCCACATTGCCTTTACATTCTTCAAAACCACGACTAACACAACCACAAACATCATCAAACCGGCGGCGGCGGCGGCATAGTTGAGAGAGAGAGAGGAGATGGGCGGTTGGGCTATAGCGGTGCACGGCGGCGCTGGTGTGGATCCAAACCTCCCCAAGGAACGTCAGGAAGAAGCCAAGCAACTACTCACTCGATGCCTCAACCTCGGGATCTCCTCCCTCCGATCCTCCCTCCCTCCCATTGACGTCGTCGAGCTCGTTGTACGATATTTCTCCCGCCTTTCCCCCAATTGATTACGATTCTAAACCTAATCGAATCTCGATTTCATTTTTGTGGTGTGATTCCTGCATGATTCACACGATTGATGCGATTTGACGATTGAATTTTATTTTTAGGTTAGGGAATTGGAGAGTGACCCTTTGTTCAATTCCGGCCGCGGATCTGCGCTCACGGCGGAGGGGACGGTGGAGATGGAGGCGAGCATCATGGACGGGACCGTGCGGCGGTGCGGAGCCGTCTCCGGTGTGACCACCGTGAAAAACCCCATCTCCCTCGCCCGCCTCGTGATGGAGAAATCGCCGCATTCCTACCTCGCGTTTTCCGGCGCGGAGGAATTCGCCAAACAGCAGGTGAGCGAAACCGCGAAACCTCCTCCCGCACTTCTCTCTCTCTCTCCAGTTTTTGTGGTATTTTGAATAACGAAACGGTGTCGTATTCCGGATCCGAAATTATTGGTAACTGTTTGACCACAGGAGGATTACTTGTTCTTCTTGACTTCTTCCCTCTAAATAATTACTCCCTCAGTCACGACTTTTTTTTTTTTTTTTTTTTTTTTGACGAGGAACCCGCAGCCGCTACCTTTGGTGCGCACAGGGTAAACCTCGCTCCTGTGCAATAGCCTGCAAACCACACAGAAGAATTAAACCACATTTAATGTGACGGGGTGACAGGCTCACACATAGCGTGTCCAGTGGGAATTGAACCCATGACCTATCGGTCCCGAGCCACCCACCTTCACCGCTATGCCATACTTATCTTTGCAGATTGTTTCATACTTATCTTATTTCAAAAAAAAAATGCTACATTAAATCCCATTTTTTTATGTGGCTTATTTATTTATACATAATCATCCATTCATCTACACATCTTAATCTTCGTGTCCAGAAAAAACAAAGATCATCTACACATCTTAATCTTCATGTCGAAAGAAAACAAAGATAAGTCGAATGTAACGGAAGGAGTATATATGTTATTAAATATTCCCTCCGTTCCGAATATATATGTCTATTTATTTTTCCTCACATATTAAGAAAATATTTAATAATATGAAAATTAGATAAATATTGGTATTGTAATATAAGTAAATTAAAGTAAATTAGTAAAAAGTTAATGATATAATTGTATTTGTTATTAGAAAAGTTAGATAAAGTAGTCTTTTTCTATATTATCACATTAATTAGATGCATTAAAGTTAATGAAAAATTTAGTTAAACACAAAAAATTGTGAATTAGACGTATTAATAGGCATATAAATTTTGGGATAGATAAAAAAAGAAAGTAGGATTTGTTGGTAACTGTTTGACCGCAGGAGAATTACTTGTTCTTATTGACTTCTATCCCTTAAACAATTATAATTTTTTTTATTAAATATTTATGTACTAATATTTAAATGGTTTATTTAATTAATTGTAGGGTGTGGAGATGGTTGAAAATGACTATTTTGTCACTGAGGACAACGTCGGAATGCTCAAATTAGCTAAAGAAGCCAACGCAATCTTAGTAAGTCACATGTTCTTTTGCTATATGAATACTACTTCTTCCGCGAATTTGTTCAATATTCCTTTTCGGATCGTCAATCGAATTTGTTCAATTTCTAAAAAAGGAAGTATGTCCCACACCTTTCACAACTCAAATCGATTAAAAAATATTAATTAATTAAATGGATCTCACTCTTCTATCTCACAAAATTTTAAATTATTAATTAATTTATGAATCCACATTTTATCAATCTACATCAACTTTATTAAATTACCGCGCCGAAAAAAAGTGAACAAATTAGATGGAACGGAGGGTTATATATTATTTTATTCGTATAATGTGGTCTGTTTTTGTTTTTTGTAAACTGCAAAAAGTATAAGATAGAGTGTGTGCAATGTTATAATCACACGTGGCAGAAAATATAATTTTTCAAATCATAGGACAAATGAAATTAAACAAATTTTAAGGTCAAAAGGGAATTTGATGTTAATGTTGTGAAATTTGTAATATTTAATATTTTATTTATTTAGTTTTTAGTACTACTAATTATTTGATATTATGGCAGTTCGACTACAGGATCCCGGAAAGCTGCAGCGCGGTGGTGGAGGCGCCGCCGCTCAAAATGAACGGCCTGCCGATCAGCATCTACTCACCGGAGACCGTCGGGTGCGTGGTCGTCGACGGCCAAGGTCGGTGCGCGGCGGGCACCTCCACCGGCGGGCTGATGAACAAGATGACCGGCCGGATCGGCGACTCCCCCCTCATCGGCGCCGGAACCTACGCCGGCCACCTCTGCGGCGTGTCGTGCACCGGCGAAGGCGAGGCGATCATCCGTGGGACCCTAGCCCGGGACGTGGCGGCTGTGATGGAGTACAATGGGCTGGGCCTCCAGGAGGCTGTGGACTTGGTGATCGAGAAGCGGCTGGACGACGGCGGCAAGGCGGGGCTGATCGCTGTCTCCGCCAAGGGGGAGGTGGCGTATGGGTTCAACTCGGTGGGGATGTTTAGGGGGTGCGCGACGGAGGATGGGTTCATGGAAGTGGGAATTTGGGAGTAGAATTTTTAATTCATATTTATTTAAGATTATTAAATAATTATGCTTTTCACTCCTTTTGTAATAATTTGGAAGCCTGAGCCTCGTGAAGGCTTCCAATTTATGAAAAACTTTATTTCACGTGGTTTGAATGAAATTTGTTGTGGATTTTCCTCGTCATAAAAAATCGAAATTTTTTCTCAGTCGTAAAAAAATCGAATTTTTCTCATCGTAAAAATTGAAATTTTTCTCGTCGTAAAAAAGAGAAATTAGAAATGGGAAATGGGCATAGGGTGGGTTGAGGAGCTTCAATTTTTTCTAAGCCCACTACGAGTTAGTCACGGCCACCCAAATTTTTTTTAGAAAAAGAATCGATAATTATTGAAAAATGTAAAATGTACTCCCAACGAAAAAATAAAGTTTGAAACTGTACATAAAATAAATATTAATTTTAATAATTTTAATTCATTTTATAAAACATATAGACATATATAACTTCTGGAGTGCGTAAACACAACAATCAAGCGTATCAATACATTTTCGAAAGTGGGTTAAACGATATTTATTGATTAAATTAATATGATTTTTTTATCATAAACAATTTATAAAACCTTAGTAGGATTGCTTTTGTTCGTAACAAGATTAAAGCCTTCTTGTAACGATTTGGGCCACCATTAATGCTTGTCTCAACCCACCATGATGCTTTAGATAATAATAATTATAATTATAATTATAATCCAAGAATTAAGAAAAAGGTTGAGACAAACGAACAAGGCAGATCTAACTTCTGCTTTTAGCCGTTTTTTCAGTTAAATTAATTAGTCTAATAATGAGGGTCCCACGTGTCACTCGCATGTCATGCTTCTTTTTTCACTGAATGAGACTCAAACCACCTCATTCACGAGTTGTGTTTGTAATACTCCTTCATTCCAGTCGACTTATTTTGTTTGGTTTCGATACGGATATTTTGGCTAGTAAGTGGTTGTGTGTAGAAGGAGTAGATGATTGTATGTAGAAAAAAGGAATTTATGTAGTAATTATTTTTCTTTTTAGGAAACATGAGAAGCGACGACTCGAAAAGGAATACAAGACAAGTCCAGCGGACAGGCAGCAGGAGTAATTGAATTGAGCATTTGTCAAGAAATTTGAATTGAAATATTTATTACTTTTATAAGTTAGATTTTAGCATCATAATATGTTACTAAAAAAATAAATGGGTACATGTACTAGAATGAGTCAATTAACCTTTTTTTTTTTTATTCATGGAACCCGCAGCCGCTACCTTCGGTGCGCACTGGGTAAACCACGCTCCTTGTGCACTAGCCTGCAAACCACACAGGAGGGTTGAACCACCCTTAATGTGACAGGGTGACAGACAACACCTAGCGGTCTTGGTGGGAATTGAACCCAGGACCTATCGGTTCCGAGCCACTCACATCAACCGCTAGGCCATCCCATGGGGACGTCAATTAACCTTTTCCAATTGAATTTTGTGGTTGAAAGTTATGGATATGAATCCAACCAACAGAGTAAACGGAATAGAGGTTACATACAATGCATTTCAAATAACGATTGCGAATTTTTCTCATGATGAAAAAAACACATAAGGATAGGCTCCATTAATTATCTCCGTAGCATATGGGATCCATCGCATGAAATTATGAACTAATCTTAATACTTCCTCCGTTCCATTGATAATGTCTTGTTGGGTTTCGGCGCAGAGTTTAACATATTGGGTGTAAATGGGTAAAGTAGTGGTGTAAAACTATAAGATAGTAACGCCACGTGTTTTATATGATTGTGGTTTACTCATTTCTTACCATTTTAGATAAGTGACAAGACAGATAGACTTTGGTGTCACATAATTATATTCCGCTAAATGACATCTCCACAAATCATTTGACATATGGAAAATATTTTAATTAAATAATAAAAACAAAATCAATTATGATGGGTCACATATGTCACATGTCAACACCTTATAAAGTGTGATATACAAGGGAGTATATTGTGTGACATACAAGTATTTGTGGTGACAAGATGAGTGAGACAGCTCGAAAAGAAAACATAACATTATCAATGAGACATATAAAATATAAACTATTTCATCCACTAAATATGCATATTTAACCCTAATAAATCGAAAATTTAGATCCGCCCCTATTTGATATCAATCACAATTCCTCTTCCTAAATAAGAAACGAGGATGCGAAGTACATCCACATTTAATAACGTACATTTATCAAGAGGCTGACAAATTTGCCCTATTAGATAAGCACAATATAACTTGAAATATACATGCTTTTAATTATACGATCGAGACCTATTAACAATCACATTAAATGTCTCTTCTTGTCATTAGTAGGACTTGGAGTACATCATCTTCTTATAATTAATTCATTACACACATCAATTCAACTGGTATCACATTTGATCGATCATGTAAAATATTCATTGAGTGCAGATTTTAATCAGTATATATTTCGAATGACATATAATTTTGTAAAATTATATATATATATTTGTATATATGTAAATTTGTAAAAATAGGATCATTGAGTCACTGTATAAATATGATTATTTAGGCCGTCTAATTTGATTTACAATTAGGTTATGTAATACTCCCTCTGTCCGATTTTATTTTTCTATTTCCCTTTTTTTTAATGTGAAATAATACTTTAACATATTAATAGACCTAATACCTTATTATATTTTATTTTATACATAATAAACAATTTTTATAATATGCATGTAAAAATAAAAGTCAACAAATTGAGTGAGACGAAGACGGAGGGGTATAAATAAAAGAATTGTGCGTTCTTTCAAGTGAATATCTTGGATTTATTCTTGCTTAAATGTAGTGGATCAAACTAAGTGAAAACATTATACATTTATTAATACTTCATTAGTCTCAAAGAAAGTGTTTTATTTTTCTTTTCGAACCGTCTAATAGAAAGTGTTTTGTTTTTAAAAAAATAAATAATATGTGGACCAAAATTAACAAATTAAATAATATACACCACTCAATTCAATTTTCTTAATTTTCGTGCCTAATAAATATGAGACATTTTCTATTGAACAAGCCGATATCGAGGTGCCAAAGCTTCTCGTCGATGTGACATCTTGTGCGATGGCCCTTCCACTCAGTACCGTCGGACACTAAGACCGACTTTCGTCTCTGCTCGACTGGTGGGTCTTGCAATCAAGCTCCCTTATGAAAATTTTTATTTGGTATAATCGTATCATATCCTATTAGCAAGTAGACGTAAAAAAGTAAGGGTCCGGCCCGAACGACAAATGCACTCCTTTGGCCCCACGTAACAAACTTCTGACAGGGACAGATCCGGCTGCAATTTGGTCCGATCCGAATCCCGGTGCGGTCCCCCCACAATCTAGGGACTATCCCCTTTACTTGTAGGTATAGACGTATAGTCTAGTCCAATTTATTTATATATTTTTACCGACATATTAAAATAACTATTTATCTGTATAACTTTTCG
This sequence comes from Lavandula angustifolia, assembly GCA_028984105.1. Lineage (NCBI taxonomy): Eukaryota > Viridiplantae > Streptophyta > Magnoliopsida > Lamiales > Lamiaceae > Lavandula > Lavandula angustifolia. The sequence goes on along the minus strand of CM054810.1, from coordinate 32,590,652 downwards.
AAAACGGAATTTAAGGAGAGTTATTATTGGTAGCGTGCAGAAATATGATTCCTCAAATTCTGAATAAATTCTAGCAATACAATTTTAACTTCTAAGCTAATGGAACAAGATCTATGAAACATAAGAGTATATTTAAGTTATAATATGCATTATTGACCAAAATTTTTATAACAAATAGATATATAGAAAACACAAATCTAGCCATTGTAGTACAATTTTTCTGTCAGAATTACATTTGGCATTAGATATTTGTCTGTCCGGTGCAAATTCTTTTAAAAGGTGTCAGAGGGCTTATGAGGCGAAACGAAGACCGACGGAAGGGGCGAAGGAAAACAATTTTCTTAAAAAAAACTATAATTTTTATTTAAGGGCCAAAACCCCTCGACTAGCTTCGGTCGTCCATCGGCCCTTTTGCCCTCCATCGGTTCTTTTGCACTTTTGTAGTTAAAGTCTTCCATGTTGTGTCGTGTCGAATCCTATTTAAGGGAGCGTGGTCAGTTAAAATATAGGGTCGATGGAGAGTCAAGGGTATATCCGACCCCATCGTCCCCGATAATTGCTTGTGCATATTCAAGTGGCTCGGCCGATGGACTTTCTCGGCTTTTGTTTTTTACTATCGGCAGATGGACAGCCTCCTTCGGGCCCCCCATTGGCCCTTTGCGTTTCAAACGAAAAAAAAATTCATGGCACAAATTTCTACAACACGCATCATCCAATAATTAGAGAGATGTGATTAATGATAAAATGCCTAGATTTGTGTTTTATTTAGTTTATAAGGCTAGTTTTAAAAATGTCTCAATATTTAACAATAGACAAGGTTGTATTATTTAAATACGTGTAGTAATAATTGAAATATTAAGTATTTATTTGTATTTAATGTGTCCAAGTTCGATATATTAAATTTCATTAGGCTAGTTTTTTTTTGTGTTTGTGTGTGTGTACTCTATATTTTGATTTGAAACGTTTTTTCTTAGGACCGACTCTCATTTTTACAAAATAAGCCGATTTTCAACTAATGAAGTTTTAAGATTTCAAGAATCGAGAATATTGTTCTTTCCCATAAGGCAATAAGAATCTTTCAAAATAAAGCCAATTTTAATTATACCTATAGGAGTTAATTTTAATTTTAATTTTAAATAGGTAAGATATTGTTCCTTGCTTGTACTTGCCTATACAATAGAAGAGATAATAAAAAAGTAATATCTTTTATTAATTAATAATTTAATTGGTTAGGTAACCATTGAATCAAGACTTGCTTTAGTATATAGTTATGGTTTTTCTTCCCTTGTTTTAAATTTATTATGGCTAAAACTGGCATGGTTACTTTTGATAAAAATAGAAAGATATAAATAAAGCTAGAAAAATGACAAAGTTGGTACATGTTGCCGTAGATCCGTATAAAGTGATAAAAATTATTCGTAATCATCTGCAAGCATCACTCCCAATTCATACATAAATTAAATCACCATTTGGCAAATGTCATGTGCACCAAACTTGCCTAAAGAAGCTTTTCAAACTACGGATTTCGAATGTGTTGTATTATATGGCTCAAATCCTAATTCTTTAAGGAAATTGAGTTATATCCCACATCGGATAATTAATAAAGTTTATTATTAATTTTTCCCTATAAATAAATAGGTTCCCTCATTATTATATGCACACGTCTAAGAATTAGTTTTTAGGTCTAGAAACATATTTTGGAGACCCGAATTTGTATTCTCCTCTTTTATAGTGAATTCTTTTATAGTGAATTTTTTCCCCTCCGCCATTGGACGTAGGTTTATTGACCGAACCACATAAATTCTCGTGTTCTTGTTTTATTTATTTTCTCGTATTTCGTTTACTCGTATTTTATAACATAATGCAAATATAAAACATGTGAACTATAAGAATTTTGTGATTTGTCCCTGAATTTCGAAAGTATACATTTGGCCTCTTATGATCTTATCTATTTAATTTGTCATATAAAATAGAATTTTGGATCCAAATCCTGATTAAAGATGAAAAGTTAATCGTATAAACATATCAAGAACTCCAAATATATAAAGAAAAGAACGATCAATGGAGTGTCTATTAACAAGTACTCCCTTTATCCCATTGATAATGATCCTTTTTCCTTTACGGTTTGTCCCATTTGAAATGATCTTTTCCAAAAGAAGAAAAAAAATATTACATTCTCTTATATTTTATCATTTCTCTCACCTACTTTATCATTCACTCTCTTACCATTTCACTCTTCTTCTCTCTCTTACTCTATCACTTGCCCTACTTTCTTAATTCTAATGGCAGAAAACCAAGGCCATCATCAATAGGATGGATGGAATAGTTCAAATAAATTAAGATGCATTCTTTAATTTACCACTAGATAAGAAATGTGTGAAGGGTCAAAATTGTGATTCATATTTAATTAATTAATTAAATCTATAAAAAGGAATTTGCAAGGAGTGAGACACTCGTGTGATGGAGTAGGTCACGTGATGTATACGCATGGATTAGTTAGGAATGCACGTGCGAGGTACGGGGAAAGGACAGAAGCCGGTAAGAAATGGACGACGGTAGCACGTGGATCACGTTTTGTCGGATGAGTGAGAAGTCGTTAGGTACAGCTGTAATCGACTAGTAACGGCTCAACTTCTCCGTTCGTTTTTAGTCTCTCCGTCCCATTCGACTTGTCTAGTTTTTCTTTTTGAATTATCCGGCTCAACTTGTCTAGTTTTAAAAATAAGAAGTATAATCATTACACAACTTGCCACTTTTTATTTGTGGGGCCTACCTCTTTACACACAATCACACACTCATCTACACACAACCACTCACTCTTCTTAATCTCCGTGCCCAAAAGAAACAAGACAAGTGAAATGGGACGGAGGGAGTATTAAAAAAATGACGGAACTTTAACTGAAAGAGTATTCTTTTCATCAAAACTAAATATTTTCACTGAATAAATAATTTTATTTTTATTTTCCATATTGTATAAAAAATTATTAAATCTTTCGTTTATTAATTTTGTGAACTTTGCTCTACGGATTATGAACCAATACACACAATTGTCTAAATTATCAATTTTTTTTTGCAGTGAGTAGACGTACAGTTAAATCTCGATAAAGTAATATTCGATAAAGTAACAATCTCGCTAAGATAATAATTTCTTCCGTTTCCGATATAGATCAATGCACTAAAATAACTTTTGATAGTGTAATAACCTCGTCAAATGAATATTTTTTCTCGGTCCCAATGTTATTATTTTATCGAAATTTAACTGTATCTATTTTTGCAGTGAGTAAAAAATTGCAGTTCGACGTACAGTTAAACCTCGATAAAGTAACAATCACACTAAGATAATAATTTCTTCCGATCCCGATATGGATCAATGCACTAAAATAATGTTCGATAATATAATAAACTCATTAAATAAATATTTTTTCTCGATCCCAAATTATTTACTTTATCGAAGGTTTAACTGTATCTATTATATAGTTCCATTTCTCTCGAGTCTATCTCTCTCCCTCTCTTTATATCTTTCTTCTCTCCCATTTCAGCAATTTTTCTCTGTAGTTTATTTCACTCATGTTCTATAATATTTTTGTCGCACAAAGCTAACAGTAGAGCGATAGATTGTATAAAACGAATAATCAAAACGAAATTACTCTTAAGTTTCAATTTCTTGTCGAATATTCGCTATAACTTACTCTCTACAACAAATAAAATAGTCGAAATATCAAAGTACAACATTTCGTAATTTAGGAATAAAATGGATAAAACCAAATAGTCGAGCAAGTCAACTTTTATGTCTTACAATTACACGCTCTATATATATTTTAACAAGTGAAATACATTCTAATTAAAAATAAAAATGAAAATTAATTATTATGAGCCATATGTGTCACATGTCTGAAGCATGATATATGAAAGATTATGAAAATGTGACAAAAAAAATATCTTTATGATAGTCGAGAGGTTTAATAATTTTTTAAAATTTATTTAGAACTACAGTTAAACCTCGATAAAGTAATAATTTTGGGATCGAGAAAAAATATTCATTTAACAAGGTATTACTTTATCGAATATTATTTTAATAAATTGACCGATATCAAAATCGAAAAAATTATTATCTTATTGAGATTATTATTTTATAAAATATTACTTTATTGAAGTTTTAACTGTATAAATAAATTTTTCACCACTCAGTTAAAAAACTAACGACACGGACGCAGCGGCCGTTAAGATGTGTCAGAGTCGACAGCCTGGCTTTCTCCACACTATTCCCTTCCTGGGCCCTTCCATTTTTGTCGTCTTCCCGTCCCTCTCTCTCTCTAAACTTTTTCTCTCTCCTAAAAATATCACGAAGTGCCGTCCAGCCTGGCTTAGTCAAACCCAGCGACCTCAGTGTAATTAACTTCCAAAACGGTCGGCGATCTGAATTCCAGTTTCCGTCTTAGTCGTAAAGCCCACTACCACAAATTATTTTTTAAAACTACCCTATGTTTTCTCTGATATCGTTAGGTTTCCGACGAATCGTTTGTAGCACGACACGTGTACCTGTCCATTCTTAACCGCCCCTTCACCATTTCAATTGAATGGGGAAATTTTTTGGGAACAATATTAACTCAATATTTTAAAATGAGATGGGCCCTTATTAATCACTATCCATCCCACCTTATTTTTTCTCTCTCATAATTTCGCTCTGCATAGAACTTAAAAAAAATATAATTTTAATTTTTTAAAAATTTTAGTTTATTTCTTTATTATTATAAATTATATTGCCCAATTTTTGCTCAATGCAACAAATTGACAAATTTCAAATGTTTATTTAACATATTCTCATAATTTAGGATCAAAAGGCGCGAATTCAATAGTTGACAAGGTTTAACGGTTTTTAACCTTTCAAAGATTTGAATCAAAGGCTAGGAGTTTAATACAGTTAAACCTCGATAAAATAATATTCGATAAAGTAATAATCTCGTTAAGATAATAATTTCTTTCGGTCTCGATATGGGTCAATGCACTAAAATAATATTCGATAAAATAATAACCTTATTAAATAAATATTTATTCTCGCTCCAAAATAATTTATCGAGGTTTAACTGTACAACTAAATACTATATAGTAATAGTATCGGTTTCTCTCACCACCAAAAAATTGTAGATTTATGCATTTGATTTAATTCAAATGAACCCACGCGTCATCCCTATCTTCCCTTCCAGCTTCCCAACCCCACAATATAAATTCGATTCTTCCTCCTTACAGTTTTCCTCGTGACAAAAGAGGTTTGCCCTCTCCCTCCCTCCCTCTCTCTCTCTCTAACACACACAAATACATACACAAAACTGTATCTATATCTTCTTGGATGGATCGGATCAAGGGTCCGTGGAGCCCCGAAGAAGACGACTCGTTGCAGAAGCTGGTAGAGAAGCACGGGCCACGAAACTGGTCGTTGATAAGCAAATCGATTCCGGGTCGGTCGGGAAAATCATGCCGGCTGCGGTGGTGCAACCAGCTCTCCCCACAGGTGGAGCATCGGGCCTTCCGGCCCGACGAGGACGAGACCATCATCAAGGCCCACGCCAAGTTCGGGAACAAATGGGCCACGATAGCCCGATTGCTTTCGGGGCGAACCGACAACGCCATTAAGAACCACTGGAACTCCACTCTGAAGCGGAAATGCTTCTCCATGTCGGAGGAGCTCTCCGATTTCGACCCAGACCCGCTCCCGCCGGTTAAAAGAGCCGCCAGTCTCGGCCCGCCCAACAACGTTTCGGGCTCGGGATTTTTTTTCAACCAGACTAGCCCGTCGAGTTCGGAAGCGAGTGACTCGTCCCATTCGGGTCATCACTTGTACCGACCCGTGGCCCGACCCGGCGCGATCTCGCCTCCTCGAATCGTGACGTCGCTCAGCCTCTCCTTACCCGGATCCGACCCGGTGACCTCGTCCGAGATCGTGACGGATCGAGACGTAAACGAGCCAGCTCATTCGGATCCGGTTCCGGCGACGAGTTTGGCCGCGGCGGAAGGGGCGGCGGAGAAGCAGTTCTTCAGCGCGGAGTTTTTGGCGGTGATGCAGGAGATGATAAGGAAGGAGGTGAGGAATTACATGGCGGCGATGGAGGGGAACGGCGTTTGCATGCAGACTGACGCCGTTAGGAAGGCCGTTATCGAGCGGATCGGGATGAGGAAGGTTGATTGGTTGATGAATCGATAATCGAGTGACGGAATTGCAAATCTAGGGTTTGTTTTTATGGATATAATAATTTGGGGGAAAAATGTACAGATGATGGGGAGAAGGAGAAGAAAGAAAGAACAGCGTTTAATCAAATGTCTACTACTACTTACTTTATTCATTAATTAATTCAGTCATCATCAAATCTATACTAAGTAAAAAAATCAATAATCTATCTTCTCTTGATAGCAGCCGTGAATTTATCTCGTCATACATAATCACTAGCGGATCCAATCGTGCAAGGTGTGTAGAAACACATAGCAACTGCGAATTTATCTCGTCATACGTAACTACTAGCGGATCCAATCGTGCAAGGTGTGTAGAAACACATAGCAACTGTGAATTTATCTCGTCATACATAATCACTAGCGGATCCAATCGTGCAAGGTGTGTAGAAACACATAGCAACTGCGAATTTATCTCGTCATACGTAACTACTAGCGGATCCAATTGTGTAAATGTGATGAATCACAAGCATGCTGATTTTTTGTGTAACTTTTGGGCCACTAATGGGCTTAGACTAAACTATGGAAATATGAGTTCACTTAGCCTTATGCATGGCTCGGCCCATTGTAGACTTTGATTGGGCTGGGTTGGCTCGGCCCGTTTAATGATTACCTATATATCTGCTGATGGTGTGACTAGAACATAAAAACAGGTCTATGTTTAATGCAACAATCGGCTTTCTTCATTCGGAGCTATTAATTTTCTTGTTTTAATATTTTGATTTCTAAATGAAATAATTTTAGAACTTATACAATTTAGTTTGCAGGCTAATTTAGTATCGTAGCCCGTGAGGGTTGAGCTGCATTTTCAGTAGCCCCAGTATTAGTAAAGTAATATAATTCCGAAAATTTAAAATCTCATGTTTGTTTTGATTTTAACAAAATTAAGGAAAGTAAAAAGAATCCTTAAACCAAGGATTTTAGATAGATATTTACAGATTCTTTTTCCATAGATAAACCTAAGTAATCTTAATCCATAAAGCTTTTAATATATATCACATATCGAATCCTATTAAGAACAGAGCATAATCAATACGCCGCTATTCCCGCTATTTCTTCTTCATCTCTCGCTCTCGTCGTCTCTTATTCCCAGAGCATTGTCTCTTATTCCCAGAGCATAATCCATCTATTATCTTTCTATTCCAGGTATTGTTCTGAATTTTTTCTAATTTTTGTGAGATTAATTATGTATATGCTGCTGGAGAACATATTTGAGATTGTTCTGTCTAATTTCTAATGTTCTGTCCGTTCCTTTTGTTTCGTTTATTTTTTCTGGTAAATAATAAATGAAACGTCTAAATGTTTAACTATATAAATGATATTAAGGTAAGAAATTGAACTCTGTTTCTGATGCATTGGCATTTATTTTGTTGAAGGGCAAGAGATTGGGTTTTGGTTTGATTAATTTCTGAATTATGTAGTTTTGATCATCCCACCATCCACATTACTAATCAGTTCATATTTTCTAGTTATTAGATAGTTGAGAATGAGTCTTGAATCCTATAAAGAGGGCGAGAATCTGAGTTAGTTGATATTGTAGAGTTCCATTTTTCCTTAGTTTCGCAATATGCCTCTTCTTCTACAGCCATGTTTAGATTCCACCTTGCTTGTCGTCATGTTGCATGCAGGTACCCATTCCTCCCAGCAACATCTACACCATCAACGACAAGCTATCTCCTGAGGCTGCAGCAGACGACTATGAGGAGCGTCTGAAACTTCTTGTTTCAACCACCACCGGCTTCCCAAAATTCGATATACACCTTTAATGAATAAACGCTGCAGACTATTGTGTATATGCATAGTTATATGCTGCTTGTTATGACTTGTGAGCTATTTAATCTTTTTAAGTTGTATTTTTTTATTATTAAATATGTTCTCATTTTACTAATTTGTAAAAAATAAGACTCTTAAATATTTAAAAATAAAATAGAATCCGAACAATTTCCTTGTGTTTTCCAAACACAGGGCAAGTAATCTATTTTCCGCAGAATCACATTCCCCAGAATCATATTCTACATCAACTTTATTTTCCTGAATCATTTTCCGTAGAATCATATTCCCCATAATCATATTCCCTAACAACTTTACTTTCCTCACAACCAAACGGGCCCTATAAGAAAACACAAATCTAGCTATTATAGTACAATTTTCTAGCACAATTTGCAGTTGGCGACAGATTCTGTTAAAATGTGTCAGAGGACCGATGAGACGAAACGAAAGCCGATGGAAGGCAGAAGGAAAACAATTTCCTTCAAAATTTTTCGTCGGTAATAAATTTACCGACGGAATATTTCGTCGGGAGAATGTCGTCTGGTATTCTGTCGGGGCGTAATCACCGACGTTTTACCGACGGAATATATCCGTCGGTAAATCGTACTGACGGAAAATTCCGTCGGCAATTTTCGATCTGTATCGACGGAATCCCGTCGGTAATGTTTTATTTTTTTTAATAATTATTTTTATTTTTTCGTACCCAGTTCTCGACAACCTACATTTTTTTAACCAACCAACACATCACATATATATAACTATTCAAATCAAGTCAAAAGCAAACCGAAACGAAAATATAAATATATAAATAATCAAATCCAAATATTTAGTATGTATACATAAACATAAATAAGTATATCATAAAGAGGTGGGAGGAGGGTATTGGTTGCTGTCGTCTGGAGGGTCTCGTCGGCTAGAGGAACCCATCAACGCCATAAGCTGGTCCATCTTCGCATTCATGAATGCGACCTGCTCCTGGAGGGTCCTCCTAGCTGCCGACTCCTCCTTCAGTCGGTGCATGATCTCGACATTGCTCTGGGAAGGGCCAAGTGAAGAAGTAGAAGAGCGACTGGCGGCGTTGATGTAGCTGCTCCATTCCTCGTCGAAACCGTACATCCGCTGCTTCTTGTCCCGAACCCCTTCCAACTGCAGATAAATAGCATTTTTATCCGCGTTGGAGCCTTCTTCAGCAACAATCCGCTCCACCTCCGCCTATTACAATATAAAAATAGAAATTCGTCAAACTCAAAATTCTAGAAAAATATTCTGTATATTGTAATTGGGTGCTTACATGAAGTCTCGCCGTCTTCATGTTGAAGAAGCCTTCACCTTTGTAATGGAGACTATGGAAAGTGTCAAATGCGGTGGACTCTAAGGAGTATCCCCTCTGAGAAGCCTATTTATTACATGCATAAACAAAATTATGTCAAAACAAAAACATAAGAAGCTAAAAACTTATAAAATGAGACTTACCGTAGACTGGGAGTACTGCAGGGCTAATCGGGACCCACCTTTGTGCTTGCTCATCCCGGCGCCCGGCTCTGGCTCTGACCTGCGGCACTGGGAAGCAGTCTCCGACTTTTGGAGTACCTCTGGCCGCATCCAATACTCATTGAGGGTCGCCCACCTCTCTGTGTTGATGTAGTCCGATTTTTTAGGGCGGCCCTTCTTTGGTGTCTTCAGTGACATTCACAAAACCATAAGCCTCAATTTGACTAAGTATATCTTCTCATGTTCTCATGTCAGGGGTAAACGTGCTACAACTTTATTTCTCAAAAAGTAGAAGGCAATAGTTGGGAGTTGGTGATTCCCTTATAAACATAGGACAAAAGAGATCCCGAGACAAACAACAAATGACCAAAGTAAAACAACCTACAACACCTGGACATCTATACTTTAAGCTTTAAAAAGTTGTGGATTTGGATCTACACATTCAAGACTTGATGCAATCCAACATCTTGTCATGTAAAATGTCATATCTTTGTGAAACAAACCATGTGAAGCATCCTATACGTGACAAAGCTAAGATATATCATAATTTTATTGCAATCTTGTTAATAACAAATTTGGAAAAAGAAGTGACTATATGTAAAAAACGTGTACTGTTGAACAAACCAGAGCATCACAGGAAGATCATTGAGTTCATGGATCGACTCAAGAACAATGGTGTCTTGTCCGAAATATCAAATAAACAAATTTAGAAAATGAAAATTCACCTCAGTTAAGGGGAGGCGGAGACGGCTGCGACGGAGGACGGAGGCGGAGACGACTGCGACGGAGGGGGGAGGCGGCGACGGTGAGGGCAACGGCGCAGAGGGCGGCAGCTTTGAACCAGCGAAATGTGCTGCTTCTGCCCGTATATGAAATTAGGGCTTACCGACGGATTTTTCCGTCGGTAAAATTTTACTTACTGCCGACGGATTTTTCCATCGGTAATAAAATGTTTAAAATTTAAATAATTTATAAATTAAAATCCAAGCATGCCGACGAAAAATTCCGTCGGTAAAAAAAGAATTAAAAAAAAAGATTTAACGCCGGATATTTTCGTCGTTAAATCACTGACGGAATAAATCCGTCGGCATTCCGTCGGTAAAATCGACCTTTCACATTCCGTCGGTAAGCCGACCCGTATTTTTATTCCGTCGGCAATTCCATCGGTAAAATCGAGATTTCTTGTAGTGTATTCAAGGGCCGAAACTCCTCGACCCAGCCATAGGCCCAGCCTTCGGCACCTTCCGTAGGCCCTCCATCGGCTTTGAAACGCTGACATGTGAATATCATATTCGATTAGTCATTTCAACAAAAAAAATAGAGGGTCGGTGGAGAGCCAAGGAACTGCACCTTCCATCTGCCCTCCATCGGCCCTTCTGCACTTTTGCAGTTAAAATAGAAGGTCGGTGGAGAGCCAAGGGTATATTCTACTCCCATTGGCCCCGATAATTGCTTGTGCAGATTTAAGTGGCTCGGCCGATGGACTTGCTCGACCTTAGTTTTTTTCTCTTGGCCGATGGTGAGCCGATGGACAACCTCCTTTGGCCCCCCTTTGGCGCCTCCATCGGCCTTCTGCGTTTCAAACGAAAAAAAAATAGTGTTGACACAAATTCCTACAACACAAATCACCCAATGATTGGGGAGATGTGAGTGACAATAAAATGACTACTTTTGTATTTATGTTTAGTGTTAGACTATAGTTAATTTTTATTTAGTATAATAGGCTAATTTTAGAAATGCCACTTTATTAAATTTGAGAATCTTGCTAAAATTAAAGTCAAAAGTGAAAGTAGAACAAAAACTCAGATTTCAACTTATGCAGCATCGAACACTATTTCTTATCATTATGGGATAAATTTACGGCCGTCTATTTTAGTTACTCGGTCATGTTTGGTTAGTTAAAAGGTACTCCTCTGTCCCATCGAGCTTGTCCACTTTCTTTTCGGCGCGGTAATTTAGGAAACTGGACAAGTTCGGTGGGATAAACGTGTGGGACTCATACATTAATTAATAATTTAGAATTGGTTTATGAAGTAGAAGTGTGAGACTCGTTTAATTAATTAATATTTTTGAGTTGATTTGAGTTGTTAAAGGTGTGAGACTTATTTCTTTATTTAGAAACTGGACAAGTTCAGTGGGATAACCCGAAATAAAATACTGGATAAGTTCGGTGGGACGGAGGGAATAAAACAATAATATTCTCTTCTGCACAACCAATTGTCTCCCATAACATCCTCATTTCACATTTAAAAGGAAGTAACTTTTCCAAAAAACATTCACACATAACTTCCCCCTTCTCATTGAGAGAAATATTGGACTATTCCGCATCAATATAAATAATAAAGAAAAGGAAATTTATGTAACCTTAGGTAGGCAATTATGTATACCACCATACTTGGCCAAACATAAATAATAATTAAAAAAAAATCTAAAAAGTCCCAACTCCCACATTTAATAATTATTATAAATTTTATTCTATGTTGTGGACTGCAGAAGTTAAATTGGACTTTGTGTTGACATTCAACCTTGGACCAAAATCTCCCTAAAATTCACGTCAAATTCCTCACTCCCAAATTCGATAAATTCTACACATGCATGGCGGCTAAAAACTTGACGCCATGCAAACTCCTTCTATAAATACTTCACAAGATTCATCTCTTCCTCTTCCAGGGGCGGATCCAGGATTTATTGTTAGGAGGGGTGAAATTTACGGGGATGAGTTGGATTTATCCGGGGGTTCGGGGGCGGAGCCCCCAAGAATTTTTTTTTGGGTGTTTTCGGTCTAAATATACTTACTAATTAAGGCTTATTTAGCGATATTATATTTTCTTTTACGAATAGCCGTTATATGTTGTTTGTAATTTATTCGAAAAATATAGTACAAAATCGTATTTCGACGACGTTTAGATTTAGTTGGAGGATATTACGAAGAATAACAATTTCTAACTTATAAATTAATCAAGTATTTGAAAGATAGAGTTTTTTTATGCTTCAAATGTTGTTAATTTTACTCAAAGGACAATCAAGTATAAAAAAAGGAAAAGAAAGCACAAACATAACATATAATTGCATAAAAGATATATGTTATATTATATATGTAACTCTATCAAAATAGATATCCAAAACTTAAAATTTTAGACCATCACTAAAATTAAAATTTGTGACACGTAACATACATTTTTTAATATTTGTCTAAATTAATGGCCACATTCACACTAATTCTTAATTTTTACTTTGGTGTAAGTTGACAAATTCAAAAATCTCAAGGGGGCGAATCCAAAAATTTAAATGGAACAAATGTATAAATTACTAAAATCGAAAATAATTCGTAGTATTACACGAAAGTTCGGGGGGCGGTCGCACCCACCCGCCCCCCTTTGTATCCGCCTCTGTCCTCTTCATCTCTTACAACCTTAATCTCCTCAATTTCTTAATCAACTTAGTTTTTTGTCAATATTTTAACACGAGCTTTATTAGTAATGGCTATTGGATGATATTGGATGATTTTGTTTTATTAGATGATATTGTTTCCTTTTCATTTTGTTTCCTTCAAGGATGATTCTGTTTCCTTTTCAATCTCTTTTACTTGTTCATATATGTTATAATAGGGCATGGATTGTACATTCTTACGGAGCATATTTTTTAATTATACACAATATCTTTTCTCATGGTATCAGATCCGAAATTCTGGTCTTTCTTTTTTTACTAGAATCAACTATCTTCATCCTTAAAGAATGTCCACCGGCGGCGACGATGATACAAAAGCCCATGATGGCAAAGGCATCATCATAGATCCTATGTCACCATATTACATTCAATCCGGAGATAAGCCCGGAGATGTCTTTGTCACTGTTCTACTTCGTGATGGTAATTACATGGATTGGCTCGATGAGATGAGCAATGCTTTATATGCGAAAAATAAAATAGGGTTCGTCAACGGCGAAATTCCGATGCCTAAAAGTGATTCGCCATATCTTCCACATTGGCAGCGGGCTAATGCCATGGTTAAGGGTTGGCTTAAAAGCAGCATGGAGATCGAGTATCGTCACAGTGTGAAATTCAAGACAGCACGAGAAATATGGATTGATCTTGAAGAGCGATTTCAAAAGGAGAAAGCACCTCGTGCATATGAGCTTCGATGTTCTCTGAGTACGATTCGGCAAGATGGTCAGTTTGTCGCTTCCTATTTCAGCAAATTACGATGTGTATGGGATGAAACAGTTTTAGTTACTAATTCTCCAAATTGTCATTGTGGTTGCTGCAAATGCAATATTGCGAAACAAGTTGCCGATGGACGTGATACAGAGCGTCTATATGATTTTCTCATGGGATTAGATGAAATCTATGGCCCTCTAAAGTCGCAAATCCTCGCTACGAGACCTATTTCCAGTTTAACTACTGCATATCACTTGATTTCAGAAAATGAGCAGCATAGAGCCATCTCTTCAACTCGTAAACCGGCACCGGATGCAGCGGTTTTTCAGACACAAGTTAAGAGAGATTCAGATCCTAATCGTCGTCTTATTTCCAAAGAAGGCAGGTATTGCATCCAATGTGGAAAAACCAATCATAATGTTGACACGTGCTTTGAACGTATTGGTTATCCTCCAAACTGGAACGTCAAAGGGAAGGATAACAAGAGAGATCTGACTCGTGGTGGCATCTCAAGAGGAAATGATCGAAACTCTGATGATCGTGGATCTAAACGCATGGGATAACAACCGCAAGTTGCTCACATTGACGCTGAAAAGACTCTTGTGCAGGGGCTTTCGGCTGATCAACTTCAACGTCTCGCAGCGTTCATGAGACAAGAATTTGATGGACAATCATCTTCAGAAAACTCGGTTGTTACTAACGTGAACATGGCAGGTAAGTTGTCCTTCACTCGTCCTTGGATAATTGATTCTGGTGCAACTGAACATATAACTTGTGATGAAAGTGCACTTATTGATAGTACTGCAAATCCATTGGAACCATTTGTTCGAATTCCTAATGGTGATACCATTCCCGTCAAATCCGTTGGTAGCCCGTGTTTTTCGAATAGAATATGTCCGAAGCGAGTCTTATCTGTTCCACAAATTCAGTGCAATCTTATCTCTGTTAGCAGACTGTCTAATGAGTTTAATTGTGCTTTCATATTTTTTCCGGACTTCTGTGTGTTACAGGACTTACCCTCAAGGAAGCTGATTAGAGTGGGTAAACACTGTGATGGTCTCTATTACTTGGATGTTTTGAAGCGCGAAGGGGTGGCAATGTCTGTTAGAGGAAATTCCGAGATATGGCACAAACGCTTGGGACACGCTTCCGATGGAAAATTGAGCCACATCTTTCAAGGTTTTAAGAACAATAGTTTGTTTTTTGATTCTTGCGTACGAGCGAAACAAACACGTATTCCTTTTCCTCGTAGTATGATTAAAACTTCTCAATATTTTGAGTTAATTCACTGCGATATTTGGGGCAGTTATCGATGTGATTCATTTTCTGGTGCTCGTTACTTTCTTTCGATTGTGGATGATTTTACTAGGGGAGTTTGGGTTTATCTGTTAAAATCGAAGTCTGAAGTTGCCCATTTTTTAACTCAATTTTTCCATATGGTTGAGACTCAGTTTGAGCAAAAGGTTAAACGTATTCGATGTGATAATGGTGTCGAATTCCAATCTACTTTCTTGCTTAATTATTATGCTAAAAGTGGCATTCTTTTAGAAACCTCGTGTACGGATACTCCACAGCAAAATGGTGTGGTGGAGTGTAAGCATAGACCCATTTTGGAGGTTGCTCGAGCACTCCGTTTTGAGTCGGGTCTACCTATTGAATTTTGGGGTGAGTGCATCCTCACTGCGGTTTATCTCATTAATCGATTACCCTCACCACTTTTATTCAACAAAACTCCATATGAGATGTTGTTTGGTAAGGCACCTACTTATGATAATTTGCGTGTTTTTGGGTGCTTAGCATATGCTCATGATAACAAGCGAAAAGACAAGTTTGCCGAGAGGGGGAGTCCATGTATATTTTTGGGTTATCCTAATGGTCAAAAGGCTCATAAAGTATTTGATTTACATAGTCACAAGATTTATTCTTCTCGTGATATAATATTTTTTGAGTCATTTTTTCCATTTAAAGGGGTGGATAGTGAGAATATGAAATTTGATGTAGCCATAGAACATGCATGTCAACGTGTGTTAGGCTTGGGTCAAAGGGTGGAACATATCTCTACACCTCAACAGTCGAGCCCATTAGGTGATGATGATATTGAACCATTAAGAAAATTCACTGAGTCTAAGCCTGCTGGAATTGAGCCTAATGAATCCGAGTCCATCAACTCCAAATCTGGAGTCGTTCTCACGCCCTCCGATCCTTCATATGAGCAGCCAGTTTCGGCCCCCCAAGCATCTACGACCGAGCACGCCTCTTCTCATGCGGATGGAGTTTCTTTGGAACATGATTCCTCCTCTACTGAGAATACAAATGCTATTGAGCCAAGGAAGAGTAATCGAGTCCGAACTCGTCCCAAACACTTCACTGCTTTTGATGTGGATTTGCCCCCTTCGCTAGACCATTCACAACCCACTGCTAATTTAGCCAACTCGACGGTATATCCTCTATCCTCCGTCATTTCCTATGATAAGTTTTCTAAGGCTCACAAGGCTTTTCTAGCTGCCATCACATCCCGTGATGAGCCAAAATATTTTTCCCAGACTGTGAAAGATCCTTTATGGCGTGAGGCTATGGAGAAAGAGATTCGAGCTTTAGAGGATAATGGTACATGGGTATTAGTTTCTCTTCCACCAGGCAAGAAGGTTGTTGACTCCAAGTGGGTGTATAAGATAAAATACAAACCCAATGGCGATATAGAACGCTATAAAGCACGCTTGGTTGCAAAGGGATTTACACAAGTTGAAGGTGTTGATTTTCACGAGACTTTTGCTCCAGTGGCTAAACTCGTATCAGTTCGGTGCATGCTAACTATTGCAGCAAAAAAAAATTGGATGGTTCATCAGTTGGATGTAAACAATGCATTTCTTCACGGGGATCTTGATGAAGATGTATATATGCGAGTGCCTCATGGGTTTTCTAAGGTTGGTGATAGCCGAGTATGCAAGCTACAACGATCTCTTTACGGGTTTCGACAAGCGTCACGTAATTGGTATCATAAATTCACCCAAGCACTTGTTGCTATCGGTTTTCAACAATCCCGTGCTGATCATTCTTTGTTTGTTTTCCGGCATAATTCCACCTATGTTTCCGCACTTATTTATGTTGATGATGTCTTGTTGGCTGGCAATGATTCTTCGCACATTAGTATGGTGAAGAAATACTTGGATGAGCAATTTAGCATCAAGGACTTGGGGACATTGAAGTATTTTCTTGGAATTGAGGTTGCACGTTCTCCGGATGGTTTTGTGTTAAGCCAACGCAAATATGTGTTCGACATTTTAGAAGAGAGTGGACTTCAAGTTGGTCGACCAGTTGTTTTTCCCATGGAACAAAACTTACGGCTTCAACCGGATGATAATGGTTTGACTGTAGATGCTGCACAATATCGTCGCCTCATTGGGCGTCTCTTATACCTCACTGTGACTCGTCCCGATATTGTGTTCCCAGTAAGTCAGTTAAGTCAATTTCTCCAAAGTCCTCGACAAAGTCACATGGATGCAGCAATAAGAGTGTTACGCTATCTTAAGCAGACGCCTGGGCAAGGAATTTTTCTATCTTCTAACTCCGATTATGCTTTAGAAGGATATTGTGATTCCGATTGTGCGGGGTGCTCTTTTACACGACGTTCCAACACTGGTTATTTTGTCATGCTTGGTGGGTCACCAAGTCTCATGGAAGACCAAGAAACAATCAGTCGTTTCTCGCTCCTCCGCCGAAGCAGAATATCGTGCTATGGCCGTCACAGTTAGTGAGTTGCTTTGGTTACGTTGGTTGTTAAAAGATTTTGGTGTCTATCAATCTGGACCAACTCCATTATATTGTGATAACCGGTCTGCTCGTCAGATTGTCCTTAATCCTGTTTTTCATGAGCGAACAAAGCATGTAGAAATGGATTGTTACTTTGTTCGCGAACGTGTGTCTAGTGGCGATATTCAACCTCCCCCTATTTCGACGGAGCACCAAGTTGCCGATATTTTCACTAAGGCTCTTGGTGCTGATCGCTTTCAGTTTCTTCGGAGCAAGCTGGGTGTTCGTAACCTTCACACTCCATCTTGAGGGGGAGTATTGGATGATATTGGATTACAAAAAAAATGATATTGTTTCCTTTTCAAGGATGATTTTGTTTTATTAGATGATATTGTTTCCTTTACGTTTTGTTTCCTTTTTCAAGGATGATTTTGTTTCCTTTTCAATCTCTTTTACTTGTTTATATATGTTGTAATAGGGCATGGATTGTACATACTTACGGAGCATATTTTTTAATTATACACAATATCTTTTCTCAATGGCGAAAGGTCATAAACAAATCACATTCGTCGCTCTTCTTCTTCTTCTTCTTCTTCTTCTTCTTCTTCTTCTCTCGTCGCTCTTCCTCTCCCCAGAGGCTCGCCCCGTGAGAGAGGTGGAGCGGGAGATAAGGAGAGTTTTGGATAATTTGTACGTCGAAGCGTTGAAGACCGGAGGGCCGAGTCACGGTGGAGATGGACATGCTGCAACTCACTCATTGACTCTGGATGGGATCACGAAGCCTGGTCCTAGCCCTGGAGCAGGACACTAGCTAGATCAATTATCTATTTATTTTTATTATTTTTATTCATCATATTTTATACTTTGGTTTATGTATTGTAACATCATTGTTTTGCAATTTATCCTTTATTTTGAAGTATTCTTGGTTTTATTCTTAATAATTGGAAATAATTCTTGGATATAGTAATCTTGTTTTCTTAATTAAGATCCAGTTGGATTCTTATATTGCAATGTATCTAATTATATACTTACAATCTTAATATTACATGGCAATTGGGAAATACAATTAACTAGTACATTTAAATAAGTGTAAGTTTTATAATCAAAGTTAATTATATTCTCTCCGTCCCACTCCATTTGTCCGGTATTTCTTTTCGGATTATCTCACTCTAGTTGTCCACTCTCTTTTTTTTTAGTAAAAAAATAGTTATATAATTTAATTTGTTCGCCAATAACTTTCTTAATCTCCGTATAAAAAAGAAATGAATAATTGAAATAAGATGGAGAGAGTAAGATTTATTATCACTTTCATATTGAATTACCGAAGTAAATACACTAACTACTCTCAATAAACATACTAACTATCTACCATTTATCTTTATATTGAGTGGGCCCAACTAGAGTATATACAGTTGTATATTAATTAAAAAATGGTTAGAAAAGTTTTATAATCGTGGTTAAAAGATTTATCTAGATAATCTACATTGACTAGTTTTGCATTTCTTCTCGTATGTATACATACACTGGATTCTTACATGTAATAATAAAAAAATGTAAATCATATGAAATTTACTAATCGTTAAATCTCGATAAAGTAATAATTTAGTGACCGGAAGAAAATATTCATTTAACGAGATTATTACTTTATCGAATATTTTTTTAATGCATTAACCCAGGGGCGGATCCAGGATTTTTGGTTAGGGGGGGCGAAATTTATCGGTGTATGATACTTTGGGGGTTCGGGGCGGAGCCCCCGAGAAAAATTTTTAGGACATTTTTCTACGTAAGTCTAATTATACTTACTCTTTTTGGCTTATTTAAGAGATTATATTCTTC
Organism: Lavandula angustifolia; assembly: GCA_028984105.1. NCBI lineage: Eukaryota > Viridiplantae > Streptophyta > Magnoliopsida > Lamiales > Lamiaceae > Lavandula > Lavandula angustifolia. The sequence goes on along the minus strand of CM054810.1, from coordinate 32,571,428 downwards.
TTTCATAAATAACTGCTATATTCTTCATATTTATTCAAAAAATATCGTACACAATCTTATTTTGTCAGTCTAAATTTAGTTGGAGAAAATTATGAAGACTAACAATATCTAGCTTAGGAGTTAATTAAGTATTTAAATGATAGTTTATTTACACTTGCTAATTTTAGATCAATCAAGTAATTAAAAAAAATGAAACATAATATATTAATTGCATAAAGTTATATATGTAACTCTATTAAAATAGATGTATAGAACTCTAAATTAAACATTGCCACTAAAATAAGTTACACTTAATATACTTTTTTTAAATATTTTTAGAAGTTCGTAGTCACATTAACACTAATTCTTCATTGTTACTTTAGTTTAGGATAATAAATTTAAAAATTTCGGGGGGCGAATTCGAAAAATTACGTGGGACAAACATATAAATTACTCGAAATAAACGAAAATTCGTAGTAATGCACGAAAATTCGGGGGGGCGGTCGCACCCACCCGCCCCCCCTTGGATCCGCCCATGCATTAACCTATATCGGGACCAGAAGAAATTATTATCTAAACGAGATTATTACTCCATCGAATCTTACTTTATCAAGGTTTAATTGTATCTATGTGAAAAAAACTCGAGTTTAGTGGGATTAGAATATTCAAAAATGTAACAACACACACTAACCACTATATTATAATCCTAAGAATTTTCCCCAACGGTTCTAAATTTTCAGTCACTAATTACGTAATCCCTCTATCATCTTTTGCCTATAGTATTATTAGGTGATTTACGTATATTTTTCTTGTAACGCACCGGAAATTTCCTCGACATGACTTTATATTTTAAAAAAATTATGGCTGTCGCTATCCAATACTATATTACTATTTGATTTCTAGTAGTGTATGCATTTAGATGGGGATATTTCACGATCCATGCACCCTACTAATTACATCTAGTATATATTACTCCCTTCGTCCCGCTATTATCGGCTCATTTTCATAATTAAGACGTTCGGCTAAAAGTGGTTCATTGCAAATTTAGTAAATTTTTATTACCATCCCTCTTACTTTAGCAATTTATCTCTCCTACTTTTCATTTATTTTATTATTATCTCATTTATTTATCTCTCCTATTTTATCATCTTCTCTCTCTTTATCTCACTAATCTTCTCTCTTCTACTTTATCATCTACTTTCTTAATAACCATACTGAAAAGAAATGAGCCGCTAATAGCGGGACGGAGGGAGTATAGTATATATGTACGATAAAATCCGGTGATGATCTTCTATCCCATAATTGGAGTCTCACTACATGTTTCACCAATTCGGTGGTGATATATGTATTTAAATTTAAATATTTTAAATATTCATAGATTTTGACATTTAATTTAATGATAAAAATTTGACAAATGCACATGATACCATCTAATTGGTGGGAACGTAGTAGAATTTCAATTGTGGGATAGATGATCATTAACAAGCAAAATCCTAATTATAGTTAATTTCATACATTATTTTTTTCCTTAACTGCATTCATATAATTTATATTTCATTCATCCAGTTTGACTTGTCTTGTTTTTTTTCGGCAAGGAGATTAAGATGAGTAGTCGGTTGTGTGTAGAGAAGTAAACGAGTCAAGTGGGACACCCCCCAAAAAAAATTAATATATTTTATAAATGGTAGAAAAAATTATATATGCCGTTACGCAAGGAAAGTGAAAATTAAGAAAATGTACACAAATTAATCGACGTCATGCAATAATATTCCAGTCTTCCCACCATAACTTGCTAAGTCTAGAAAGAAGTTTGACATTCAAACTTTGGACTCCTCTTCCACCACACAATAGTATGGATATGGCGGCAGTCTCTCTCTCTAACCCTATTCCGCACGTGATTAATTAATTTAAATTTCATTATTACTCAAATCAAATTCTCTTATGACAACCTACGCAGCTTCCTAGTTTTTGCATGCATGACCAACAAACATGTATAAATACACCACTAAAAACCCTCTCATTCAACACAAACACAATCACTCAATCTCCACATTTGAGAAACTCCCAGAATCTCAACGGATCATGGCAGCAAATCGCGTTTCTCTATCCCTTCTCATTTCCGTGATCCTCTTTAGCTCCTTACTCTTCGCGAATGAGGGACGTCTTATTAAGGAGAAAAACGGCAATCCGGTTGAAATTGCGATCGAGAAGGTTCTAGAAGGGTTGTACATCGAGGCGATAAAGACGGGCGGACCGAGCGGCGGAGGAGAGGGACATGCAGCAACCCTAACCACTGAAGGGATCAAACAATCTGGTCCTAGCCCTGGGGATGGACATTAGCCTTTGGGCTTTTTAATGATTTCATTTAGTTAGAATTAATTACTACAGTTTTTTTATTTGATTGAGGATTTGAAGATTCTTTAAGATTATTTTATTGTATGAATTTATTCAATGATTTATCTCTTTAAGATTAAATAGAAGTTCTATTTTAGTGATTTTGTTTTATTAAATTCTTGTTGTTTGAATGATTTTCCATTTTCTCAAAATTGGTCCAATTTAGAATCGGGCTCATTTGATTCGGCCCAATTTGAGCGCCAAATATATTTGGGCCGGTTTAAGGGCTTACAAATAAGGGGAATAATCCAAAGGCCCAACAAATTTTCCAACCAATAATTTTCAATTTTTTTTTCTTTGAAGGAATTTGAATAAAAAAATGATGAAGAAAAATGTGCTTTTATACTTATTTTAACTTTCTTTAAGAAACATCAATAATGTTGTTATGTTGGTGGCTCAAATTTTATTTGGCTATTATCCCACATCGAAGAATTAGAATTAGTGATGATGGTCATTAATTTCACCTATAAATAGATATGTTTACCTAATTGTTTAGATGTGTTTCGACGCATCATAGACACGTGTTATGGGATTAGTTAGTTGGACTAATTGACCATGTGTTTTGTAGATATTTGCTTTTTGGCTTAAGACCATGTTCCGGAGGCCCATTTTATATTTCTCTCTTTATTAGTGGATTATTTCTTCGCCGCCTGTGAATGTAGATCAACTGATCAAATCATGTCTATTTATTTTTCTCTTTTAGTTAGTCTTTATTATTATCTCTGGTGAGTTCCGAGAAACCGTTCATCGCATTTGAAGGATCCAAAGATCCTAACAATGTTTAGTTTTGCTATAATCAAATGCATAATGATTCCTTTGGGCTGAAGGAAAATAAAATTCTTATTGTTATTGTTATGAGCATTCAAAATTGGGTTTCACGTGTTTCCATGTTGTTTTCCTTCTTGCCCCTTACTTTACAATTATTCTATCATCATCTTCTTCTCCTAATTTATATCTCATCTACCCTTATATTTATGAGATTAGTTAATTATCGAAATAATAATAATACCATTCCACGATAATATCATTTCATTCATCATTATTTTTTTAGTAGTTGATCGACGAAATATTCCACCCGTCACATTCCAATTGTTCCAATATTAATTTTCGTACTGTTCTATTTCAATTATTCATTTTCTTTTTATGCAAGTTTAGTCAACTCCACTACTTAATTATTTCTTGACACACAACTAATAATTTTATTAATTTTCGTGTCGAAAATAAATTGAATAACGGAGGGCGTATGTTGTTTGTACCGGTACCTAAATGTGAAAACTATGTACATTTGATTGGTTGAAATTCATTTACATTTATGAACGAGACAATTTTACTTTTAAATTAGTGAAATAGACTAGAATTTAATAACTAAAGAATGTGACAATTTGATATTAGGTTAGATGAATCATGCTTTCGACATTAAAATTTAAAATGGTGTAAAAATTGATCTAGAAGCTAGAAAGTGCATTGTCAATTTCCCATTAATATAATCAAATAATAATATATTTAATAAATCATTATTTATCAATTAATGCTTTGAAGTACATAAAATATATGTGAAAAGAAAAAGAAATGAGATTGTGGAGTAGATACACTGTTTCGGCGCCTTGGCACTATGTGTCGTGAATTAATAATTATTATAATAAATTTGATCTACACTTAAACTTTTTTAATATAATAATATTAAAGTTAGAAAGAAATATTCATTTAATGAGGTTATTATTTATTAAATATTATTTTTGTCAATTAATTCAAGTCGGTACTAAAAGAAATTATTATTTAAGCAAAATTATTATTCTATTAGTTTATCGAGGTTTAATTGTATATTAAGTTTTATTTTATTTCATTTCAAAATGAGAATTTTTCTACACACAATTATAACTCACAACTCTCTTTTAATATACGTGTAAAAAAGAAGTGAGAAAGACTCGTCGGGACGCAGAGAGTACGAAATAAACATGAATAAAAATTCTAATAATAGAATAAAAAAATAAGAAAAGAATATCCCAATTTCCATAGGCGCGGCGCAGACCAAATAAAGGTGTATTGCCAACTCTAACGCAGCTGTCACAGACTTTCTCACTTATTCTCAATTTTTTCCCGTCGGTGATAATTATTTAATGTTTTTAATATTAATCCTCTTTATACAATTAATTTAGAAATTTAGATTTAATTACCAAATTCAAATACATTTAAGCTGTCTCTCCATTTATAGTTAATTGAAGTAACCAATGGTCAACTTATCACTAATTACACAAGAAAATATCAATTTTTGTCATTTAATGTCTTATGTTTGATTTTGGTCATGTGACGCTCTCTAATTTCTGTCTTGTAACTTAATATAGTTTTCGATTTTTGTCTTCTAATGTAGCAGTGTCCGATTTTGATCATTTAACTTTATAATGCGTTTAATTTTGGTCTTATAACTTTACAAAGTATATGATTTTGGTCCTCCAATAAAAAATGTCAAACATAAAAAAACACATAAACTACACTCTTCGCTACATGACTAAATTAAGATATTTTATAAAGTTTCGGAACAAAACAAAATATAATGTTAAAATTACAAGACCCAAAACGGTTAGTACCTATATTGCATAACCAAAATTGAACTTGTTTTAATAATGAAAATGTTCGTATTTTTGTCATGAAACTTTACAAAGACACATGAACTACACTCTTCACGTGCCTATTTATGTTTGACAATTTTTATCGGAGGACCAAAATCGAACACTTTGCAAAGTTATAAGACCAAAATATAACACATTATAAAGTTATAGGATCAACATCGATCACTGCCACATTTGAGAATCAAAATCGAACACTATATAAAGTTAAAGGACAAAAATTGGACACTGCCACATAAGTAGACAAAAATCGGACAGAGACCATATTAAAGGACCAAAATCGATTTCCCCTCCTAATTACACCTATTTATTAAAAAAATTGATTTCGATCATGTAACTGTGTGCATTAGTTTCTCCAATATTGACTTTGGTAAATATGATCCACTAATTTTAATAAAAAATGACACTTATCTCACGAAGGTGGTAAATATAAGTCGTTATGTATTACGGGACTAAAAATAAACATGAGCAGCATAATATGATAGAAATTTGAATAATGGTGTATTACTCTTTAATATAATAACCGAATAATTATTGCCAGCCATTTTTATCAAAGTGTGAGTTAAATAAAAAATAAAAAAAATATTCCAAAAGCAGTAATATAACACAAATTCATCGCCCAAAATCAGAAACCGCAGCACCGAATCCGCTCGCAAAGTCTTCTTCCTCAGCAGCACAAGTCTCCGAATTCCACTCTCCAAAAATCCAGACCACAATGCACGCGAAGACGGACTCGGAGGTGACCAGCCTCGCGCCGTCGTCGCCGGACAACAACCGCCGGCCGGTGTACTACGTGCAGAGTCCGTCGCGCGACTCGCACGATGGCGAGAAGACGACGACGTCGTTCCACTCGACGCCGGTGCTGGGGAGTCCGATGGGATCGCCGCCGCGGTCGCAGTCCTCGGTCGGTCACCACTCCAGAGAGTCGTCCACTAGCCGATTCTCCGGATCCAGGAAGGTGTCGCCGAACGACGTCGGATCTGGAGGGAGGGGAGGTAGGAAGGGGCTAGGGCAGAAGAACTGGAAGGAGATCGATGTGATTGAGGAGGAGGGGCTTCTAGAAGATGAGGAGTCGCAGAAAGGATTGCCGAGGAGGTGTTATGTGCTTGCGTTTGTTTTGGGGTTTTTTGTTCTGTTTTCGTTCTTCGCTTTGATTCTGTGGGGAGCTAGCAGGCCGCAGAAGCCGAAGATCTCAGTCAAGGTCAGTGATCTGAGCTCGGAATTTTATCTAGTTGATAATCATTTTTTCAATTAGCTGGGTTAGATTCATCAATTTTTTCCAGATCTGAGTTCAATTTCGGTTCGTATTCTAGGGTTTACGATTTGAATTTCTTCGGTCTGCAATTGATTCTTAACTGATTGATTTATGGATTGTTGAACAGAGCATCACATTTGAGAGATTTATGGTTCAAGCCGGCTCCGACGACACCGGAGTATCAACCGATATGATCTCGATGAACTCGACGGTGAAGCTGACCTACCGCAACACCGCCACATTCTTCGGCGTTCACGTCACCTCCACTCCTCTAAACCTCGCCTACTCACAGCTCACAGTCGGAACCGGAAACGTGAGTTCAATTTCATTAAATCCGAGATTAATTCATCAAATTCGGTATCTCAAACCATTCCTTTCCGTTTTCCAGATGAAGAAATTCTACCAATCGAGGAAGAGCCAGAGGAACGTGGTGATAACCGTCATCGGCGATAAGATTCCGCTGTACGGAAGCGGCGCCAGCTTGAGCACCCCCACCGGAATCACGACGCTGCCGGTGGCGCTGAAGCTGCAATTCACCGTCCGATCGAGAGCTTACGTTCTCGGCAAGCTGGTGAAGCCGAAGTTCTACAAGGAGATCGAGTGCTCCATCGTCTACGATTCGAAGAAGCTCAACGTTCCGATTTCGCTGAAGAACAACTGCACTTACAACTGATGGAGGATTGATGGAGATTGTTGGATTGTTTGGTTGCGGATTGCGAAGCTGGCAGATCGGTGGAGAAAGGGGAATACAGCTTGGAATTGGATTGCGTGGATTATCATTATCAGCTAAAGAAGGAAGAACGTGGGCTTACTTGAATAAAGACAGGGTCAAATTCGTCATTATGTTTGTTTATATTATATTATATATATAATAAAATAAAATATCATTCTAGTGTTATTATTAAATTAATTCATTAATATTTAATTATATGGACTTTTTAATGTTTGGGATGGATTATTATCTTCGATTAATTTATTTTTTTTGGTTGGTTGTTCGATTTGTAGTAGATAGTTATTATTCAAGACATTTTTTTCTAAAATAAAATGTATCATAACAATATTGATTATATAATGAATTTAAAGACTCACTTTAGATTTTATTTTCATCTTTTGAAAATTTCACAGCTTTTATAAGCAGTTTTTAGTTGCTTATGCTTAAAGTTGCTTAAAATTGTTGTTAAGCAAAAGTTATTAGTGTTTGGGACAGTAGAAAAAAAACAGCTTAATTTTAGAAAAAGCAGTTTTGCAAAACACCGTTATAAAGGCTCGCTTTTCGTTTCTTTTGACACCGCTTTTAAAAAGCCTCACGGCCAGAACATGAGTTTACAGCTTATTCGACTTATTTTAAGACAAAAAGCGAAGACTTATTTCAAACATTAAAAATTGTGCTTTTGCGGTCAAAAAGCCCAGAAGCAGCTTATTTAAGTTGTTCCAAACACTACTTTAGTTTAGTTAGCTTCCTTCTTAGGTGTAATTTGGATGCTATTACATTATCAAGTTAATTAATTGCGTGATTCAAAATACAACTGTGAGTTTTTTCCAGGTCGAAAAAAGCCAATAAATGATATTGTTCCATATAATGGCTCCGTTTTATAAAACAACTTAATTAAGTGTTTATATCATGACTGATTATGAATGCTTAAATTGAATAAACTATTGTGTTTGGATATATTTACATATAAACACTTTATTATAAAAAAATAAAATATAATTTAAAAAATTATTACCGGAGAATTTGATATGTTGAACTATTTTTTATAAACTATTTTTAGCTTATTTTCATAATTTATTCCTATCAACTTATGAAAATAAGTTAAAAACAATTTATTTTTTAAAATAAGCTATTTTTATAAACACTGTCAAACACATACAAAAACACTTATTTTTTTTAAAATAAGCTGAAATATGCTGCAAATAATTTTTTCCAAATTGGGCCAATATGTCTTATTTCTTTTCACGTACTTATTAAAGAGAGTTTATTATTAAGTTGTCTGAAATGATTGGATCCCATAAATAAAATGCTATCAGTCCCATTAATAATGTCCATTTTTCATTTTCGGATTCGGATTGTTCAATTTAAAATGACTCATTTCCAAAAAGAAAAAAAAAGTTGCTATTTTTTTTAAATTTTATCATTTTTCTTTCCTACTTTATTATTCATCATCTCATTATTTCAGTCATTTTTTCTCTTACTTTATCATCCACTCGACTTTCTTAATTCTCATGCCGGAAAGCCAAGGGACCATTATGAAAATACTACTATATGTGTAAATGTATGTGCTATATACAGTAACATTTTATATAAATTCTAAAATACACTCCATTGTCTAATTGATTCTTAGAATTGAATAGCTATTATACAATCTAATCTGCTATTCTCTCGAATTAGTACTATAGTACGCCTCATCATTTCAGCCAACATTTTATTATTAATATAATTCACTGATAAAACGAAAATAAAAAAAAAACATAAATGTTAATAAATAACCACTCCATTTCAGATCTGGAAAATTTAGATGCCGCGACAGCAACAACAATCGAAGAACACACCAGTTGAGCAACAAATTAAATGCAATCCACGAGAGAGAAAGGGATTCTCAATGCTGAAATAGCCAAAAAAAATGTAGATTAAAAGCGAACATGTTGAATGCTGTTGCTGTTGCTGTTCATCTCCTGCAGCGAGTAATGGCGGAGCAGCCTCTGGTGTACGGATGGACGGGGCCGCGCGCCTTGAAGCAGTTGTGCGTGTAGTACGATCTGCCGGAGCGCGGCGGACACGGCACTCGGTTCGCCGACAGCGCGCCGTACGAAATGTAGTACCGCTTCGGCGCCGCCGCGTGCCAGTAGAGAGATCTGCGCTGCGACAGCACGTCGTCGTCGAGGTGGATTTGGTCTCCGAGCTGCCAATCTATGGTTTCGTTCATCGCGAGGATGCCGCCGTCCGCCTCCGCATTGGCGGCGGTCGGATTGCTCGATAGAGTTGCGATTAGGAGGAAGGAGAGGATGGGGAAGAAGAGAAGCTTTGAGGCCATGGCGATGAATGTGAAGAGAGAGAAAGATGGAGAGAGAGAGAGAGAGAGAAGTGGGGAATTGAAATGAGAAGTCGTCACATGGAGGAGGAAGATAATGCGCCGACTGTATTTTCCTTAATTGACGCTTCTCTTCTCTCTCTTCATACAAGTTTTTTATAAATTATTTTTATTAAAAATAAAATATTAAATAATTTCTATAAATTATTTTTAGTTGTGTATAAAGTTGTGTGCAATAATTTTTTTTTTTTAATTCGTGGAACCGCAGCCGCTACCTTCGATGCGCACTGGGTAAACACCGCTCCTTGTGCAGTAGCTGCAAACCACATAGGAGAGTTCAACCACCATAGACTTCAACCACCCTAGGCTAATCATAGGTGACAGGTAACACATAGTGATTCCAGTGGGATTTAAACCCATGACCTATCGGTCCCGGGCCATCCACCTTCACCACTACGCCATCCCAATGGAGCGTTGTGTGCAATAATTATTAAAAAAAAATGGATAATATATTTGGGATGAAGGAAGTAATAAATCCGTACTACAGTAATTCTTTTAGTTAGAGGTGGCCGGTCCCGGTGCCGCCAATTCCGATTCCAAAATAGGTGGAACCGAAGCCGAACCAATTAATCACGATTCCCGTTTTAGTTTTAGTCCGCAGTTTCGTTTCGAACCTTCAATTTTCTTATAGCGCGGAAGGTGAGTGGCGCAATATAAACTGTTGAATTTTTAAATTTTGAAATCGTCGGTCCTAGTTTCTAAACCGTGGATCCGTCGGTTCTACTGTTCCAAAAACTTAGAACCGAAACCTATTCATGGAACCTTGATACCCGATTCCAAATCTTCTTTGGAATCGTAGTCAACTGTTCTGGAAATTTCGATCAATGGTTCGGAATTCAGCACGGAGTGAATTCTGGATTACTCCATAACTTTGCCAATGAGGGTGGTTGTGATAAATAAATTATATAGACCTTTTAGGTAAAGTCGATTTAATTTCATAAAAGCAGCAATAATATCATTACATTTATGCGTGGCAGCTCATACTCATGACATTTACGTGTTTTCATTCACTATCCTAACGAATTTAGAATTTCGAGAGAGGGGCGAAATTTGAGATTTCAAAAAAGAGCGACGAAATAAAAATAATTCACAAATTATGTATGTATATAAACTTCGACATAATTTGAGTGTTGATTTAGTTTTTGTTTCCCTGTGTTTATACAATCATATAACAAATTCTTGTACTAATGTGTGAGTCCACAAAATGCACCTATTGATGCTTATTGCAATTATTATAAACAAAGGATGTTATAAATTACTAAAAAGTTGTTTTAGGATAAAAATTACTAATACATATATCGATAAAAATTACTATTACGAGTTTTCTTTTATTTCGAGTAATTTATATGTTTGTTCTATTTAAATTCTCGAATTCGCCTCCTTCCCTCCCCAAAATTTGTAATATTGTTATCCTACAATAAAGTTTTGGACATTTATTTTAATAGAGCTACATATTTAACTTTTTTGCAATTATGTTTGTATTTTTTTTATGTACTTGATTGAGCTAAAATTAACAACATTTGAAATATAAATAAACTATCATTTAAAATATTTAATTAATTTATAAGTTAGATATTGTTATTCTTCATAATTTCCTCCAAGTAAATTTAAAGTGCTATCAAAATAGGATTGCGTACTATATTTTTTGAATGAATATAAATAATATAGCGGTTGTTTATGTAAGAAGAATATAATATCCTTGAATAAGCCATAAATAATAACTATAATTAGACTTAAGTATTAAAATGTCCTGAAGTTTTTTTCTCGGGCCCCCGGATAGCGAACACTAAAACTTCAATAAAATTCACCCCACCTAACCAAAAATTCTGGATCCGTCCATGTTTAGACACATTTCATAATAATGAATTACTCTATATACCGTCACGGTGGGTAGCCTAAGATCATGGGGATAACGACGGTAAATTACTTATTATTTAAAAAAAAAAAACTACCTATCCAAAAACTTAAATTAATAATAATAATCTTTATGATTGTACCATATGTTGTGAATAAAAATTTGTTACAAAAGAACTCTAATAAATTAACAATCCAACTTCATAATTTTCTATTATATCTTTCTCCTTTTTTAGAAAAAAATAAAATAAAAATTTAATCTTGAAAGGCAACTAATTCAGAAATTTTCTTGTACTTTAAGGACCGCTCAGCAAATACAAAAGATTCTCTCTCTCTCTCTACAATTTACTTCTCAGAAAAACCCTCTTCTTCGTCGTCGTCTTCTTTTTCTCGCTGTGCGTCAGCCATGGCTTCTCTACCTCAAAATCACTTTCAGCAATTTCTTCAGCAGGCGCCCTCGCAGACGCAGCAACAATCGAACTCTCTGAGGTAAATACGAAATCGTTCCAGAATCATAATCCTAAAGAAAATATATGAATTTATTCCCTCTTTCATCTTCAAAACTCGTCCTTCAATCGATTCTATTGATCAATTTGTTGTATCTTCTGTTTCAGGGATATGTATAACTGCAACGTCGATGGCCAGATTTCTCAGCACGTGCCCTACTTCAATACCCCCAATCTTCTCGATCATCACCCTCCATACATCCCTCCTTGTATCATCTCTAACCCTAACTTCTTTTCAATCTTTCTTCAATCGGATTGTTAATTTACCCTAATTTGATCTCTAATTTTCGCAGTCCAAGTTACCGGATTGGCGCCGGGGCCGGCGCACGAGGAAATCGGGCTGGAAACTCAGTGGAATTTAGGGCTTGAGGCGAAGAAAAAGCGGCCAATAGAACAAGTGTTTCTGGAGAACAATTTGAATAATAATAACAACAACAGCAACAACAATTCTCAGATATCCTCAGTGGATTTGTTGCACGCCCGATCAGTATCGACCGGGCTGGGGCTTTCATTGGAGAATCCCCGATTGGCATCTTCCGGCGACTCTCCGCTGCTCGGGCTGGTCGGAGATGCTCTTGATCGCGAGTTGCAGAGGCAAGATGCTGAGTTTGATAGATTCGTTAAACTTCAGGTGGGAAATTAGCGGTTCTTTGAAACTTAATTCCTTTTTTTTTGTGTCAATGCTTTGGTTGTGTGATTGATTCTTGTAGTATCAGTACTTCTGCTTGTCTGCTACTGATTGAAAATTGATGGTCTGGATGATTAACTTCACTTTGGTAAATTGCTGGTCTTGAAAGTGTTCATAATTTGGTTGCATTTTAAGTGACTCGGAGAGAGAGAGAGACTTTAATGGAGCAGAGTCAAGCCTAAGATTATTGAATAAGCATTTATTTTGGGTTTGATACTTTGATGAGAACTTGGAAGTTTCTTGCTATGCATAATCACCACAAGCATTTAGTTTGAATTACACTTGTTGTGTTTAGCAGCAATGTGGTTCCTGCAGATAAGAGTTAACTTCTATACAAGAACTACTATTTAAATGTAATGCTGGATGTGTGCTATCTCTTGCATTACATATGTAATCTGCTTGGTTGAGTACTACTATTGTCTTTAATTCTTTATATATGTTCGTTCTTCGTTTAGTAGGTAATACGCACACACATGGTCCTGGCTACAATGCACCCGATACGTGAAAATGTCATGAATATTTCTAATCCTTTAGAAAGGATATGTCTGTTTGATAATTTTCTTGAAGCAAAGATGACACGTCTCTGCTCTTACCCCTTTTATTTCATTCGTCTCTTAATATTCAAACTATGATTTCCTTTGAAGCCTTGGAATATCATGTGTATTGATGGCCTTATTGCAGACTCCATCTCCAATCATAAAGCCAATTGTTTTAAGAAATATATATTTCAATTATAATGAAATAGGTGGGATTAGATAAGCATCACACTGTTATCCAGGCTTTCCAAGCCTTGGAAGAGATGAAGACTGTAGTTCTTTGCTATTGATTTGTTCAAAATTAGTTAGTTGGATAATGTATTAATGTGAACTAAGATGGATATTTCTCTAGTTTGTTGAAACTTAGATGCATAGTATTAAGTATTAGCAGTCCTGGTTCTAATTTGAGCAAGAAAGTTAATAAATACGATTCCTTTTCCGGTTATGATTTTTGGCAGATATCTATCTCATGTTATATAAACGAAGCATGCGGGAATTTACTTTAGTTTTTTATGCTTTGACAGGGAGATCGCCTTCGCCAAGCTATTCTGGAGAAATTTCAGGCAACCCAACTCCAAACCATGTCATACCTCGAAGAAAAGGTTCTACAGAAGGTTCGGGAGAAAGAGGCGGAGGTGGAAGACATCAACAAAAAGAACATGGAGCTCGAGTTGCGGATGGAACAGCTTGCTTTGGAAGCAAACGCTTGGCAACAACGTGCCAAACACAGCGAGAACATGATAAACACCCTCAAGTACAACCTACAGCACGTCTACGCACAAAGCCGGGATAGCAAAGAAGGGTGTGGGGATAGTGAGGTCAACGACACGGCCTCATGCTGCAATGGCCGTCCGGTTGATTTCCACCTCCTCTGCAAGGACAGCAGCAATGCGAAGGAGATGATGACCTGCAAGGTATGTCGAGTTAACGAAGTATCCATGCTTTTGTTACCTTGTAAACATCTGTGTTTGTGTAAAGAATGTGAGAGTAAGTTGAGTCTTTGCCCATTGTGTCAGTCCTCCAAGTATATAGGCATGGAGGTTTATATGTAATGATGGAATTATGTGATTCTAATGCATGCAACTGACTGACTTATTCTAGTGATTTGAACAATTTGACTTGTCCCTTTTGAGTCTAAATTGATCCGAGTATAGCTGGGTGTTGTAGTGTGAAGGAAGATTGAAATTTGCAGCATCCTTATAATCATAATCAGTGGGGCTTTAGTGATTTTACAAGTTTGAGATTGTTTCTTTTTTTTTTTTTTTACGAGGAACCCGAAGCCGCTACCTTTGGTGCGCACGGGGGTAAACCTCGCTCATGTGCAATAGTCTGCAAAACACACAGGGGATTTGAACCACCCTTAAGGTGACATACACACATAACGTGTCCAGTGAAATTTGAAGACATGACCTTTCGGTCCCGGGCCACCTTCAGCCGCTATGTCCAGTTTGAGATTGTTTCTTGAAATGCTTTGTTCTTGAAATAGTTTAGGGCCTTGGATTTTGTTAAAATGTTTAAATTCTTGACTTATTGCATTTGTTTGAATATATGATGAATTTGAGGAGTTGGGTTGTTTTAAACTTATTGGGCCACATTTGAAATTATTAGGCTTTTTGATATTTTGATATTTTGGGTTGGGCTCAGCTCTCTAAAGTAGTACTATTTAATTAAAATCCCATTAATATTATAGTGGGAAAAAAATATAAACTATAGGAGTTAGGTTAAAAAAATATAGTTTCGAGAATTTAAGGATTGTAGAATATGATTATATATGATTTGAATATTACTTTAAATTCACTATTCAAACATCACCATTTCATCATGAACTTTGCAGATTCTATTAGAGTGGGTTTAAATTTAATGCTCCCTTTGTCCCATCTAACTTGTCCATTTTCTTTTCGGCGCGATAATTTAGGAAAGTTAATGTAGATTGATAAAGGTGTGAGATCCATACATTAATTAATAATTAATAATTAATTAATATTTTTGAGTTGATTTGAGTTGTTAAAGGTATTAGACTTACTTCCTTTTTGAGAAACTGAATAAGTTCGATGGGACAGCTCGAAAATAAATACTGGACAAGTTCGATGGGACCGAGGAAGTATCATTGGAAGGATGACAAAGTCTGCAGCAACCTTTTTCTTTAATTTTTTTTAACCAATCAGCTTTTAATAAACATAAAGATATTCTACTATTTATGGGGATGCTTCCAATAATTAACTAATCCACAGCCTTATCTAAGATATAGAGCAAATCTTGTAGAACACGATGAACAAATTATGCTATTAAATATATGTGGTAGTGTAGGTTTGTAGGGTGATATTATTGATAATTATTCCCTCGTCCACTTAGAAAATAATACCCCATGCAGCCGACTTTCTTGTCGTGTCAATGCTTTTTTTTCCAATCTAAAGTTTTCTTACAACCCAAAAACATTAGCATATGCAAGATTGTGGACATAATCACCGTCAATTCTTTTTAGTTATAAGTTTATAATTTGAATTCCATATCATCATTTGTGTTTTGGTAATGGAAGTGGAATTATTACCATAAAGTGTTAAAAGTTGGAAAAGAGGTAAAGAGATCTTTTAGTGCATTGATAATTAGTTGCTACTCATTATCAATTATTGGAAATAGGAGATCCCTTTCTAAGATAATATCATTTTACCATGGGACGGCGTATTGGTGAAGGTGGGTGGTCCGGGATCGAAAGGTCATGGGTTCAAATCTCATTGGAAACACTATGTGTGTCTGTCACCTTAGGGTGGTTTAACTCTCTTGTGTGCTATGTTCAAATCTCATTGGAAATGCTATGTGTGTCTGTCACCTTAGAGTGATTTAACTCTCCTGTGTGCTATTGCACAAGAGCGAGGTTTACCATGTATGCAGACTGATGTTTAACCTGTACGCAGACTATTGCACAGGAATGAGACTGCTTAAGAAATAAAATCCATTATATATCTATTCTATATATATATAATTGATCATGTAGAAAGACTGCTTAAATTAAGAAATAAGATGCAATATTCATCGTTCATGTTACTATTGGATGGTTTGAATTCAATATACTGTGAAATCCGTTATTCATATCCCGTATATGCTATAAGGTGTATACATATTCCCTATTTCCTATATAACTTTATCTTCATACCGAATTCGTATCCATATATATAATTCGTACCCATATATATATATATATATATATATATATATATATATATATATATATATATATAAGATGTGGATATGGTGAGAACTCAAATGTGAGAACTACGAATCATGCGTAATATATTTTATGCATACATATAAGAATTATGCATTGTTCTTAATTCTCGCATTAAATATAAGTACCCACATGATACAATATATATGTAGTATAGATAGATAATTGTGGGGTATCATAATCACACATGTGAAATTCCAGTTGTACATCTTTCAGAGCAATGGGATGTTGTACCACATTTTGTTCTTGAATCAAAATATGCATTCTATTCTATGCTCTGCCAAAAATGCTACCTTTATAAAGCCTAATCTGTCACCACTACCTATTCATTCTCATCCTCCAATTATATTCAATCATTAAATTAAAGAAAATCAAATAATAATCTTTTTTTTTTTCACGATGGAAATGAAGAAATGAGAAGAAATTTTGAATAATTGATGAACGACTAGGAAAGTTTGTTGTCTAGAGCTAGACAAGTAGTAGTTCAAAACACACTATCACCTTTCTCTTTTCTGTACTTTTTTTAATTCTATGCAAATTCAATAATAATTATAATAGCAATATTAATAAGAGTAATTATTTTTTCTTTTTTTCTTTTCAAAATCATAGGATTGACTCCATGCATGTGTTTTCTTTAAACCCCATTTTCTAATACGAATTTCTTTACATGACGAGTGTAAGCAGCAATCGTTGTTCGAGAATTTTACTTCTACTTGTCTCCGCCTCTTCTTCCATTGCAAACCAACTTCTCCACTTCTCATTAATCTTCACTTTCACCTGGACGATGGTGCTTCTGCTGTCTCATTAAGATACATTTTATTTTAGTAGTAAATAAAAAAATACAAAAAATGATTGTATATTTATATTTAGTTTCCCTAGACTAAAGTAATATTCTCGCTAAGAGAGTGATTTTTTCCGATTTAATATGAGTCATTGCACTAAAATAATGTTCGATAAAGTAATAACCTCATTGCATGAATATTTTTTCTCGATCCCAAAGTTATTACTTTATACTGTAATTGCTAGAATTTCTACTTTGACGATGTGTCAAAATAGGAATCAATTGTATTTGCCTTTTTCTTTGAAATGTAATTAGTAGGCTGATGACTTGTGTATGTTCTTTAACTTCTTTAATTCTTACAACTTAGTAAAAAATGTCAATTCTTGTCTAGAAATGGATTACTTACGCACTACTCATCTCTTCCCATTCGGCGATTTGAAGGATTAAAGCCATCAATTTTGCCGGCTTAACGAGAAAAGGCAACGGTATTATTTTTAGAAAATATAAATATTTTTTATATAAAAAGTTATAATTATTAGACCATAATATTAAATTTAAAGAATATGAAGATTATTCTATGTAATAACTTTTTTAATCAAAATCCAATTTAATAAAGCAAATGATATAGCTATAATAGTGCCTTTTTCCTCGGAAATCAGTATGTATATCAAGGGATGAGATTACATGTCCAATTGATGTCTGATTTAAAAAGACGTAGTTTTGTATTAAAAAAAACACTCTTTAATTATTTATTAAATCAATTTTTTCAATTTTATCCTTTTAATTTTTTATTTTTCAAAACAAAACTACGTCATTTTGAATCGGACACCAATTGGAGAAGGATTTTTTAGACTGGTGATCTAATCTCATCAATCTACTGTTCTTAAAATCCTACAACATATGATGAGATGTTCATTACCCTAATCCAAATCAAGAAAATAATTATTATTATATTATATGATTTTCCAAACTTTGAATTATTGGTAGATAGTGATAATACTATTTTTTAAGTATGCTTTGCTAGTAAAAAAAAAAAAATGGACGTGAGAGGTGGGTCTTCAATATTGCATGAAATGATGGTGAAGATGATCATGGAGGGACCCAATATTTATATTATTTATTTTTAATTTTTTCTTCCTCTTTAATTTCTTCCATATATATTTAATTATTAAAAAAAAGGAATTTTTGAAACTGGGAATCCCTTAGATTGGGGGGGAGGGAATTTGAAGTTGGAGCAGCAGCCTTGGGAAAAAAATGTGGGCTCCAAATATTTGTGATTACAACTTTTTCTTTTCTTTTCTTTTCTTTTCTTTTCCTCTCTCACTCTCTCTCTCTCATGAACGTTTATTAGCCACAGTATAAAAAGAAGAGAAACGGAAGGAGAGAAAAGAAAGGTGATGTGCATGTGATCCAACAGCCTTTGTGTTCCCCTATTATGTTGTAATATATCACATTTCCTTTGCAAAATCCCACCATTTCTATCTTGTCTTTTTCATGCAAACATCTCATTTGATCTCACTAATTGGCTTTCCATGTGATAGCTAGCTCAATATACACTTGTCTTGAACAAAGTGATTGTGGGATTGACCCTAATTTCTATATAACGAGGGATATCTGCAGCCACTATTTGAAGTATGTACTGAATAGTGCAAATTATACTAGGCAGTCGAGCGTGATAGACTCATAATAAATAGTACCGTTGATCATATGTAACGAGGGATATTCGCAGTCACTATTCGAAGTATGTACTGAATAGTGCAAATTATACTAGGCAATCGAGCGTGACGGACTCATAATAAATAGTACCGGCGGTGATCATATGTAATGAGGGATATTCGCAGCCACTAAAGTATGTACTGAATAGTGCAAATTATACTAGCCAATCAAGCGTGACAGACTCATAATAAATAGTATCGTTGATCATATGTAAGCTTGTAAATAGCCCTAAATTACACACCAAGGTCCTCAAGCATAATTGGTTACCATTTTCTTGTGAAAAAAAGAAGAAGAAGAAGAAGAAAGAGAAGGAGGGAGGGAGGAGGGAGAAAAGAAGCAAGAAAGATGATGAAAGAAAGAGTACTCTTGTTGTTCTCTCCTTTTAATGCATCTCCAAAAAGAGTGTTAAAATTGGCTTTGCTTTTCTTGATTAGTAAAATAAATTAAATTAAAAATGAGCCATCTACGTCTAATACATACACAACATGCTATTTAATTGAAATGTCTCTTGCTTTTCTTGTGTTTTTTTCTTAAAGGAACTTTTGCATGGAGACTATCACTTTATTATTCTAATTTATTCCCTTTACTTCTCACTTTTGAGTCTAATCACCACTAAATATATGTTAGTTTTCCCTTTTTTTTCTCTCGTATATTTTTTTCGGATCTCGAGACGTAAAAAGTACTCGATACGGGGCAATTCCGTATCCCTAAAGGGTTGACACAGGAGTAAAGCACCATGAAGAATTTGTAATCAAACTTTAATCACTTTCAACATTATTAATTAGTATAAGTTACATATATGCGTCTTAATTTAAAAATAAAAAGTTGAAGCTGACATGAAAAATAAATAGATTAGAAGTTGATGCAACAATTCAGACGTATTATTGCAGGACTGAAATATTGGCAGATTTTTTTTTATATAATAATATATTTATATTAAGACAAAATGAGCCTACTCTTTGCCCTCTATATATATTTATTTCATTTCCCCACTTCCTCGTGCCATAGTATACCACCCCCCTCGTGACAACCAATTAAATGACGAGGGTAATTCGCAGCCGCTATCGAAGTGCGCACTGGGCAAATCCCGTTCTTGTGCTCTAGGCTGCAAACAACACAGGAGGGTTCAACCACTCTAGGCTAACCATTGGTGACAAGCTCACACATAACGGTCTTGGTGGGTTTTGAACCCATGACCTTCCGGCCACAAGCTATCCACCTTAAACGCTATGTCATTCTAAAGGGGAAAAAACAGACCATCTTTGACCATTGTAATAATGAAAATATAATCAAACCTAAGATAATGTTTAAATATTATTAAGAAATGGTGAGAGAAGAGACATGAGAGAGAACCTCGTAGCTTGTCTCTTTATACAATTCTTTTGATTCTTTCTCCCGTTCTTTAGTGCTAGTCGTTTAGTTAGGCACGGAAACCGTGCCTTATTTATTACAACAAATCACACACACAAATCGGGACGGATCCATAAATATAAGAGAGAAGAAATAAAATAAAATAAAATCGAACTAAAGGATGAACGGTGAAATTTACACAAGAAAAACGGGTTTTAATTTCTATTAAGACGATTAGGGTTACGGATGGATACGAGGGGGTGCACGTGAGTCCCGCCAAATCAAGTCGAAACTCATTATTTATGTGATTTTTTTTTCGGCCTCAAATATTTTAGACTTCCCTTCTTTTCTTCAGAAATTTTAGATGTCGTCCCCTCTCTCTCGTAATCCTAAATTCATGAGTATTCAACTTGGGATGTAAATTATTAATTTATATTATCGACATTATACATGTCCGAGTGGTGTTGTTAAGCTGTCTCTCCTTGAAATTCTCGTAATCCCCATTATATAATCATGATTAGTATGTGATGGTGTAATTAATTAATTAATTAATTAAGAATTTATGTTTTTTTTGTACGTGTCTCGGCGGTGGTCACGTGACGTGAGTGAGGGAGCTTCATATTCCAAAATTCATAATAGATTAGAATCTTCTTCTGTCTCCTCTCTTAACATATTTTAACGTTACATGGATACGAATGAATCTATGTATGTAATAAAAATAGTGAAGATGGTGGGGTGGGGTGGGCTCCTTCGGATCCCATTTTTGTGATGATTTGAGAAAGTGTTTCGTCCTTCTATTTTAATCGAATGTAAATTATAAAATCTTTTATTTTTTAAAAAATTCTTGATTTTAATTTTTTTAATTTTTTTAGAAAAAAGTAAATGGATTCGTATAATTATCCATTAGGACAAAAGGTGAGTCGAAGAGACAATTTTTGGCGTATGAATCACCTCTAGATTGATGCAGCATGTGAGATGTATTCCCTTCTCTCTCTCTAAATATATACATATATATATACATGCATGTATATATAAATAAATATGTTAAGATCCAAAAAAGGCATCACGAGAATAGCATAAGTCGAGAAGAAAACTATAAAAAGTTGGAGGGTTCAGTGTCCATGTCAGCCGCTGAAACGAGAGAGAAAATGTGTGTGTGTTTGGGGAATAATCGGGAGAGAGAGAGAGAGAGAGAGAGAGAGAGAGAGAGATCTAAGAGAAGAAGTTTATTTTTTCTTTGGATTATCTGACACTACGCTTCTATTTTTTTTTCTTCCCAAGTTTCAAAACGTCACTACCGTCCTTCGTAATCCATTTATTTATTTTTCAAGATTTCACCATAAAACGTGACAAATATAACACCACAAAATATGCATCTTTAATTAATTTGTTTACAAATTTAAAAGGGATGCATAATTAGGTTTAATTCTTTAATGAATATGATCTTGAAATTAAACCCTTTTCTTGAGAAGTTCCTAATTCTATACATGCATCATTAGTTACAAAAATTACGTTGGATCCAAAATTCTTCAAAATTACAGTAAACATAATTGTGAATTTACGTATCTAATTATTTGTGTATTTTTTTTTAAAAAAATAGTAATTTATTCTCCGTGATTGTTCATACTGTAATCTTTATTTTAAAATTGCAGATTCCATCCCTAATTCAAATTCATTGAATTCTGATAGATATTTCTCTTATAATTTGACGGGATTTTCTTAATTACTACCTCCGTCCCGCTATTACTGTCTCACTTTCTCGAAATGTACGTCCCATTATTTTTGTCTCACTTCCCAATTTAGAAATAACTATCATATTTTCTTCTACTTTATCATCTTCTCTCTCATATTTTACCATATTCTCTCTTACTTTATCATCTATTCTCACTCATCTTCTCTTGTCTACTATATCATCTACCCATCTCTCATAATTTATCATCTACTCTTTTAATTTCCGTGTCGAAAGAAGTAAAACAAAAATAACAGAACGAAGGTAGTACATAAATAGGAAATATTTAAATTAAGTGGGTAGGTAAGTATGGATATATAAAATTTGGCTTCTTAGGCAAGACATGCAACACCAAATTCAAGAAAAGTTGACATGTATTGTCCCACAAATAGGGCAACATAGGATGAGATATTTGATATGATTAGATGAATATGGAGAACAGCCACACAAAAATTGAAAAAGATAGAGTTGATCATAATCATCAGAACTATATTCAACTTTTTTTTCCCTCATTATTATGATTAGTATTATTATGAATAGATAGATAGTCTCACACCCTCATCATCAACATAATCAGTTGGATATCTTGCTCATATTATTACTCATCATTCCCCCATTCTCCACTTGTCCCTACTCCTGCTGTAAATCAATTTCTTTCTCCTTTTTAATACTCTCCCCATTTTAGTAGAAATCAGAAATGACACTTTTTCTTATTGGAACGGGACGTCCCACTACAAAAGACACGTTTCTGAAAATAGCAAATTAAGATTTTACGGACTACATTTAACTACTCCCTCCGTCCCGTTATTTGTGGCTCAATTGGTTTCGGCACGGGAATTAAGAGAGTAAATGGTAAAGTATGAGAGAGGGATAAATGATAAAGTATGAGAGATAAGATGAGTAAGATAATGAGAGAGTATGAGAGAAATGATGATAAAGTATGAGAGAGAATGTAATAAAGTAGGAAATAGAAGATGATAGAGTAGAAGCTATGATAATAATTTTTTACCAAATTAGGAAAGTGGGCACAAATAACGGGATACCCCTTTCGGAAAAGTGAGCTACAAATAGCGGGACGGAGGGAGTACTAAAAGTCAAATAATTTGTACAACGTAATACCAATTTCTTGATTCCCACATTAAAGAAAAACGTATTGTTTTCATTGGGATGAAGAGAGTATTATACATGTATATGTATGTATATATGCTTTTATTGAAGTTTGGAATGATTCTGAAAGAAAAGAGAAGGGAAGAAGAAGAGGGAAGAAACGGAGTGCAGGCTTTAAATCACATCACGTAATTCGAAATGTGGCTTTACCTTATACAATTCGTGCACCAGAAGTAGAGAAGAAAAAGAAAATATGTTGATGGGAGAGAGAGAGAGAGGAGAGAGAGAGAGGAGAGAGAGAGAGAAAGAGAGAGATTTGTGTGGTGCCATTAAACACAAGCGGAAGCCTACAAATAATTAACAAAACACACTCGTTTGACGTGAAATATGTTTACTCTTTCCACCACCTTCTCTTCCTTCATCCTTCTTCCATTTCTTGTAATAAAAGACTAGTCTTGTGGAGGAGGGAATATGTTGCATGTGAAATGACTAATTTGACCCTAAAGAGGAGAGTATTAAACTTTGATGACTCACCCATTAAAAGTTATGGTTATTCAAACTTATATTCAGATAATCAAGATTAATATCAAGTCGATACGGACAGTTAACAACCAAGGCTTTCAATGTGTCATTGTAAAATGACTAGATTGCCCCTACAAAATTACCCTAAAGATGTAGATGTTGATCACAAATCATCTTACAAGTTAAGATTATTCGAACTTATATTCAGATGATAAGATCAATACGAGTCGATGTGGACAACAAACAACGCTTTTGATGAGTCACTGTAAAATGACCATATTGCCCCTACACAATGACCCTGAAGTGAGATGTTGATATAGTTGGTGGAAAAAAAAATAGAGAGAGAGAGAGAAAGAGTTGGAGAACAGAAGAAAACAAAAGTATATATCGAATGCAGAAACAGTGGCAAATGGTGAAGCAGAGTTATCGATAGTCCAGCAAAACAGCAGTATCAGTGTTTAAAGATGAAAGGCTCAAACAAAAAGAAGAAGAAAAAGGACAGCCAAAAGGAACCCCCCAGGGGCGCCACCGTCTTTTTCCCTCCCCCCACTCATTCCACTTATTAAATTCTTCTTTCATCCCATAATTCTTGTCCCTTTTTTCATTACGGTAATTTAGGAGAGTTGTTGGTTGTGTGTAGAGATACGGGATCTATTAATAAAATATGTGTAATAATTTATTATTTTAGAAAATGAGATAAGAATTGTGGGACAGTTAAAAGAGGTAGGAATTATTAGACAGAGGGAGTACAAAAATAATACTCCCTTCGTCACATAAATAATGTCCCTTTTTTCTTTCCGGAACGTCTCTCAAATAATGTCTCATTTCCAAAAATAGCAAATATTTACACACAATCAACTACTTTCTTTAAATTCATGCTGGAAAAATAAGATACATTATTTGTGGGAGAGAGAGGCAGTAAAAATAGAGAGAGAAAGAGAGGTTTATTTTTATTTATTTTTATTTTTTATTGTCACGGGTTTGTCTTGAATTGCCCTTATTATTACACAGTTTTAGACAGAGATAGAGACACATATTCCTCTCTCACTACATACCCGAGGCCTAGAGTAAATATAAATAAAACTCACTCCCCTCTCCCTCTCCCTCTCCCTCTCCCTCTCCCTCTCTCTCTCTTAAACTCTCTATCTCTCTCTCTAAAAATGGCTTTGATGATGGATAGTTGTGAAGGAATATTACTATCGCTAGATTCACACAAATCGGTGCCGGCCCCCTTCCTTACTAAGACGTACCAACTCGTAGACGATCCCGCCACCGACCACATCGTCTCGTGGGGCGAAGACGACGCCACCTTCGTCGTCTGGCGGCCGCCGGAGTTCGCACGTGACCTCCTCCCTAACTACTTCAAGCACAACAACTTCTCGAGCTTCGTCCGCCAACTCAACACCTATGTGAGTCAACTCAACTCGACTCGTTTTTATGCATGAAATCATAGTATTGTAGTAATTTTTATTATATGAACATATTAATGATTTTTTTTATTTGATTAAAATTAGGGTTTTTTGAATTATAGTGTTTATTAATTATTATATTAATTATATGATAGGATTAATGAAAAAAATAATTATAATTTGAATGGAATTTAGGGTTTTAGGAAGATTGTGCCGGATAGGTGGGAGTTTGCGAATGAGTTTTTCAAGAAGGGGGAGAAGCATTTGTTGTGCGAGATCCACCGCCGGAAAACGTCTCAGCCGCAGGTGGCGGCACTCAACCACCAAAGCCAGAGCTACTTCCCATACCCTAGCCGGGTCAGCATCTCTCCTCCCGACTCGGACGAGCAGTTATGGGGCGACTCGCCGCCGCCGCTCTCGTCGCCCACCGGCGGCGTCTCGGTCCTCACCCACGCCGCCAGCAACGGATACAATTATAACAACAGCAAAGGCGGCGCCGCCGCCGCAACATTCACCGCGCTGTCCGAGGACAACGAGCGGCTGCGGCGGAGCAACACCGTGCTGGCGTCGGAGCTGGCCCACATGAGGAAGCTATACAACGACATCATCTACTTCGTGCAGAACCACGTCAAGCCGGCTGCGCCGCCGAGCAATTCCTACCACTCCTACCTATTCATTTCAAACACGTCCCGGCCGCCGGCGCCGGCGCCGAACGCCGCCCTTATCGGCTACCCAAACCCTAAACCCTTCACCTCCATCAACGCCTCGTCTTCTCCGAGCAAGAGCGGCGTCACGATCATCGAGGAGGCGCCGCCGTGCCGGCCGACCAAGCTGTTCGGAGTGGCGTTGCAATCAAAGAAAAGATTGCACCCGGAATACAATTCCGCCGTGGAGATCAACAACAAGACGAGGTTGGTTCTTGAGAAGGACGATTTAGGGTTTAATCTCATGCCTCCATCTCCATGTTAATTAGCTTAATTTCCCTCACACCCCAAAACGACGACGTAAAGGGATTAGAAAAGATCAAAATTTGATGCGTCCCATTTAATCTTTTCTACTTTCTTGGATATATATTTGCCCTAAATCTATGATTATTTAGTCTTTTTTTCTAGAATTTTTTTTTATTATTATATTTTTTTTGTGAGTGTGTGTTTGTGTGTGTAAATATGATCATGAGTTCATGTTTTTTAATTTGTTAGACTGAAGAGATTAAGATTTAATACAATCAGTTACAAATTTCAATGATGATTGGATCTCAAAATTAAATCCCACCTTTTTTTGCTTGGTTTTCTTATCTTTTAGTGTATCTTTCTTTCAGTTTTGGTTATCTGACTGTGTTTCAGTCAGATTAATTAATGCCCACTTGAGAGAGAGAGAGAGAGAGAAAGAGAGAGAGATGAGAGAGAGAGGACTGAACTTAAATCTAAGCTTTTTTCAGTTCAACTGAGAGGAAAACTCAGACAGCTTGCAGCCTGGGGCAAAATTTCTTGTTTTTTTTTGTTTTCTGGGACTTGTCTGATCAATGCATTAATGTATCATACGTACAAAATAAGATTAAATATTAAATATTTGAACGTTAAAAAGAATTAAAAAAAATTAAAAATAGCCCTATACTCAAATTATGGTTAAGATTATTACACAATTTCTCGAATATCGATCTCAAATTTCTTTCTGTCATGCAAGCAGACAGACAGAGAGAGAGAGAGATAGATGGAAAAAATAAGGTTTTGATTTATACCATGAAAGCGAAGTGTTGTAAGAAACTACCCAAAAATGTTGGTTTTAAAATGTTTCTTTCATCTACACTATGTATTTCAGAAGTATCTTCTCAGCTTTTGAGATCCCATTTTCTCTCACTAAAATAACTACAGTTAAACCTCGATAAAGTAATAATCTCGCTAAAATAATAATTTCTTCCAATCTCAATATGGGTCAATGCACTAAAATAATGTTCGATAAAGTAATAACCTCGTTAAATGAATATTTTTTCTCGGTACTAAGGTTATTATTTTATCGAGGTTTAACTGTACACTCTTTTGTTCACTCGTGTTATTTTAATATAGTTATTTTTTTTTCGAAAAATAAGTACTTTGTTTGTTCCTTTGCCCGATAATAGAAGGCAAAGTGGCAATGGAAAGTTTGACCATGTAGGTCTCTTTGCGTTCCTTTACTTTTCTTGACTACTAAACGTTATTATAAAATTGTAGACTCTAGTTAGTCATTTACTAGGCTTACTAATGAATAAATAGTTGAAAGTAAAAGGAATAAGATACAAAAGGTATATTGGACAATTTCAATGGAACGGAGGGAGTATAAAATTGGACGACACATTTGCACCTTATCGTAAAGTAATATGGCCCTTATAGATGTCTAATAGAGAATTAATATTAAACGAATTGTGTCCCCATGGGTTGGCGTAGCGTGGAAGGTGGGTGACTCGGGACCCATAGGTCATGGGTTCAAATCCCAATGAAAACGCTATGTGTGTGCCTGTCACCCTATCATATTTTGCGTCGCGCTAGCTATTACTGTCCCATTTGGTCGTCATAAAAATATATATATATATATATATATTAAGTGTGTATTTTATGAGTTTTAATTGTATTAAGAAATAAGCACAATTTTCGATGAGTGGTTCTATTTTTTTTCATATTGTATGAGATAGATTTTTGGAGAGAGAGAGAATGATAATGTAGAGATGAATATTAAGTAGGAGGGACCCACTTCATTTTTTGTTTAAAAACAGTTTTTGTTATTCTAGGAAAGAGGACAGTAATAGTGGGACAATCATAAAAAATATATATATATTAAGTGTGTATTTTATGAATTTTAATTGTATTCAGAAATGAGCACAATTTTCGATGAGTGGTTCTATTTTTTTTCATATTGTATGAGATAGATTTTTGGAGAGAGAGAGAGTATGATAATGTATTAGGGATGAATATTAAGTAGGAGGGACCCACTTCATTTTATGTTTAAGGGTAGTTTTTGCTAGTTTATGAAAGATGACAGTAATAGCGAGACAATCTCATTATGCAAGTAAGACAGTAAAGCGGGACGGAGAAAGTAGTATATATATATATAGAGAGAGAGAGAGAGAGAGGAATCTAATGGTGTGTAAAAAAGGGGAAGAGTCTACGGATGATTAGATGAAGGTATACTTTAGGGAGGATGGATGTCTGTGTGTTGCTTAACAGCCCAATTTTTCGAAATTTGGGAAAGGGATAAATAAAGGGTGTAATTTTGTATTGATAGATTTGATGTTGGTTTAGTCTTTTTAGTGCACTTTATTGACATTATATTTGGTATATAACACCACTTTATTGACAATTTAAACATACAAACAAATGAGGAAAAAAAAATATGTATAGCAACTTTTATGTCAATGCAAATAGACTTAAAGTTGTATTTTTCAAAGAAACTTTGCTTTAATGGAAGCTTCACAATTCTTTTCAATCATCTTCCTTTTGATTGCTTGATCTTTGAATATTATGTACTCCCTTCGTCCCGCTATTACTGTCCCCTTTGGTTTCGGCACGAAGATTAACAAACTTTTTTTAAGTGTGTATTTTATTTCTTTTAATTGTATTAAGAAATGAACACAATTTTCGAAGAGTATTGGTGGAAGAAATGAGAATTTATCCAAATTTTTGCAGGGTATAGTTGTTGAGGCAATAGATTTTTTTTTCTATTTTTTTTTCATATTGTATTTGAAGAAATAATATTAAGTTTCCAAAAAGTTAAAAATCATAACTTTCTGAGTACGGAGTGGAACGAAAATCGTGTGAGAGATAGATTATTGGAGAGAGAGAGTATGATAATGTGAGGATAAATATTAAGTAGGAGGGGCTCACTTCATTCTTTATTTAAGAGTAGTTTTTGTTATTTTAAGAAAGAAAACAGTAATAGCGGGACGGAGGTAAATTTTTTGGATTTCTCGTGCTTCAAATCTTTGTATGTTATATTTTACATGTACTGTAAATTAACATATAATTATATAAGTATCATTATATATGTTCAAAAAGGGATCTATAACTGAGCGAAAGAGAAGGGGGCATAATCTATTTCAAGAGAGATATGAAGAAATAAAAGAATTTCAAGAATTATAGAGAAAATCATATTTCAAGAATTATACAAATATGTAACGTGTTACATGCCCCATTTTAAGAATTAATCAATTTTAGCATAGAAATATTAAAGTAATAATATATATTGTTTTTAGGGAATCGTTGCAGGTCCGTCTATGGAATAACAATCATAACCATATAATTAGGAGATAATTCTGAAGCAGGAAAATGATGCATTATTACATAATCTAACAACCTTGGAGAATCATTCTCGTACTTCATGATGTTATCAAAACTCATAATCAAATGCTCCCTCCATCCTATAGATTTAGTTTAGTATTTCTTTTTGGGTTGTCCATCGAAATAGTTCAATGTCCTATTTTAGCAAATTATTACAAATATTTTTTTTATGGGACCCACAACTTTATTCAACTCTACGCTCATGGGCGAATTCAGCTCGAAAATTTACCTTGGGCTGATCTATTTTTTTCGAACTTACCTAGGGCTAACAGTGATATTCGAATTAAAAAAAATTAAATTTATACTACAAAATTCAAAAAAAATTTGGACACCTTGGCCGGAGACCTACCCAGCCCATGGATAGGTCCGCCTCTGTCTACGCTCATCAACAACTCTCTTTAAAAACCGCGCCGAAAAAGAAAGTGGACTATATTTATGGGATGGAGGGAGTATCTTCATGCGTCATATCAATTTGCTCTCTAGTTTAATATTTTATGGTTTATTCGTATACACTTCGGGTAGGACCGTGAGTTCTCCTCGTTATATAAAAAAAATGAACATCAATTATTATTATTATTGCCGTTTTATTTAATATAAGTAAATATTTAATTTATTTAACAGTATTTAAAATTGAAAATGTAATAAATTCATACACTATTCGATATGCTTCCTTATAAAAAGGCCCAACAAATCTATTGGGCTGTATAATGTAATACTGAAGCCTAATTACTAATTCTGTTCGACCCAATATAGTAAAATCTTTAATCCGAATTATAAACCCGACTCGTAACCATTACCATAAAAAAAATTAAAAAAATATATATATTGTGGTATATATTGTGAAAAAGTCATTGATCGAGTCAAGAATAGAAAGATAAAAAAAAAAATTTTAATTTATTTATTTTTTAAAATATCAAATCTCAGTCAGTCTTGTTTTTAAAAATCAATTTATTTATCTATTTTATATCTAGATACAGACCCTTGGTATCCCACTTTTGCATGGTAGTAAGATGCAATGTATTTGTTTTTAAGTATACGACGTGAAACCAATATTTTGTTGGTATCTCTGTACCTATTTGAGTTTCCTAACTGCCCATTCTTTATGCCTACCATAGCGTGTTGTTATTCAGCATAGCAATAAAGGTTTTGACCTATTTTCCGATCTATTCTGAAATTGCAGATTTTGTTCCTAAATCAAAATTTCAAATTCACCTCAATCATGATTGATCCCTTGCATTTCCTACTAAATAGTCTTTTGTCCCTTTTAAAGCGATCTGTTTTTCTTTTCGGGACGTTCTATTTGAAGCGATTCATTTCCGGAAAAAGGGAAATTCTTACCTACTCTCCTACTTTATCATTTCTCTTTTCTACTTTATCATCTACTATCTCACTCCCTTTTCTCTCCTGCTTTATCATATATTCATCTCTCATACTTTATCGTCGACTTTCTTAATCCTCGTGCCAGAAAGAAATGGGTCGCTCCAAACGGGACGAAGGGAATAGTTGTTACGATGGTCATTAATGTGTGCTCATGCACTGCTATCAAGTCGATACCTACATTGCACTGATAGAGGACACATTGTCTTTTGGAAAAAACCTAGGATGTGGTACATCTGTTATATAACATAAAAAATGTGTAAATAGTGGAAAAATTATGAATATTAGATTTTAAGACATGGCGACGAGAGTATCGTGTGCGTTGAGGTTTTTGAAGTGTTCACACTTTCTAAGTTGATACACTTTTGCTTTGTGAGTATAGACTCTAAAATTGCAGATTTCGCCTTTAGGACACGATACGGGAAACGATACCTAATATGGACACATACATAGCGGTGGAGGGACGGAGGGAGGGGTGGGGGGGGGGGGTGTTTTTGAACCGGGAATTTTCTGTTCCATACTCGTTCAAAAATGGTCAATAGGGAAAAATATGATCTTAGTTTTGGCCATGGCGACGAGTATGGTGGAGTTGAGGTTGGAAGTGTTCCATTAAGTTAGTACATTTTTCTTAGAGGTAGCGCGTTCGAATGTTAACACGTTCCAACATCATATTCTAACCATTTTTTTTTGGAAAACCTTCTTCTATGTATTCTCCGGTTTCTCCCCCTTACCTTTTTTCTTTTTCTATTAAGTAACTTTTTCTTCTCATTCTACCCCCTCTCGAATTGCGTTTATCCATTATCCATTAATCTAACTATATTTCCTCCAATTTTTTATCTTGCTAAATTTCTTTATGACCAATTTATAATAAATACTTCTGTTTCTTCGCTCATGATAGACCTGTTACGATTAATTGGCCCCCCTAAGCAAAACTTCTAGCTCCGTCCCTGATAGCGGTGGGTGGGATTTGAACCCATGACCTATCGGTCCCGAGCCACCCACCTTCACCGTTACGCCATCCAATAGGAACAAAAGTGATGCATATTTGATTGTAGACGTGGCGATGAGAGTGTCAGTGATGTTTTCAGACATTCTAGTTCGATAGAGTTAACGAATAATTAAAAATACAAGATGATAAATATGTAGACGCGAGTTAATTAACCCTACATTCATGGAAAGATCAAGATTTGGTAATTTTCCTTTCCAAGAAAATCCCAGTTTGTGAAAACGAGAAGACAATGGTTGTGAGCAAGCAAACAACCATTTTCCATTTCTGATTATTCCGGCTGTGAATACAAAGAAGGAAAAGAAAAGAAGCGATGAAAATCATGTTGAATTGAAACAAATGCACAGCGGTAATAATGGACCCCACTTTTTCTGATAGCTCTCCACCATATTAAATTCTAACGGCAATTTCCAATGACAAAGGAAGTTCTACAATTTACTCCACCGTCCCATTTAACATGACACGTTTCTTTTCAGCGCGGGATTAAGAAAGTGGATGATAAAGTATGAGAGAGAAGTAAATGATAGAGTAAGAGAGATAAGATGAATGAATTTGTTGGAGAGTAATTGATAAAGTAGGAGAGTGAAATGAAAAAATAGAATAAAAAAATAAAAAAATAATAGATAATTTAATAATATTTTTTAAAGTTATTTCCTTTTATGGAAATGTACTCCCTCTGTCCCAACGAGCTGTGCTCGTTTTTCTTTTTAGTTTGTCCATCTGTTCCAGTTTCCAAAAAAAGCAAATTTTTACACACAATTACTCTTTCTTTTTATGGGACCCACCACTTCACTCACATCTAACAACTCTCCTTAATCTACGTGCAAAAAAGAAATGAGCACAGCTCAATGGGACGGAGGGAGTATCATTTTAAGTGGAACGTTCCGAAAAGTAAAAAGTGTCATTTTAAATGGGACGGAGTGAGTATATAATTATTTATTATATTATATAGTGCAGTTAAAAAAAATAAGTATTAATTTCGGGATCGAAAAAAATTACTCGTTTAATAAAAATATTATTTTATTGAATATTATTTTAGTTAATTGACTCAAATCGGGCTTGATAAAAATTATTATCTAATTAAAATTATTATTTTATCAAACATTACTTTTTTAAGATTTAACTATATTTAAATAATGAGCTATTATTTTTTAGTGGAGATAAACATTATAATAAAATATAGTGTGGGGTTAGATAAGATAAGGGGATAATGCAAAGTAAAAAAAGAGAAAACACCCAACAACAAAAACTCTCTCTCCTCTATATTGTTTTATCCTATCGAACCTCTTCCTGCAGAGAACATGTCCCTTTATTCATTTCTTACAATAAAATAATAACTAATTTTGGAATAAATTTTTAATTATTTTTATTTGGCTAGAAGCATTTGATAAGAAGTATGTAGAATTTGTATAAATCTAATATAATGTGTTCAGATTAGATCTAATATAATTAAGGTTTTGAAATTATATATTAAAAAAGTTCGCTTTTTCTCATATCGTACTACCTTAGTTAGTAACTTTAAGTGTGGGCGAAACTCTCTTCTAATTTACATTCGAGATAATAACGATAAATTCGAATCCGATCCCAATCTGCGAACTGAATGGTCAAATAATTTGTCATCTCCAACTTTTGGGTTGATTTTTGTATGCACAAAAGATAAAGGTAGCTTTTTATTCTTTAATTTTATTAGTGTCAGACAAATTATTATTACTAATCTATCACTTTGAGTTGGAGTTGAGTATAAATAAAATGGCATGGATTATTTTTTTTAAATAGTTATTTTATGGAGTTGTGAAATATTTAATGATGGTGGTACCTTTTGGAGTAGAGTTTGGACGGTGCTTGAAATGAGGGTGCTGAGGAGCCTTGTGGTGTTGCTGGACAGCAGGCAGGCAATCCCAAACATCCCCTCAAAACCATCACATGCTTCTTTTTTCTTCAAGATAATGACATATTAAATGCTAAACCTAGGGCAATAAATGGCTTCTTGCGTTCAAAAACTCGACATCGTTTTTGAGCCGATGGTAGTTTCTGAGGCGGCACAATGGTTATCGGCCCTACATGTAATCACAGTATATCACTATGGGCCTTTGTTTCATACTCAGGGGCAGATCCAGGATTTTTAATTAGGCGGGGCGAAATTTATTGGGATTGAGTTTTCTTTGTATGTGGGTTCGGGGGGGCGGAGCCCCCGAAAAAAAAAATTTAGCACATTTTTCTACTTAAATCTAATTATACTTATTTTTTATGGCTTATTTAAGGATTATATTCTTCTTTCATGAATAATTCATATATTTTTTATATTTATTCGAAAAATATAATATACAATCCTATTTTGACATCATTCTAAATTTAGTTAGATGAAATTATGAAGAATAACAATATCTAACTGAGGAATTAATAAGTGTTTAAATGATAGTTTATTTATACTTCAAATGTTCTTAATTTTATATCAGTAAGTACATGAAAAAAGAAAACACAAACATAGTATATTAATTGCATCAAACAAAAAACATAATATATTAATTGCATCAAGTTATATAAGTTGACTCTACCAAACTAAGTATCCAAAACTCAAAATCTACACCTCCATTAAAATATGTGACACTTAATCTACGTTTTTTTAAAATTTTCAAAGTTAGGACAACAGATTTAAAAACTTCGGGGGGCGAATTCGAAAATTTAATTAGAACAAGTATAAAAATTACTAGAAATAAAAGATAACTCGTAGTATTGCACAAAAATTCGGGGGGGGGGGGGGGGGGCTGGTCGCACCCACCCGCCCCCCTTGGATCCGCCCATGTTCATACTCTCAACCCCCTAGGTTCTCGTCCAATTTTTACTGCTTATTGACAAGACAAAAAAGTACGAATTTCTGCTACAAAAGTAAATATATTTGACAATTATATTTATATAATTATAATAAACGGCTACAATTGTGTTTTTTACAGTAAGCTTAGTTACATTTGTATATTATGACTTGGTTTTATTTTAATTTAGCCATTTTTTAAACAAGTATTTTGGTTTTTTTAGGATTTTTTTTTAATGTAGTGTGGAATTATTTGTATGATTGATTGTATTTTGTGGAGCAAATCTATATTGATGCAATTAATAAACTTTGTCAGTTATGCAAAGTTTGTCTTGAGGATTAATACAGTTAAATCTCGATAAAGTAGTATTCGAGAAAGTAATAATCTCGCTAAGATGATAATTTCTTCCGATTCCGATATGTGTCATTGCACTAAAATAATATTCGATAAAGTAATAACCTCATTAAATAAATATTTTTTTCTCAATTCTAAAATTATTACTTTATCGAGATTTAAGTGTATATCACAAACGTATTTATTCGAATACTCATTACAAGTCCTTGTCAATGTGTTTATTTTTGAATATGTTTCTCTCTCTCTCATGTGTAATCAGCAGTTGTTGAAGTCATAATCTGATCCGCCTCGATCAGTGTGCCAACCCTAATGTGTTTGAATCCTAGCTATATTCATTCTTGGGGTGGTTGGGTTGTTCCTCTTAAGCTTCCAGAATAAAAATATTATGTTATTAATTATTTTAAAATCATGATCATTATATGTATAAGTTCCACCATATTATTATGACTATTTTAATAACGTAAACATGTCTCTTATATTAGATTAATGCTCATAATTCAAGTCTCCACGAAAATCTGAACCACTAATTAATAAACCATCGTCCCATAGAAAATGTCTCATTTTTCTCGATACGATTATTAATGAGAGTTGTTAGTTCTGAGTAAAGTTGTAGATCACTCGAATAAAATATTTATAATAATCGTCTAAATGGGAAACATGACACTTTCTATAGAACGACCTGAAATGAAATAAGAGACATTTTCGACGAGACGGACAGAGTATTTCGCAGATTTTTAATTTTCTAATTCCATAAAATATGGATAATTATGTTAATTGTAATCAATTACGGATGTAGTTTTAGGAGGTGGGGGAAGGTTCTGACGTCTGTCATGTGAGTGGGGTTTTAGGGTTCTTTAAGGATAGTAAATATATATGATGTTAATTTGGTAAAAATATTTCGAGAATGTATAATATAAATCTCATATAAAGTGTTGAGTAAATTATAAATATCAAGATATTGGAAATATAAAAATGGGAGATTTTAAAATTTAATATTTATTGAAAACTCATCCTAAATACTAATTTTCATGATCTCGAACTCGAATTCGAACTCGATAAATATGCATTTTGTGCACCTCCAACACTAAAAGCAGTTATGGCAACCCTGGAACAGTTGGTAGATTAGATCTTTGCCATTGGTACTGTGGGCCCATCTCAATCTTTATATATACACAAATTATATATGCCTAAACATTTAAAATTTGAATTGAAGAAATTAAGAAATACAATCTAATAAAATTGAGCATGCAACATCATCATTTTATTTTACATGATTACAAATTTTACAATCATGAAATGAAGTACGAGCTTAAAAATAAAATATTTCTCCAAACTCACGTAGTGTTATTAATTACTAATAAAGTACAGTTAAACCTCGATAAAGTAATAATCTCGCTAAAATAATAACTTAATTTGGTCCCGATATGGATCAATGCACTAAAATAATGTTCGATCAAGTAATAACCTCGTTAAATAAATATTTTTATCGGTCTCAATGTTATTACTTTATCGATGTTTAACTGTAATAATTAAGGCATTCTTTTAAGGTCTGATTATTATTATTAATTATAACAAGTTTAACCTACGAGATGTTTAAGAAGTGGCCCACATTAATTATTTCAAAGTTATATTTAATCGAATTTTCTCTATGATGATTTTCAACGCTGCAATAAAATAATCCTATATAGACTCGAACATCTGACATTTGTAGATAGAAAGAAGAATCATCTCAATTATTTCCCCAAAAATAAACAACTTGATCTTTACAAGAACGGATATAAAAGAAAAAGAAAAAGCCCACCAACTTTATCATTTCTATATTGGAATACAATTAGACCTCGATAAAGTAATACTCTCTCCGTCCCGTTTGAAACGATCCGTTTCAAATGGATACGGAATTAAGAAAGTTGAAGATAAAATATGATAGATGAGTAGATGATAAAGTAAGAGAGAGAAGATGAGTGTGATAGTGAGAAAGTAGATAATAAAGTATGAGAGAGAAAATGATTATTATAATGAGAATAGATAAAGTATGTGAGAGAAATGATAAAATATGAAGAAATTATTTCCTTTTTAGGAAACGGGTCGTTTCAAATGGGACGTCCCGAAAAGGAAAACAGGTCATTTCAAACGGGACGGAGGGAGTATTTGATAGAGTAATAACTTCGTTTAGATAATTATTTTTTTCGATCCCGATTCAGTTAATAAATTAAAATAATATTCGATAAAATAATAATCTCGTTAAACAAATATTTTTTTTCGGTCAATACACGAACAACGACACTGATAAAATTTAAAAGCGTAAAAAACTAACCACCTCGACCGCGATATTATTTTATTTATATTTTCTATATATTTTAAAATACACAAGTTGTTATATATATACCTTTCCCACTGGCTCAATTAGCCTGTTCCCAATATCACTATTTTGTTTCAATTTTCCCCCTCCATTTCCAAACCTAATTCCACAGCGTCACTACTTCTGCAAAATCTCAGAAAAAACTCCCAGTCTACTCTCTCTCTCTTCTCTCTCTCCTCTCCGGCTTTCGCCCATAATTCACGACATTTTTTTTATTTTTTTTCCTTTTTGTTAATTTCCATTAATATAAACGGAAGGCGAAGAAGAAATTCGGTAATGGACATTGACTTCATGAAGAATGGCGGCGAAGATCAGATGGAGTTGATGCTGATGCAGATGGAGAAGCTTCCAGATTTATCGGGAGCTTACGCCGACGTCAACGAGATCAGCATGATGAATTTCGCCAACCACGATTGCAATCTCGAAACCCTAAATTCGTCGCCGCCGTTCTTGAATCAGCACCCCCAATCGTCGATTTCGTTCTCCGGCGGGATTCCGCAGGGAAATCCTAGGCCCAACGAGTACTTGGGCGGCGGCGGCGCGCCGTCGCAGCGGCGGAATTCGATGGCGGCAATGCGCGAGATGATATTCCGGATCGCGGCAATGCAGCCGATCCACATCGATCCGGAGTCGGTGAAGCCGCCGAAGCGGCGGAACGTGAGGATATCGACGGATCCGCAGAGCGTGGCGGCGCGCCACCGCCGCGAGCGGATAAGCGAGCGGATTCGGATCCTGCAGCGGCTCGTCCCCGGCGGGACGAAGATGGACACGGCGTCGATGCTCGACGAGGCGATTCACTACGTGAAGTTTCTCAAGAGCCAGGTGCAGTCGCTCGAGCGGGTGGCGGCGAATCGGCCGCCGGCCGCGGCGGCGGCCGGGATGGGGTTTCCGGTACCGATGACGAGCGGGAGCTATTTCGGGAAAGGGTACCACCAAACGACGTCGTCGAACGTGTAGTTTGTGAATTAGTGTAAAACTTAAAAGCCTTTAATTTTTTTTCTTTTCTTTTGATATTATTTGTTTGCTTAATATGGTTGTTATCATTGCCAAATTATGTCATGACTTATGCATGTGTATTCCTATGAGAAATAATACTACAATCTTGGCATCTCTCTCTCTCTCTTCATCTCTCTCCTTTCTCTCTCTTTCTTGATGAAGAAATGGAGGTAAAAAGGAGTTGTCAAGAAAAATGAGTCTCATTTTCAGTGCAGTGATATTTAAATAGAAAAGAATCCACACTGACTATTAGGCTGGGGTTGACAGCCCCATGTGCAAACTATCTACAAGCAGTATTGTTTGTCACGTAAGGAAATATCTTGCTAGAGAGAGAGAGAGGAGAGAGAGAGAGAGAGAGAGAGAGAGAGAGAGAGAGAGAGAGGAATAAAGAGATGAGAAGAGGGACCAGTGTACACACTTGATTGGGAGGATTTGCATTGAAGCAAAAGGTCAACTAGCTTGTAGGTGATGCTGAATGAAGATTAGGGTTCGTCTGGTAAAAAGATTTCCCGATCAAAAACTTGTATAAATTGTACTCCCTCCGTCCCATTATTAGTGGCGCCTTTCTTTTCGGCACGGTAATTAAGAGAATATGTAATAAAGTAGGAGAGAGGAGTAGATAATAAAGTACTATGAGAGAAATATGAGTGTAATAATGAGAGAGTAGGAGAGAGAAGATAATAAAGTAGGAGAGAGAAATGAGTATAATAATGAGAGTAGATATAAAGTAAGAGAGATAAAATGATAAAGTAGGAAAGATGGTGTTAACTTTTTACTAATTTAGGACGTTGCCACTAATAGCGGGACGTCCAAATTAGGAAAGGTGGCCACTAATAATGGGACGGAGGGAGTATATAAAACGTTTGGATTAGGTCTATTAGAATCACGATTTTGAATAACATCCTAAAAGTTGGGGTTTCTTAAAAAAAATCACGAAAATTAATGGATTTTATCCGAAACTCATTACAAACCCTAAGTAAAGGATCCCGAATACGAACAAGACTGCAACCCTAATTGAGTTCATGTATGCATTTTTCTATTTCAAAATTATGTTTCATCTCGTATTTCAGATACTGAACTAAATTCATGACACTCTTATATCTTATTAGTTTGGAACACAAATATCCTAATTATATACTCACATTACATCACGATTAAATGAAATTCCGTTCTATTTCTCGTATATAGTAACACATAAACCATTATATCAAATCATATAATTAAACTATACAATAGTTAACAACATTGAGTAATGTACCAGCTAGGGCTGCACGCGATTGTGCAGTCCTAACGGGTAATCAATAGAACCGTTTACTAATCGAAAGAGAGTGAATGAATCGTAATTTCCTATCCATATAACCGATGATCGAGATAATTATAGTAGAAAAGGTTGTTTGAATTTAGGTGGCAG
Source organism: Lavandula angustifolia (assembly GCA_028984105.1). NCBI lineage: Eukaryota > Viridiplantae > Streptophyta > Magnoliopsida > Lamiales > Lamiaceae > Lavandula > Lavandula angustifolia. Next base: position 32,532,046 of record CM054810.1, on the reverse strand, counting down.
GGAGGCCCCAAACTATATAATGCTCGTGCGAGCTGGTGAATAATAAAGCAAAATCTAAAATTGCAAGCCGTAAGTAAAGAAGGGAGGGTGAAATCACGAGCGTTTCACGTGAAACTCTGACAGTGTGCGGTGGTGTTCTACAATCACGAGCGTTTCACGTGAACTTCGCCTACGTACTCATTCTCCCGTCCGACGTGTCGCTCCACGTCATCACCCAACCTTAATTAGTTTGAGAATTTTCCAGAAGTTGTTCTGCGGTGATATGCATATAAATCATGTGTACGTGGATTCGACAGATACGTATTCTTAAAATGCATTTATCTTTTGGTGCTCAAAAAAAATAAAAGATTAAAAAATAAAGTTTCATTTAAAGTAGATGCTAATTAGACCAATAACTAAAGAACACAATGGTGTACGTGGAGTCATCGTGGTGGTGGATCCAAAAGGAAGCGTCTGACAAACAGGGGCGGAACTAGGATCTATAGACGATGAGAAGAAATTTATGAGGGGTTCGCCCCAAAAAAAATTTAAACAAAAATAATATAACAATGAGTATAAAGAAGTCAAAAGTACGTATAACTTATAAAAACGATAAAAATAACGAGTCAAAAATTAAATACAAAAACAAAAAAATGACAAAAATAACGAAATTCTCGTAAAATGAACAACTAGATTTTTAAATTCGGTCCAAAATATTAAATTCTCGTAAAATGGGAGGTGCAAAAATATTTTTTCCGTACAATTTACACACGAATTTTCTCCTTGACACACAAAATGGGGGCTTGCGGAGGCCATCCCAAAACAATGTCGAAACCTAATTTTTTATGCTTAATTTCGGATTTTTTTGGTATTTCACTCCTCCGGAATCCAAACTTCCTTCCCTTCTTGATTGAGTTTTCAAATTTCGCCCACCTCCGTCACAATTCTAGATCCGCATCGTACCTCCAAAATCTTACATATGTTTTTACGAAATTATTATATAATCACACCATCAAAAATCATAGTTCTAAATTTTATCTTCTAAATCATAAATTCTAATACATCCCCGACAAAAATATTATATAACATGCAACTTGGTTATTCGTAAGCCTTAAACCGGCCTTGAGTTGTATATATCAATTCGTGGTTCAGATCCCGCATATTTAAAATCAGTTTTCTCTCGTCATAAAAAAAATTAAATTATTATAATTTTGGAATAATATTTTTAAGGAATAGATAGGGCAGGTTTGCTTCCTAATTCCGGGAGGGAGATTGGTAGTGTTGTGTCTCGAGAGTCATGCTCCACTAAAAGCCATTTATTCCCCTCATCCAAATCTCAATCCATTATCAAACCAAATCTAACAACATTCAACAAATAATAAATAAACAGTTTTTTTATTAAAAAAAAGATGAAAAAAAGAAGAACAATGTGTAGAAGTGGTCAAACAATTCCAAGGGGAAAACCCATGTGAAATTTCCAGTGAGGCCCCCCATCTACCTTATTATTACAATTTAATATTACAGATTTTAATATTATAGAGTACTATATTAAATTAATTAATTTGGAAGAAGTGCGATGGGGAAATGATGATCCCCTATCCTTTGTAAATAGGGCAGGGAGGGACCTTTTCCTCCCAAGTGCACTGCATCCTCCCATCAATAACACACTTCATTTATTCACCACTTCCCCTAAAGATAATTTTGTTATTTCGTCTCACCGATCGAATTTATCGCATATGATTTGACCAATATAATAACAACAAATGTAGTTTGCGTACTATAGTAAATAAATAAAACATAAATATTTCACTAACACTGCAGCAAAAATTCCGAAGATGGTCGGACAGTGAATGATGCGAGCTCACATCATTGTAGTTTAATTTTATTGAATTAATAAATGAAATATAAGATGTCAAAATAGAGGATATATATTAAATTTAATTTCCAAATATTTTTAAAAAATTATATTGATTTCTTTGACAAAATTTCTACGTCGTATTCAAGCTCGATGGTGGTCGGTTATGATTTTTAAATGTAGTGGGACCAAATCCTAAATTGTTGCTCACTTGCCCCTTTGTGCTAGATTGATTGAATTTCGATTTATTGCAATATTTTTCCCTCTCCCTTAATTTTATTACATTTTTATTTAAGAAAATATTGTCCTGTTGTCTCCATTCTATTTTCGGAATACATTAATCGATCGATATAATTTGATTGTTTTCTCCATGAAGTTTCTTGTGTTTTTATGCATTATGCTATGTGATGAAATATGTCTTGTTTGACTCGGTTTATTAATCCTATTTTTATTCGAAATATATAGGACGTACCATCATCGATCATGATCTAACTGATAGAATGACTTGTTTTTTAAGTTCAACCTAAGGCTAAGCTTCGGCGACGGCTAGGGCCCACATAATCGTACTAAATGTAAGTACGATTAATATTTGAAATCTCAAATCTCTTGAAAGTCAAATGTGCTAATTCTGCTAAGGGTGTGTTTACAAGAGCTTATTTTAAGTACTTATTTATTTTTTTACCATAAAAGCAGTTTTTAAATATTTGCAAAATCTGATTTTTGCATTTGTTTCTCTAAAATTAAGCACCTATGGAGATGCTTTCGGTGATTAAAGTACCATGATTTTTGGATTTATCAAAAATATCTATTTTTTAAAATTAATTCGAAAAACTCTCTGATTTTGTTTAAACGCAATTATTTTAAACTTTAAGCAAAAGTAAATAAGAAATGTTTATAATAAGCAGTTGCGAAAACACCCTTAATTGAGATCTTTTATTCCCTTTTAGTTAGGGTTTTTATTATTTAGTTTTTATCTTCCTTTCTCTTCATCTGGGATTTCTAGAATTTTAATTTAATTTTGATAATTATTAGCTAGATTTTGTAACATCCAATTAGAACTTGTATGGCCATTTGGATTTTCAAATTTCAGTTAAGGACTATAATTAATATTAATTTACAGTCTAAAAGAATTTAAATTTAATGAATATAACTTTTTTATTTATTTATGATATAAGATTCATATTTTTTAGCTTGAACTCTTAGTTTTATTTTTACAATAATATCATTAAAAACACCCAAAAATATAGAATAATGCGGCTAAAACTCTTATCATAAATAAATAAAAAAGTTATATTCATTAATTTTTTTTAAATAATTACGGTAGAAAATTAATCTTAATTCTAGTTCTTCATCATCCACATAAACTCTTCAAAATTTACTGTTAGGATCTTCGGACCCTCCAAAATGTGACGAACGAGTTCTTGAAACCCAACGGAGACAATAAAAAAAAATAACACAAAGAGAAAAATAAATAGGCATATAAAACAAGAGACAATAACAAAGAATAACACAAAGAGAAAAATAAATAGGCACATAGAATTTAACGTGGTTCAATCAATCGATCTACATCCACAAGCGGCCGAAAAAAAATCACTAATAAAGAGGATAATACAAAATGGGCCCACAAAAACATAGTCAATTAGTCCAACTAACTAATCCCATAACATGTGGGTTATAATGCATAGAAGCACAATTAAAACAATTAGAGAACATATTTATTTATAGGTGAAATTAATAATAAATTTCATTAATTATCCGATGCGGGATATGATTCAATTTCCTTAAAGGATTAGGATTTGAGCCATATGCACTTATTAGTTTACTTATGTTCTTTAATTTTATACTCCATATGATACAATAATGATATTTAAAATGGAATTTTGTAAATTTTGACTATTTTCTTGACCGAAGCTTCTCCAAGAAGACTCAAACAGAGAGGCGGGAATTTGAAGAGCTTAAGCCTCCACTTCATTCTTCTTCCGTACAATCGCGCGTACTCGGCCTGCAACTCGTTTAGTCAGCCATGGATATCGATCCCGAAGACGTTTTCCGCGACGAAGATGACGCTGATAATGAATACAAGGTTATATGAACGGCCAAACACAGTTTCTTTTTTGCTTTTGGGCTGCAAATTCTACAAATTTTAGTGTGCTGATAAACTGTTCGATAAAATGCGCAGCCGGGAAATGCCACGAAAGAGATGATGGTGTACTTGGTGGATGCTTCCCCTAAGATGTTCCTCACTACTTGCCCTTCAGTTTGTATTCTCGCTCTTTGTTTCTTTCCTAATTTCTCTTCGCCTTGTGTAAAATCTAATTTGTTATTGCTAAAAATAAATTCATGATTTTGGACCATAGAATTTGTATGACATGAATGAAATGTGCTATTTCATCAAGGCGAGCTCGATTTGCTGATCATTCATTGTAAACAACGAGCTACTAATGGTAAATGGCGGATTCTTTGTGCAGGAAGATCAGAAAGATGTTAGTCACTTTCAAGTTGCTCTCAGTAGTATATTGCTATCCTTAAAGACTCAAATTATCAATAGGTCTTACGATGAGGTCGCTATATGCTTCTTTAATACTGTAAGTTTTGAGGCCTTTGCAGTCTTGTGTTTTTGCCAACTTTAATGTGAAGAATGTGGGTATTCAGTTGTTGTTACCATATTACATTTGTGTATGCAGTGGAGAGAGCTGAATCTTGTGCTTTTGAAACTAGTTTTATAACTGAAGTGCCGTTTTCTCGTGTTTGTTTTATGTGCTTGAATTTTTAGAAGGAAAAGAAGAATCTGCAGGACTTGAATGGAGTATATGTTTTTAATGTTCCTGAACGAGAGGATTTAGATCGACCAACTGCTAGGCTTATCAAAGAATTCGAGTGCCTACAAGGTCAGTTATGATTAGATTGGTTTAGCTTCACTTCCGGCTGTTTTTCGGAATGATTCTCTAGCTGGTTAGAGATTATCAATCATGATACTGAAAAGTGAAAACTCATGGATTTGTGAAAATCTTTGCTGATCATTTCATTATGAAAACTCATGATTAGATTGGTTTAGCTTCACTTCCGGCTGTTTTTGGTATCATGCTGGTTAGAGATCATCAATCATGATATTGAAAATGCATGGATTTGTGAAAATCTTTGCTGATCATTTCATTATGCAATTCCAGATGGGTTTTTTGGACCCTGAAAAATCTTTGTTCTTAATTAATGGAACATAAAGAGTGCAATTCTCCCATTCTTTGAAAGTTATTTTTGGAATTTAGAGGTTCTTATCTTATGCATTTACTTTTCCTTTTTTTATCGGAACAGAGTCATTCAGCAAACAAATTGGTAGTCAGCATGGAATCTTGTCTGGGACTCGCGAGAATTCTCTTTACAATGCTCTCTGGGCTGCACAAGCACTGTTGCGAAAGGGGTATGCTTAATTTAATATTTTGCAATGAGTAATTTGACTATGAAATCTAGAAAATCACAAGGATACTTTGTTTTTATAATTTTTCCACCATAACTTTTCGCTTCTTTCGACTGTAAGTTATGTAACTTCAAATAATACAGTGATATAATTACATCAGGTCTGCAAAAACAGCTGACAAAAGGATTTTGCTAATTACAAATGAAGATGACCCGTTTGGGAATATCAAGGGAGTGACAAAAATGGATATGATGAGAACGACTATACAACGGGCCAAAGTAATGCTGTTCAGATAATGCTGTTTTCATCATTTTCTTTTCCCTGAAAAGGATGATAAGCGTGAAAATCTTTTTGGCCTCTTTTCAGGATGCTCAAGATCTTGGAATCTCAATTGAACTCCTTCCCTTGAGTGGATCAAAGGATGAATTTAATGTGTCAACTTTTTATGCTGTGGGTTCATGCATACAAGCCTTTTTCCCCTCCGACATATTTGGTTTGTAAATATTTGTTATATGTAAATTGGTATCTGATTATCTTCTCCTCTATTCAGGACTTACTGGGATTGGAGGAAGATGAACTAGCTGATTTTAAGGCCTTAGCAAATGAGAGGTTTGATATACCAGTTTGGTTGCTAACTTCCCTGTCTGATAAGTAGATCTAGAGCAGGGCCTAAGATACCTATAAATTTTGTTTGGTGTTAACTTTTTTGTTAATTATCCATATTTGTTTATAAATTTGGTTGAGTTGACATCTTCTTCTGTTCAACGTTCCCAAGGGAAATCAGTATTCATATACTTTGAATATTTATAGAAAGATTTAGAAAATATTTATGTATTAACATTTTAATCAGATAACTTTGATAGACTCCAATACCATTTTTCTTGTATTATTTCCTTATTTTGCATCAGACTATATATATCATAGCAACAAATTTGTGTAATTATGCTAAAAAGGTAATAAGTGTGCCATGGAATATCTCTTATTACCGACATAGTAAATTAGCTGTAGTGTTTATATTTAAGCCAAGACAAAGCAGCTTTGTTGCTCGTGCATCCACGTTTACATTTTTACTAGTGTATTATGTAGATTTTGTTGATGTCAAGGGTTAATTCAACTTTGATTGGTTTTATTATGTTTAATTTCCCTTCTTATCTTTACAGATTTGAGGACATGAAAGACCAGCTACGAAAGCGTATGTTCAAAAAGCGCATAGTTCGAAGAATTAACTTCATCATTGCTAAAGGCGCAACCATTGAACTAAATACCTATGCCTTATTCCGTCCAACCAATCCTGGTCTGTTTTAGATCTCTGTCTCTTTGTATTCCCTAAATGCGAGACATCTCTTATCTGTTCTTTCTTTCAGGGTCTATTGTTTGGCTTGATTCAATCACTAACCTTCCTGTAAAGGTATTGATTAGTGAAAATTAGTTTTGTTTGAACTTTCAGAAAAGTTAAGACCTCTGTTATTTTCGAGTGGTAGTATATTTTAAATCTGACATCCCTGATACCAGTTTTAGTTTGATGGTTATGCAGATGGAGAGATCGTTCGTCTGTTCAGATACTGGTGCTCTGTTGCAGGAGCATCCAAAATATTTTCAGACTTACAAAAAGTGAGGCTACTCTATTGTGTCACTCTTCATATTTTGTATTCATGATGGTATATTATTCTATTCTGATCTCATAATTTGTTGAATTCAATATAACTATCAGAGTCAGGTAGTAGGGAATTGTCATTGAATTTCAAAAGCTGCACTCCCCCAATTGAACAACTAATATCAAAAAAATTTATTCATTACTTCAAGAATGATTTCTAGAAAATTGTTATCAAGATTTTTGTCGTGATTTATCAAGGAAAAAGCCGATAAACTTTTGTTTTGCCTTTTAATTTTTTCCATTTTCAGATGGCAATTTTCTTGAAAAAGTTCTTTTTTACTTGTTAGAAACATGTTGCCGAAGATGTACTTATTACCATACTATTAGTTTGTTTGGTATTGTTTTCAGTAACTTTTGGTTTTTGGTTTGCCAGTGAAATTATCATGTTCACACCTGATGAACTCGCCGAAATCAAGAGATCCTCTACCGGGCATCTTTATCTCCTAGGTTTCAAGCCTTTAAGTTGCTTAGAGGATTACCACAACTTGAGACCATCTACCTTTATGTTCCCTAATGATGAGGTTACTTTATTACTACCACTTCATATTTAAGTTCATCCTGAGTCGTGATTATGCTCTATCTTGTGCTATTATAACATTATGCATGTGGATAATAGATTGAGTTTGTATGTCGCTTGTTTGGCTTAAAAGTTTTGATTTTCGTCGGATTTAGCACTAGTTTCTTTTTTCACTTTATAAGAATTACAATTTGTGCTGATCTTCCTATATTTTCATGGATTTGGTTCAGGGTTTGATTGGAAGTACTAGTGTTTTCATTTCTCTCCACAGATCCATGTTACGTCTGAAGCGGTGAGTATAATTACATTTTTCTTCATTCCCTTTTTTAAGAATAAGAGTGTTTTTTCACCTCTCGTTCTGATTTGTCGAATTACATATACTCATCCTAAGCTCTACTAAATATATATAATTCATCATCTTGACTTGCAGATTTGCTGTGGCATTTCTCGGAAGCTCCACGCATCCTCGATTAGTGGCTTTAATTGCACAAGTAAGGAGGTCTTTTCACTAATCAAGTACTATGTTTCCATACAGTTTAAGCTCAATTAGTGGGATGCTATTTTAGCTAATTTTTAGAACTGTAACTATATTAAATAAAATGTATCAACACCTTATTATGTATTCCAACACAATGTACGAGTGTTTTGAATATGGTGATTTCATTTGTAATTGACAACTGCAGGAAGAGATAGTAAGCCCCAGTGGACAAGTTGAACCACCAGGAATGCATATGATATACCTTCCGTATTCTGATGACATCAGACCCATTGAAGAGGTAATACTACTTCCCTTCACAATTCTTGATGTATCAGTTCAGCATTAACCACATTATAAATTCTAATGGCTATGCAGCTTCACTGTGACACTACTCACTCAATGCCACGAGCAACCGAAGAGCAAATCAAGTCCGCCTCTTCATTACTGAAGCGTATCGACCTTAAAACCTTCTCAGTCTGCCAATTCACGAACCCCGGTAACTTATTTTCATAATGATGTTCGAGTTTCCTTCATTCGAGAGGAAGGGGAGCTCTCCCATTTCCTCACTCTAGAATGCATATTTGGTTTCATAGATAGATTTGGTGAACTACAAATGCCGTATTTATAGGGCTACAAAAGACTAGTCCCTAAATTACCCTAATCTAAAACACTCCCTCCGTCCCGTATTAACATCTTGTTTCTTTTGGGTAAGGTTATTTAGAAGTTTGAATTTTGTGGTTAAAGTAGTGTAAAGTAGTGGGGTCTATTAAAAAAACTTTAGAAAGATGTTAATAGCAGGACGACCCAAAAAGGAATACAAGACGTTATTAGCGGGATGGAGGGAGTATAGAATAACAAATTACAATTGTAATTAATCCGGTTTCGTATCATGTTGCTCTTTGAATTCCTTCATCAATGATTCAAGGTTTAATTTCCATCTCTACAGTATTGCAGAGACACTATGCAGTGTTGCAGGCTCTAGCGCTGGATGAAGACGAAATGCCCGATATGAAGGATGAAACGCTGCCAGACGAAGAGGGCTTGGCCCGGTAAGCTGCATTGGAGTAATCCTTCTCCATCATTCTTGTTATGTGCTTAATCTTGGGTTATTCTTTTGTACGAAGACCGGGTGTTGTCAAGGCGTTGGAAGAGATGAAGCTGTGTGTCTACGGAGAGAACTACGACGAAGAGAGTGATGCAAAGGGTAGTGGCATACCAAGTGAAGCCTCCAAGAAAAGGAAAGCCATTGCTGATCATGCAAGTAAGGAGTACGCAGCCTATGATTGGCTTGATCTTGCAGACAATGGAAAGGTAAGTTACTCATCTTCTGCTAATTGCTCAAGTTTTTACCAAATGTAAATTGTGCTCCCTCCGTCCGAATATTTATGTTCCGTTGCTTTCTGATGCGTAGATTAAGAAAGTTGGTGAAATTGTTTATAGTGGTGTGTCTACTTATTTAAATTGATTTTTGTCCACTAGTTTGTACCCGTATTTAATAACGAGACTGTTTAAAAAATAATACTGGACATAAATATTGGGACGGAGAGAATATTATGTTTGATTATTCTGTATAATTGGCAGTTGAAGGAGATGACAGTTGTGGAATTGAAGTACTACTTGACTGTACATAACTTACCACTTACTGGGAAGAAGGAATCTCTGATCAGCAGGATCTTGACTCACATGGGTAAATGAAGATGTTTTGTGAAGTAGTAGATCCACTTGTTTTGTTCTAGTTTATTTCTCTCATTCTTTGAATCGCGAAAGTGGGACCCATATCGGCACTCGGTAGACACTGCTCTTGTGGCTCTATCTGATCTTAAAGTATGATAGTGTTTTTGATGCAGCGTGAGCTTAAAGAATATGAATCGCCAATCTCTTTCAAGTAATGCTTTTGTTTGTGGAGTAATGTTGATTTGAATTTGATCCATGCCAAGATGAGATGATGTGAGTTTAGTACAGTTAAACCTCGATAAAGTAATTGCATTGAGACCGGAAGAAAATATTCATTTAAAGAGATTATTATTTTATCGAACATTATTTTAGTGTATTTACCTATATTGGGACCGAAAAAATTTATTATATAGGCGAGATTATTACTCTATCGAATATTATTTTATCGATATTTAATTGTATCACATTTTTGTACTCTCTTATATATCCATCTCGATAAATGTATTTACATGTCATATATGTCAATTATAATTAATTTTAATATTATTTAATTAAAATTTATGCCATATGTCAAATATTTATGAATGTGTAGGGGGCGAAAGTACTAAAATGTTTGGGCGGGGGCTGGGATTTTTTTTTTTTATAAAAATAAATTAAACAAAAACCCAAAAACCCCCCTTCCCCCCTGAATTTTGATTAAAATCTGTAGACGTTACCCTTTCGAAATTAGTAAGAAATCAGCCGTTATAAAAAAAACCAGCGGGGGTAGGATTGTCATATTGAAAATTTACTGAGTAAAGCTGTTTTTGAATTACTTTTTCTTTTACTTTCTGAATTTCCTCTCGACGTATCACAAACCCAGAGCCTTCGCACTACGAGAAAACGAGTTTCCGGCGATCGACGGCGGCGGCGGCTGAATATTTTTTTTAGTATCAGAAGCGGTAAGCTATTTCTGTTCATATATTGAGTTGATTACGATGGGAAACGATTGAAGTAGAGTTAGGAATTTCTGTATCTTCTAGCTTAAACTGTTCCAGATTGTTTGCGATAAATTAGGATTAGGGTTTACGGTTGGAATGTTGGAGAATGATACAATGAATGAGGTGAAACACGGTATTTTGTACTACCCGAGAGTTTTTATTTATTTATTCTTGTATTTTGCCCTAATTAATATGGATTCTTGGATTGAGTTATTTATTTGAAGTGTTTTGGTGGAGATTTCTGTCAATTCTACTGAAATTCCATGTCTACTTCTTGCTTTTTCAGTTTAAACATATACTTCCATGAATCCCTTGACATTGGTGAAGCGTATTCAGAACATAAACAAAAGGGAAGCAAATCTAGGCATATCAGAAGCGGCATCATGGCATGCTAAGTATAAAGATTCTGCTTATGTTTATGTTGGCGGCATACCTTTTGAGTTGACTGAAGGTGATATACTTGCCGTCTTCGCGCAGTGAGTTTTCTTCTGTTTCGTCCTCCTCCTCTCTCTCTTTAAGAGATTGTGTTTATAGGATTTGATTTGTTTGCTCAATCTCACATGTAGGTATGGAGAGCTTGTGGATGTTAATCTAGTCAGAGACAAGGGTACTGGAAAATCCAAAGGGTTTGCTTTCGTTGCTTATGAGGATCAAAGAAGCACAAATCTTGCTGTCGGTGAGTCTATTTCTTTTTCAAGATGTAATTTTACGAAACAAAAAATAAAAAAATAATATGTTACTGCCTCTTACATGTTTGTTGTGGTAAGTACAGACAACTTGAATGGAGCTCAAATTTTGGGCCGGACTATCAGGGTTGATCACGTGACTAAATACAAAAAAATGGAGGAAGAGGACGAGGAAACTAAGCAGCAGAAGAGGGAGGAACGAGGTGTGTGTCGTGCTTTTCAGAAAGGAGAATGTAATCGTGGAGATAGCTGCAAATTCTCTCATGATGAGCAAGTAAGTAGTGTTGTGATCCTCTCAATGGTTACATGTTTTGCTTTATTTATGTGTTTTACATGCTCTCATGTTGAAAATAAATTCATTGATTTCACATTTTACTTATTGATGTGTAAGTTGCTGTCGTGCCTTCAATAGCTTCTGGACCAGATTACTATCCCTTTAGCTTTCTACTAGGAAGGACAAAGTGTATTTAACTAGTGTAAGTTTGAATCAACTAGGCACTAGTTAAATCCCTGCTGTATGTTCTTTGAACCTTGGATGATAAAGCAGTTCAGGTTCAGTTCTAGAGAGTTATTAATGCTTGATGACATGCCTTCGTCTTGGATTATCCCTGAAGTCTTGCTCGACCAACCTGCAGTTTGGAAGAGAGGACTCGGTGCATAGCATGATCGTACTAAAATAACTACTGGAAGACTCTTGGGGCGTGTGTATGATAATATGTTCAATAGGATTACTTAATCTTTTGTCTGATTTTGGAGATCGTCTTAAGCCCTTGTGGTTCCATGTGATCTTTTTTTTCCTTTCTATATTGATCACTTTATCCCTTGTTAGGAAAAAAAGATACTCTCTCTATCCGCCCGACTTGTCCACATTTCCTTTTTGGGTTGTCCCATCTCACTTGTCTACTTTCTAAATAAGGAAATGAATCTCACACCTTTACCAACTTAAATCAACTTTAAACAAATAAATATCTATAGGGTCCCACACCTTTACCACTTAAATCAATTCTAAACAATTATTTAATCATATGGGTCACACACTTTTATTATATAAAACCCACACCATGTTTTTGATAGCTTCTTGTTCTTTCATCTTTTGCTTTAAGTTTCTAGAATTTCGGAAGAAACACAATTATAAAAGGTGTTATACCAGTCGTCTGAAGCATGAATTGTATAGCCCTGTAGTTTTCGTTTATCATACCTAATGAAGGACATCAAAAAACCAGGTGGTTGCCCTCTGTTCACTATCTTCCCTCTCTCTTCTGCATCACTTCTGACTTCTTCCATTTATAACGCAGTTCGTATTTCATTAACAATCAGGACAAAGCTCGACAGTCAAGTATTTTACGAAGTAAAAAGGTCGTTGAACATCAGTTGAGAAGTATAAGTGTATAATGGATAGAACTCGGTATAGAATTGAATCTTAGGATAGAGGGGACGGGGGTTGTTTGTCTGTGTATTAACATGTTAATGTAGGTGGAAGGATTTTGGTGATGGGATGGTTTCTTTAGCATTTTAGCTCCTTTGTTTCCTTTTCTTCCCCTTTTTGGGGCGTATGCTTATTATCATGGAGATTGGTATTTCATTATTTCTTGTTCTACTTTGTGTATGCAAGTGTTAATGACTTCATTTTCCATAATTTAGAGAGCTGCTAATACGGGATGGGGCGCTGAAGAAGATCGACCGCCTCAAAGGTGGGTGCAGGACAAGTTTCAGGAACCCAAAACGGACGGAAGATCTGGCCGATCTAATCCTCACCAAGGTCATAGAGGTAGCGACAACTATCGACACAAGGATGCAAAGGATTATGATAGAAGAGCTGATAAGAAAAGGTCGGAAGAGGAGGATAATGTAAAGAAGCATAAGGATTCACGTGTTGGCTCGAGTAGCCATAGAAGGTCGAGGTCCAGCCACAACGAGCCAGACTCCAAGGAAGAACATGATCGGAGAAATGAGAAGAGATCGAGAAAATACGAGTCCGAGTCCCGTCACCGGGAAGACAGGTATAGTAGAGAGAGGGACAGTAGGTCAGGCCGTGATAGAGAAGAACCTTCTTATCATAGGAGGGATAGAGAAGAAAGAGAGAGAGAACTTCTTTGATGAATCTCCATGATTGTTCCAAATGGGATTTTATGAAGTATTACTGTTACCCAGTTTGTATTAAGCAGGAGTGGAGAAGTTAACTATAACTCCATTTTGCTTGAGGATTTGTGTACTTCAAGTGAAATGCAGACTGTAGTGGGGAGAAATATCATATACTCTCCGTTCCACAATTCTTGTCACTTATTCCTTTTCGGACGTTTCATAATTCTTGTCCTTTTATCTAAAATAACAAATTATTATACACACTTTATTTAAGGGTCCCAACATCTTACTCACAACTAACCATTCTCCTAAATTTTCATGCCCAAAAGAAAAGGGATAAAAATTGTGGGACAGAGGGAGTATTTTGTATCTTTTATTCTGTTTTTAGAGGGTTTTTTACTTTTTTAGATTCACTAAAACACGTATAGTGACGATTTCACGTGCAATCTTCCTTGTTTTCCTCATTTGTATTCTTTGTCATCCACTCTTTTGTCTGTCTCTACCATAACAAGGAGTTCCTCTCCAAGACTCTTGCACCGAATTTTTCATAAAGATTTGTTTGTACCATTTTTGTATATCTCTGTATGTACCACATCATACGGGTACAAGAGTATACGAAAGCCACTCCGTGAATTTTCTTGCTTTACTACATCCGAAAAATCAGGACAAGGTGGAACCAGAACCCAATTTCGTTCCTTAGCAAACAAACTGTTTCTACAGCCAGACAATCATGTTGATACACAAATTAGCCTCCTTTTATTACACAAACTGCAGTCCAGTTGACAGCAATCATCCTAGCCCCAAAGCCAGCTGAGTACAGTTAAACATCGATAAAGTAATATTCAATGGAGTAATAATCTCACTTAGATAATAACTTCATTCGATCCCAATATAGGTTATTGCACTAAAATAATGTTCGATAAAGTAATAACCTCGTTAAATGAATATTTTTTTCCGATCCCAAGGTTATTACTTTATCGAGATTTAACTGTATTCATGAAGGCAAGATCAGATGCAAATGGGGAGAGCATAAATCGAATAAACTTCACTCACCCAAGGTGAAAAGAATAGAACCCAGTTTATACATTCAGCTCGAAATTCAACTGTCCCACATCAGGAAGAGATCAAAAACTCTCCAGAACAAGAACCAACCAATCCTTCAAGAACAAAAAATATAGGCACAACAACATCCAGAGACAAAAATGTTACGACTCGACTCAGTGATGCATCGCCCTCTCCTTTCTGAAACGAACAGACGTATTTTTTATATTTGGCACGAAAAGTTTCGTTCGTATAAGAATGGTACGACACCTGCAAGGGACCAACAGGTAGGAGAATGGGACCTTCTGATATAGAAGAACCAGTCCAATCAGACAACAACTATCAAAAACCGCACCCAGCTGATTAACGCCAGGATCTCAATCCCCATATCGGGAAAGATGTATATCGGGGACATGCGATAAAAACTGGAAAAACCTAATGACCACATATAGACATTGAGACAACTCTTGGTTTTCCTTCAACTAACCGAAGAATTGAAAGGGCGGGGTGGGACTTGGGAGTTCGGTATTCCAGCTGATGAAATCATGAGGCAGCAACTGCACCGGTGGCTTTTTCAATTTTTTTCTTTTCGATCTCCACCCTTCTTATTTCAGCGTGCTGCGCAACACCGTTTGCTAGAGCCTGGTAATGAAAATCAAGCGTCTGGGAAATGTTCTGGAACCTCATTGGATCCGATGCTTGCAGAGCTACAGGAAACCCGGCGGAAATTAGGAAAACTATGACTACAAAGTAGTAGCTTAAAACAGCTAGAAAGTAGAATCTCACCTTTAATAGTATCCACAAAGAAAATAAAAGGGTCGATATCGTCAATTGGTGATTGCAATTCTTCGTCATCGCTGAAATCATCATCTGAGTCTTCATCATCAAATTCAGCGGGACGGAAAGCCTTGGCCTGCATCCAGTTAAAGCTACCACATGAATATTTTACAGAAAGGGATAAGTCGTACAAGCAGAGCAGCTAAGGCTGAAACACCAAAGTAATGCATACGCAAAGCTCTCGTACATGCTTTATAGCCCGAGTTTTACCTGGTTTTTAAAGTTCAAGACCTCAAAAAATATTTTTAAATCACCTCTAAAAAAATACAGTATTACCCACCCTAGCAGCCAATTTCTGGAGTTTAAGGTTCTCAGATTCATCGCCATCCTCAGCATCAACCCCCATATCTTTGTCAGAGTCATCACCATCCTCGTCGTCATCAAAGTTGCTCATATCATCATCATCTTCTTCACCTTCTTCTTCCTCCTTTGCAGCTTCTGTTCAAACAGACCAAGTAAGAACACTCACTCACACACAAGAAAGAGAGAGAACAATGAACCTGTGAAGAGTAGGATTTGGTAAACCAGAGAAACATTCGAAAAGTTTAACAGCTAAAGATATAGGAACCTGCAACTTGATCCTTATACGCAACAAGCAGATCGAGGGTAGACTTAAAAACACGCTCCAATGCTTCTCCTGGAAGCTGATCAGCAGGGAGAGGGATCAAAGATGTCAAACCCAAACAGCATACTTTTTTATCCTGCTCTCTGCAAACATAAAGATATACTAGTAAAGATATATAAGTACATCCTTTCAGCTTCGTAAAAAGGTTGAGATACAACCAATAAGATAAATGAGAACCTTTTAAAATTAGCACGCGCTCCGCTTTTTTTGGTTTGCTGCAACATCTGAAACCAAAGACTGAAGACTTCTGATGCAACATTAAGCTTTTGCAGTATGTTAAGTGTCAATGACGCATTATAGTACAAGGCATCAGCAACCTGTCATAAGTCAATGCCGTTGTCATTGTCAAATGGCCGTGACAAGTAATCCATAATACTACAGCTAAAGCACAAAATAAGATGCATAATGACAAGTTTGCCATCATTCTATATCTAATGCCGGTTCCCTCATACAAACACATCTAGCTCCATCTATTTCTTTCTTAAACAAAATGAGTTAGAATCATCCGGCACCAGCAAGTACCGTAAGGAAAATCTAGATAACCAACTCCTCAAACAATATAAACAAAAGCCAAAGCATTTGAAATCAGCTAAAGAGACCTAAACAAAGAGCCAAAAGTGGTACATATGTTAATAAAGATCGCCTTAAATACATAAGCAGGCATACATCTAGGCAGATAGTCAGGGATAAATTGATAATAACACTACATCCTTACCACTTCCATCAAGAGGCATTTTAAGTAAGCCTTCTCAGTACGACGCAAGCGCTCCACAGTTATTCTTAAGTAAGGCTCCACCAACTGATCAACCTGACCCCTGCAATTCTGGAATAATACTTGGATGAGCTTTGGTGCTGGCTCAATATCTCCATCCTCCAGATTTTTATCACCCATGACCTGCATGATTAGCACAAAAACATTATTAAGAAACTATAGACCACGACAGGGCTGAATTTTGATTAAAAATCAACTTACAGATGAAATCATGGTCCAAAGGCTTTGCTGGTAATCTGGTTCCTTACATGTAAGGAAATGTGCTGTACTTCTCGAGACATAGTTATCTAAAGGGACCAAGATATCTGCAATTCAACAGATAGACAGGCGCAAGGGAAGTGGAGAATTTCAGGAACAATAGGCACAAAAGATCAACAGTATCAAAAACATCAATAGAATAATTTTGCGGCCTTCAGAAAATAGGTCAGTTGACATCTCGATTTAAATATGAACATGTTGAGGTAGGCAGCAAAGATCTAAGAGGTCACCGGTACAAGAAAAGGACTAAGTCTGAGTTGTGAATTCTTTTCCAAAAGTAAAAAAACATTGATAAAAATGAACAGAGCAACAGCATCCAGGGTACAACATAAAGAAAGTAACAGGCAAGTTTATATAAGAACCAATTTACTGCACCACCACTTCAACAGGATGTATATAACAACCTAAATGGCAGGATCAGAGAAGCATGATAGGCAAAATTCAGTAATATAAAGAGAAGGCAAAGTAGTGATATCAAAAGGATTCGCCAGAATATTGCAGCATACTTGGGAAAAAATCAATGGCCCAGTCAGCCAGAGCTTCCATCATTAATGGCCAAAGGCTCCACATCTCAAGTGAGATAGTAGGTGAGAAGAAAGTCATGTAAGAAACTATCTCCAAAACTTCCTCAAAGACCTCTGCATAAAGACAAACAATTAGAGGTTAGCACGTGAAAGTCATCTAATGTGGCCAGTCATGCTCAATGACTGATGAATTATTGGTAGAGCATTGTTTAGTGCGTTACTGATCTAGTTATTTTAGATACATTATTCCTGAGATGAACTTTGACCAATTGTAGCAATATGATGAGCATCCAGCTCAAAATGTACACAATAATGAATAAGTAAACGATGAGAATATGATAGCTACCTTGCCCATCAGTAGTCAGCATCCTACGCATTATTGGCAATAATGTTGGCTCAATGTGTGCAAAGAGATCAGGGAGGCTGCTGATTGACTCAAGGATTGTGCTGATGGCACGTAAGCAACCAACAGCAGCCAAAGCGCCAGGATCATCGCCTTCCTCGTCCGCCTCAGCAGAATTCATGCATTTCCAAAATGCAGCAGCCTGCAAATAAATGTCATAATTAAAAAACAAGAAAACGGTCAAATTAATACACTTGTATACATGCAGATTGGCATTACCAGGTTTTGGCATAATCCAAGAGCATATGGAGCCATCTCCTCTCCAAATTTATCAACTATCGTCTCAAGGGTAAAAACAAGATCTTCATTCTCAACCTCGTTCATTAGTTTAAAAAACTCTGATTAGATTTAAAAAGAAAAGAGAATTCTATTAGAATGCTGCTAATTGACAAAGTGCAAAAATGATAGGACTTCAACGAGTGATATACCATCAAGGAGTTGAGGAAGAATTGGGCGAATCTCACCCAAGTCTGTACATGGAAAGTTGTTTGTCAGTTAAAAGTACAAATCTAGATGAACATACAGCAACACAATGTCAGATAACTTTACCGCTGCAGGCTTCCACTAATGAGCGCAGAGCAAAAACAGAATCAACACGAACAGGAAGTTCTGGGTCACGCATCCCAGAAACAACGCTGTGTAGTGCTCTTCTGAAGTTGTTTGGATCAGCGAAGTTGATGTGAGCATACTGTCCTGCAACCCATGCAGCCTAGAGTATGGTACATTTCCAAAGCAGCAGAATTTTGTACGGTCATAAACCAAGAGAACATAACCAAAATAAGAGTTCAGACAAAGTAATGATCGGACAAAACTTTAGATTTCATAGCAGCATAACGGAAAAGAATTGACATTTAAAGTCCGCTTCAGCTTACAAGAATAAATGAACATCAACATGAACTAACACAATCATATGATATAGATGCAACCGAACAGCAACAAGTCGGATACTCGGATTTAGGCAACAAAATTTGGAATTACATAGAGCAAAAAGGACTGGAAAACTTACAAATATTTATAACTTCAACACCAATTAAAATCAAGAGAAGGTGAAACAAAGGTAAATGTAGTCTTACCTTTGCTCTGAGATGCCCCACGGGACTACTAAACTCGGGGAATACATGCTGTACAAGCATATGTTCCAGCTCAGATTTGTATGGTTCGGTTTGCTTCAGTTTATCACAAAGAGCTCCAATTGCAAGAAGTGCACCATCTTTCTGTCTATAGGGTTTATACTCAGGTGCTGCCTCATCATATCTAATTTGAGAACAAGTGGACAGATATTCATCAATCAGATTCCAAATTTATTGATAAAAGTTAATATTGAGATTTGACTACCATGATGCATACCTCTTGAAAACCTCTACAATAAACAATAAGAACTTCTGAAGATTCTCTTTTTGGCGTTTCCTTACCAACTCACTGACAAAATCCATTGCAGCAGTTCTAGGACTATATAAATCCTCGATAATGTCTACAAAAATGTAGGGAAACTGCATATAAGTATATAGAGAAATTCAAATACACGAAAATAAGAACAAAGAAGGTGGTATTATTTACTCACCATATCCCTTCCTCACGTACTCATGAGGATCTTCATCCCAGAGCCTTTGGTCGTTGTCACTGAAGCACATGAGCGGAAAGATAATCTCGAAAAGAACAACATCAAGTCTTGGTTGCAGCTGACTGTACATATTACTTTTGGAAATACTGCACAATGGCAAAATCAAAATATCAGAATTTTTGTGACTGTTTAACTACTATAGATGAAAAGAAAACTTGGACAGAAAGTGCTTAAAACTCATCATAGATGCTCCTAGAATTGGCAAAGTCAATTCGAGTCTCAAGCAATCAGTATCAAGGATACCAGTTCTCCTCAAAATATTGAAATATACCAACTTAAATGGGTGCAGAAAGGAACCATTAACTTCCAGAGATCTATTTAATTGCTAAGGGCGGAAAGGCAGAAAAGTAAACTAAATGTAGCATATAACAATTAACTGAACAATTAAACATGTATCTAATCTAAATTTGTATTCTCGCATCATAGTATCTAACAATTTGTGAATGATGTGTAACACTGGATAAGGTTTCCTGACGTAGAAGCCTCCAAATTCAACATCAGTTTCTATCTCCCGTGAAATCTAGATAAGATTTATCAAAGACTGATCATACCCATATACTCATCAACAGTACTACTCATACCCAGATTACTGGTCATATGAATTATTAGCTGGTTATGTGTAAAACCAATGGTTGCTGCCATACATGTCCGAGAAGACCACTTGTACTAAAGTAGATGGTCATCTTTTGAATATAGATGATTATATGATCATGAAAGCAGGCCGAGAGACAGATTAAAGGAGTGATCCAGAGTAATACGGGATTAATTGACGAACCTATTGCTTAGATATTGTAGGATAAGATTGATAACTCTGTCAGGTAAATAGCCACCAACACGGATCACATTCAACAGATTTAGATGACACTCCAAAATCTTTCCTGCATAATTCTTCTGGAACATTTGGGCAAAAGCTTTGTTTTCGGGGTTTTGAAGTTTCACATCCCCAAACCTGGGAAAAGGACAGTAAAACGAATGTCAATGAAATCAGGTCTCACTACATGTTCAAGAATAGAAAGCCCGCATTTAAGAACCTACCGAGTGTAGAGGCGGTTTAAAATGTGAACTGTCCACTTCTTAACTTTCCACCATCCCCATGATTTTCTTAGCTCAGGATCATCAGGTTGTCCTTCTACGGGAACAGGCATCTCCAATATACTCAAGAAAAGAATCATCCAGGCATTGAATACATTTGGATCAAATAACTGCTTTGGAATCTCCAACTGCACAGAGAGCACCAAATTAGTAGGAGACAAATGAGATATGCAACGTAGTGCAGGAATTAGATGTGCTAAACATAATGTAACATCTAGAAGATGGTTTTACGAAAGACTTTTGTAAATAATTATAAATAAGTAAATACAATTAGAAATTACGTTCTACAAACCAAAACATGTCATGATATGCACAACGAAATAAGGAAGAAAATTAAAGTTAAAAAGATCCAGGAAATTTTGGTTGCACGCATGGGTTTTATCTCCAAAAAAAACTATAATAGACCAGCGATTGCTATAACACAACAAAGTGAAGTAACCAACAAGCAAAAGCTTCAGACTGGACGGTGCGGACTTACATAGATAGATGACCAGAAAATTTTGCAGATCAGCTTGATCAAATCTGCTACTTCAATAGAAGGGTTAGCAATCTGAACAAGCCGGTTAAAAATGTTAAGGAGATGAGGAAATGTTTCTTCCACGATGTGATTAACCGGTACTCTTTCATCATCGGACTTGAACCTGCAAACCATAAACATCTCTCTTATAATAATGTCTTCCTGTATCAATAACTTTCACCACTACTAATGTCAAAGGGTTTAAACACAAAACAAACAATTAAGCAACATTTACAAGCAAGTCTCTGTCAATATTGCTATGTTTGTCTGCCAATATTTGTTTCAGTTTACTTGACTCAGTAGCCACTAAGCCCATCCAAAATCAGCAAAAGATGACTCAAGGTGGCCTTCACCAACATATACATAACAAAAAAGAGGAACTGCCTGATTCTTGCCAGGCTAAATATTCAATATCAATAGGATATGGAACTTAGGAAATACAGAGAGATACTTAAGAGAGAGCAGCTCATATGAACTCACTCATATTTCCTTGAGAGAATCCTAAGCACAAATAGAGCTCCATAAACTTGCTGTTCCGGCAAATTAATCTTCACCCAATGCAAAAGAGCAGGCCATTGTTCTGGATAATCTGCCTGTATAATTGTTTTTAAGCACTCACCTAGCTGTGCTCTGTTTGAAATACAAGTTAGAAACAAAAGTTATTATTCTGAATAGACATTCTACACCAACTCAATTAAGTATCATTGGATGCTTTTACATAAATTATAATTACATGGTAATCAAAAGTAAGACTTCTACGAGCATCACAGTGATTCAAAAGCGGAAGGTGTATATGTGTGTCTATGAATATGTGTGCATTTGGACACAAAGTAAACATCTGGAGTAGAAAAGGTTGACGTTACCTCAGAATTGGTGGAACCTGGGTAATGTAATTCAATATATTCTGTCTCACAACTTCCTTATCCTCGGGTAATATCCTTGATTTTTCACCTATGATCACGTGAAACAAGAGCATCAAATACAAAATCATCAGCAGAAAAGTACTTTACCTAGCACCATACATTATAATTCGAAGTATTGAGTTCTCTTCGTTAGAGAGACAAAAACCAGCTCCTGAGGAATTCCAATCCTTTGGCGTATTATTTATTAAGTTAGTAGAAGTTATCACAAGTAGACTGAGACAGAAAAAAACTCTAAACTTAAAATTCTAAAGCCAATAATTCAAATTTCATGAAAATTACAAATAAATTGTCCATACACTCCTCTTCACTGTTTCAAGCATCTCCAGTAATCTGGAACCAAACAGTGCTCCTAACAAGACTGATGCAAAACGTGCACGAATTCCTAAATATACCTGCTTCATGAGGCGCCCAGTTTTTTGCAATAAAATTCTTGAAAGTAATGCTAGCAACTTGTCTAACTGCTAAATCGCAACTCGATTCTACTATGATCTGCAGCAGCCTCACCAAATGCTGGGGCGCAAATTGAATCTGCAATAAAATACAAAATACACCGACTCAAACTCAATCCATTCAAATTCCAGTTACTGGAAATGGACCTAACGCATCAATCATGAGAAACTATTACTAAAATTAATCAAACTTCCTACACTCTTATTGAAAAAAATACTGATAAAACAAAGTGGAATTCGAAATTAAAGCATAATCAGTCAAAACATTGGTACCTGATTGAGACTCTCTTCAGCGGCTCTGCGTTGGTCAGGATTGGTGCTGAGTGCGCTCTGCAAGATCACAGCCAGGCTCGCGAGATCCATCTCGAAAATCTATCTATTCCTTAACCTCAGGAGAAGCACATAAAAGCGAATTATGGATAAACCTAAACCCCAGAGGAGGAAGATTCCGATATGGAATTATTCGTACCGGTTTATCTTTCTAGGGTTTAGAGAGAGAAGCGAGGAGGAGACACCGGGAGAGAGAAACGAGATGCACATGTGTGCGCGTGTGTGACGAGTATTTAAATGATTAGGGTTTAGTGAGAGTTGTTTAACTAACTATATATTTTATTATTATTATTATGGTTATTCATTTTTATTATTTGGTGGAATATAGGGAGTTTATTGCAAATTGAGTGGGTTGTATTGTGGTCAAAGATTACGGGGTTCTAATGTGGTCAAAGATTACGGGTTCAATTATCGTAATTTTCTCTAAATAAAGTCTATTCTAAGTCTATTCTATGTCATTGTTCTAGTATTTACATTTTCGTGTAGTTTGTGTGCTAACACATATAAATATGGTTTATTTTAATCTATACTTGAATAACGATTTTTAATTTCCATCATCGTACAATAATAATCACTTTTACATAGACCTATGATTTTTTTTCGATTTTTTTCATAATAATATGGTAGTGTGTTTAAAAAATTTAAATAAGTTGCTTTAAATCGGTCAAATAATATTAGAATCTGATAAATCGGCCCAAATCGGTTTTTTCACCGCATAAATATTTTTTTTTAATGACAAAAGTAACTAGTAGTCGCTATCGAAGTGCGGACTGGGTAAACCCCGTTCTTATGCTCTAGCATGCAAATAATACAAAAGAGATCAACTATCATCGGCTAACCATAGGTGACATGCTCCACATAGCGGTCTTGGTGGGTTTTGAAGCATGAACTTTCGGCCATAAGCTAAGCACCTCCACCGCTATTCTTTTAATGTTTGGAATGTAGGTTCCAACTTCCAAACATAAGCTCATAAGTTGATCATGACTGCTTTTTAGAGTGTGTTTGCAACAATTTATTATAAGAACTTCTTATTTATTTTTGCTTAAAATTGAAAATAATTATTTTTAAGCAACATCAGATAGTTTTGGGAATTGATTTGGAATTGATTTTTAAAATCATATATTTTTGGTAAATTCAAAAATTATAGTGCTTTTAAGCACCAACTATATATCAATAGGTGTTCAAAAGAAACTGCTCAATTAAACAGTTTAGCTGCTTATTTTAGATAAACAAATGCAAAAAGCATGTTTTGCAATCACTAGAAACTATTTATGCACTCAAAAAGTAAATACTCCCTCCGTCCCAAAATTCTTGTCCGCTATTCCATTTTGGGTTGTCCCAAAATTATTGTCCATTTTCCTTTTTTAGTAAATTATTACACACAACTTTTTTGTGGGACCCACAACTTTATACCAATCTACACACAACTAACAACTCTCCTTAAAAACCGTGTAAAAAGCAAATTGGACAAGAATTTTGGGACGGAGGGAGTAAGTGTTTAAAATAAGCTCTTCTAAACACACATACACTGACAATTTTTGCTTAAAAGCAACTTTTAAACATAAATAGCTAAAAACTATTTCAAACACTACATATATATGCAACCATAATGTCAGTCATTCTTGTACTCCCTCTGTTTCACTCCATTAGTTCACTTTCTTTTCGGCATGGAGATTAAGAAAGTTATTTATTGTGTGTAAAGTAGTATAAAGTAGTGGGGTCTACTAGAATATATAAGAGTGTTATTTTAAGTTAATAAAGGAAAGTGGACTAATGGAGTGGAACAGCCCAAAAATGAATACTGGATTAATGGAGTGGAACGGAGAGAGAGTATAATTAAATTACAATATTACACATAATAATAATAATAATAATAATAATAATATTGTTATTTCGTCCCATTTATATGGAATATTTTAGAAATATAAGTGTAACGATGAACACTAAATATGATAGAAAATTGACTAGAAGTTATTCATTTATTTATTTAATCTATTGGACAAAAAAATAATAATAATGACCGAATAAATAACTATTATTCGACAATGATTAAAAACTATTATTAATAACAACAAACAAGTAATCAAGATTAGTTAATTATTTTATCATTACCAAAATCAACCTAATTGTTATTTTATTGTTAATAGCAACAAACAAGTAATCAAGAATGGTTAATTATTTTATCAATACCAAAATAACAATTTAGCAATAACTTTTACTTAGCCGTAGTTTCTCATACTGGACTAGGCTACTCGGATACACTGTTAATATCTCATTATAATGTATAATATAGACTTTGTAAAGATCTTGACTATTTTGTTTAAGATTGAATATCGCTTGCCCTTATAAGAGCAGACCCAGAGGATTGTAATTTGTTCGGTCCTATTTTGGACCTGTTTTTATAGACCATTTATTTCTACGTGTAGCAATTCAATGTTCATACTGATCTACACGTAAGAAAGTGTATTAAACCCATTGTTATGTCCTTCATCGAGTTTGTGAAAATATTTGACTCGATTTATAGAATGTTTGTAACCCGCAAATTTCTTATTTTTTTTGGATGACGAGGGTAACCCGCAATCACTATCGAAGTGTGCACTGGGTAAACTCCGCTCTTGTGCTCTAGCCTGCAAACAATACAGGAAGGTTCAACCACCCTAGGCTAACCATAGGTGACAAGGTCACACATAGCAGTCTTAATGAGTTTTGAACCCATGACCTTCTGACCACAGACTACCCACTGTAACCGCTATGTCATCATAAGGGGACTTAAGTCCGACAAATTTTACTAAGACTTCTAGAGTGGGTAAGGCTACATAGGGCCTTGATGAATTTACATGCTAAATGCTAATCATTGAATTAAGCAGTTAATTTGATGCATGTTGACAACTAGACAAAGCATCATCAAATCACTATTGTATTAGAAAAATAATAATTATAACATATTTGGTGAGGACAATGATAGCTAGAAATATATGAAAAGATCTGTGGGTCTCGTTGTTTACATATTGAACACATTTTCCGACAATAATAATTCATAAAAATTCCTTAATAATTTGATTAGGTAAGAAATCAATTATCACATATTAAAAATATTAGGCTTGTCGCACTAAA
Organism: Lavandula angustifolia; assembly: GCA_028984105.1. Classification (NCBI taxonomy): domain Eukaryota; kingdom Viridiplantae; phylum Streptophyta; class Magnoliopsida; order Lamiales; family Lamiaceae; genus Lavandula; species Lavandula angustifolia. The sequence goes on along the minus strand of CM054810.1, from coordinate 32,506,223 downwards.
GGTAGCGGCTGCGGGTTCCTCGTCAAAAAAAAAAAATATTAGGCTTGCTCCTTATGATCACATTCCAAACGCAATTAATAATAAAAAAGCTTAGTAACTATCAATATAGAACACATGATGATGAATCTTCATAATATAAGTCTTTTCAAACTTTATATTTAAACCCCATGTAAGTATCTGGTGTCTTTTAATATGACGTAAATAAGTTAACGAGTCTATTTTTTGCTAGTGGTGAAAATACGGTTTGGGTTTTTCGATTATAAACGTACCTATACTAAAATCAACAGAAACAATTAACCGATTAACCGACTTTTGGTTAATCGGTACGGGTACGGTTATCGGATATACCGAACAATTAGTATTTTAGGGACATTTTCAATTACGGTTAACCGTAATCGAACCGAGTTACACACCTAGAATTTGCAAAGCCCTACAAGCTCAATTGGAATTGGATATAACTAGTGATAGGCCTGTTTAATTATATGGTGGGCTGTAGAAAACCGGCCCAACCCTTCAAGAGATATTCAGTCAAATCGATCCATATTTCTTCAAACCGGCCTGCTTAATGTATAATTTGTTCTATTTTCGCACAAGATTGCATTTTTGTGGTTATTATTTATTTTGGTTATATGAATAAATCTGCATTGTATTGCAACTTAAAAAATATTTAGTAATAGTAATATTTTTTATTTTATTTTGTATAATACCAAAACAAAATATACAATCCATTTATGGTAAATTTCACATGTACTATAAATATAACGAATATCTAGTGAATTTTAATAATATTTTTGACAACTCTATAAAACTAGCTATAAAGTTTTAATTTTACAGAACATAAGTGACTAGAAAACTAACCCACTCATGTAAATTGAATTTCGATGTAATAAATAGGAATATTTTGAGTTACCATAATCTCATCTTTTTATATTTTACTCGAGCAATTAATACGCCACGTGCGGCAATCTTTTGCATGGATCTATGTCGGTGTAATTATATTTTGTTCCTATTTTATACGTGAATTTTCGTTCTGCAAATTGTTAACGAGTTCAATCAACTTCACTGTTTATTCATCGTCTACAATAAACTGATAAGTTACCTTAGTATCATCTTTTTAATAGGACATATGTTGCTCGGACACTTAATACGTCACGTGCAACTATCTTTTGCATTGATCTTTTTCGGGGTAATTACATTTTTGTTTATATTCCCATATGTGAATATACATACGTTATGCAAATTGTTAACTAGTTCGATCAGTTTCACTGTAAGCTCATCGTCGGCAATAAAACGTATGCAATGTCTATTCTTGAAGAAACTGTGAAATATATTATATTCTCAATTCCAAATACTGCAATTTTTTTATTGTTTGTCGATGACAAACTTACGAACGATGTAAATATTCAATATCATATGCAAATTGTTAACGGACTCGATCAGTTTCACAGTAAGTTCATCGTCTGCAATAAACTTATATCATGTATACATTCTTAAAGAAACTTAAAGAAACATTGAAATATATTATATTATCAGTTCCAAATACTGCAAAATTTTCATTATTTATCGATGACAAACTTACGAACGATGTAACTATTCAATATCGAGAAATCTAAAAGTGACAAACAATGAATTTACTTATAACAAATATGGCAATAGAGGGAGATATGCATTTCTCATAAATGGAGAAGAAATGTAAAATAAAAATAGTATCAAATTTCATGATGAATTGAATTGTAACGAGTTTCGCCATCTCTCGCTCAATATTGTCTCTGCAATTTCACACATGTCAAAGAGGCGGGCTTTGCACGCACTATATATATATAGCGGCAGCAGCCCATCTCACTCGTCAGGCGCCAACGGCGGGAAATCGAATTTTGGTTCCACCATTGAAAAACCCTAATAAAATATTCCTCCTCAGAGAGAAGGGGTGGAAAAAGCCCCAAAGAATTCACCTTTCTCTCTACCTCCTGAATTTCCGCCATGGTTGCCGACGCATTACCTCCGTCCGCGGGCGACAACGGCGGCGCGAAGCTGGGGGCGGCGTTCGAGGGGCGCGACGAGGACGAATTTCACAGGGGGGATGTGCCGCTCAAGTACATCCCTCTTTGCGATGTATACTCCGCTACTTCTCCATGCGTGACCGCTTCCGGATCGAAAAAGGTCAAGGCTGCCGCCCGCAATCCATCCCAAATGAACGGCCACGATCAATTGAAGAAGCGCCCGATCACGGTGGAGACTCAGTTCGCTCTTGTTTACTCGAGGCGGAGGAATAGGGCGGAGATGACCAATTTTCTAGAGGGGATTTTACGAGGTTTGGATGTGGAATCCGAGAAATTGGAGGCTGATGGAATGAAAGATGGGGTTAGCGTTAAGCGGAGGAGAGTTGGGAATGAGACTGAATCCGTGGAAGCGGTGTGTGATTCTAAGTTGTCGAAAGAATCAGATGATCCGACGTCGTCTGGTGATGGTCTTGACAAGATTAATTGTAGTGATGATAGGGATAGTATGAAAGTATTTAGCAATTATAATAATAGTAAGAAGAAGAAACGCAAAAATGATTCTTTGGGAAGTGATATAAAGAATTCGGGAGCTTTACGGACAAAGAAATGGGTCTGGTATGTGTTGGATTGTCCTAGCATTGCCTTTTAATGCGTATGAAGCAAATATTGATCTAATCTGGTGAACTTTGTTCTTTGAATGCAGGCTGAGTATCGAAGGAGTTGATCCGAATAAATTCATTGGGTTACATTGCAAGGTAAGAATTAAGACCCACAAACATTTAAAAGTTCACACTTTTGGAACTGTTAAGATATTGACATCTGCATCGGTACGAAGGACTTTTCATATTCATTGTTTGTGCTTTAGTTTCTAGACCTGCTGCAGAAACAACTGAACTATTTTGAACGTTCACATATGATTGATCGCTCTTATTTCATGTTTAATCTGTTTCTGAATGTGATTTGGAGCTTTTTTGGAACAGGTGTACTGGCCACTGGATGCAAGCTGGTATTCGGGACATTTAACTGGGTACAATTCTGAGACTGGCCGCCACCACGTAATACTCTTTTACTATACGTGTTGATGTGCATATTATATGACTATTTTAAGGGCACTTCAGTAATATGTGGAGAGCAATGCAGGTGAAGTATGAGGATGGGGAGGAAGAAGATATTGCTTTATCGAACGAACGGATCAAGTTTCATGTCTCGTTTAGAGATATGCAAGATATGAAGTTGAAGTTATGTGAGAAGAGATCTGGAGCTGATGAACTTGATGTTAACGAGATGATGGTTTTGGCTGCTACTTTAGACGATTGCCAAGAGATTGAGACTGGAGATCTAATTTGGGCAAAACTTACTGGTTTTTCTCTCTTTGCCTTTAATTTGATATAAAGTTAAAAAGTCAATCTCTCTTGTGAATTGCATGCCTGCCCATATTAATTACTGAGACTTATATATTTCTCTGCCATAGGACATGCTGTATGGCCGGCGGTTGTTTTAGATGAATCTCATGTGGGTAAACACAAGGGTCTAAACAAAATTTCTGGAGAAAGATTTGTCCTTGTACAATTCTTTGGCACCCATGATTTTGCCAGGTATTATTGATGACTTGAAATTTAAGTTTTAATCCTAGTTAGACTGCTTCACAGTTTGTGAAGAGTTATTATTTTCTGGAAGTTGATGACTAATTTATGTAGTGATTTTTCTATCTGCTAATATTCAGGGTACCACGGAAACAAGTTATCTCTTTCCTCAAGGGCCTTGTTTCATCCTGCCACTCAAAGTGCAAGAAACCAACTTTTGTTCAAGGATTGGAGGAAGCAAAAATGTGAGTGGTTTTCTCAGATTTATTAGAAGTTAATCGTCTTTTAATTTTCAATGACCGTTTTGTGTTTAATACGATATGTACTTATGGATGCTGCTAGATACTCTTCAGTGCAATTTTTATTAATTTATTCTGATGAAAAGAAAAGGTAGGGAGAGACAAAAAGATAAATGATCTCAGTTGATGGATGTGCTTAGTAGTAAATTCATGATCATGTCTGCTTGTTTCTTTCTTTCAGAGCTTGCATGTACTGAAGTGTCACAGTAGCTGTCCCTTTGTTGACTGACTTGGGGTTGTGACCTGTCAAACTCTGGTTTATTAACCTGTAGATGAATTTTGCATCATTCTAGAATTGATTCTAGGATTTTTATGCTTATCATGCACACAATTTCTTGAAATTACACTGAATTAGTTGTTGTGATCAGATATCTTAGTGAACGGAGGCTCCCGAAGAGAATGCTGCAGCTGCGTGGTGATGTTGATGGTGATCTGAGTGATAGTAGAAGTGGGGCGTACGAAGATGATGCTGATTCTGATTGTGAATCCATGAGTCATGATGATATAAGCAAGAAAGTTGATGATCTCAATAGCTGCCCACTAGAAAATGGGAAGTTGCAAATAGTAAGCATTGGTAAGTCTTGACAATGCTGTCCTGTTGATACGTAGTATATTGCTGCACCTGTTACTTTCTGCTTTCATATTAGGCTTAGTTAGTTTATGTGGCAGTCCATTGTGCTATCCAATCATTCAATGAGGTGCAACATTTGTGGTAGTTCTTAGCGCTTAGGACATGCAATGGTTAATTGCTCGAACACAGCGAGGCACTAGTTTATTTAGCATATTGAATGAGGTAGGAACTCCACGACATAATTGACAAATCTGTCTGTGCATGTGAATCTTTATGCAGGAAAGATTGTCAGAGACTCCAGTAATTTCCAAAATGAAAAATTCATATGGCCCGAAGGTTATAGTGCTGTGAGGACGTATACTTCCTCGGCAGGTGAATTTTATAGTACTAAAGGTGCTTTCTGTTATTTATTTTTGCACGTTATGTTTTACATATTCTCTCATCATTTTTTCCATTTTGCTTATCTTTTTCTGCTTCAGACCCAACTGTGAATACTTTGTATAAGATGGAAGTATTGAGAGATCTCGACTCAAGAAACAGACCTTTATTTAGAGTAACAGCAGATAATGGAGAAGAGGTATCAGATAAAGCTGTCTTGTCAATCTTAAAGAATATTTCCTCTGCTTCATTCCTTGTGTGGTTTTTACTTACTGTTGATATCTTTCCCAGTACCAACTTTATATACCGCATTTTATGTTTCTTATGAAAAGGATTCGCTTGGTCCCATATAGAGCTCAGTTCCTTATTTTTTTTCCTAATTTTCGTATAATGGTCAGGACTTGGGCATGCAATATGATCTTTATCTCTTTCTTTTTGTTCGAGTAACATGCATATCTTTTTTGTCCCATTTACATCTTATTCAAACATGTCATTCTTTTTAATGTTGCCTATCAGAATTTCGTTTGAAGTTCCTTTCTTAGTCATATACTGCCTACTTATGACCTTACTTAATTCAGCTTTGTCCTGTTGTTGATTCTTTACTTATACAGTTCAAGGGACCAACTCCATCCGCTTGCTGGAATAAGATTTACAAAAAGATTAGGATGGTGCAAATCAGGAATAAAGACTATAAAGCTGATCAGAATTTTGCATCTGGTGCTTATATGTTTGGTCTTTCACACCCAAAAGTTTCCAGACTCATAAAGGTACTTATGCACCGTTGTAATCTTATTAATTACTCTAAAATTGCATCCGTGTCTTTTTCATCGTCAACTATGTTACATCAAATCATCAATATATTTACTTTTCTGTACCTATATTTTGTGAATTTCCATGTTTGTAGATAATGATAAACCTAAGTTTTCTATCCAAATATTTTGCTACCCATCAGACTAGGATGCTAAAGTTGGGATATTAGCATACATAATACTTGTTTACCTAAGTGATCGATTTGAGCATGCTTTTGTGCATTCGTGTATCTTATAGTGTGCTAGCTTATTTCGTGAGAACTATCATATATCTTTTTTCGTTTTGAGCTCTTTCTGAGTTTCAATATGCCTAAAATAGTATCATGTTTAAGTGCTTCAGTGAACAGCAATGAATTGAACTCTGTCTTCTTTGAGCACACCACATTTCATTCATTCTTTTCCTTTTTCTTTTCTTATTTGAATTAAAAAGAAGAAGCTTGCAGTACTAGAAGCCTAATTTCAGCTATTAGTAATTGTGTGGTTTGTGCATGGTATCAGTTTTTTATTTGAAGCGGCAAACTTCTTTTTGTGAGTTGGTCCTTGTGATTCGTGGACAACATGATTTTGGTTTATGGAGCTTCCAAGTACTAGAGTTCTTATCTTGACCATATACATATGCGTATACAATATGCATTTATTGCAATAATTGTTGAGCAACTTTAGGGATTCTTGTTGTTCTAAGGATTGTCAGGCCTTTTGAGTTTCTATGACCAGCATTTTTTGTAGAATAAATTCCTTAAGTTGACCATAAAGTACATGGTTTATTTCCATATACTTAGGTACGGCACTGGATGTTGTTTCCCTTTTTTTGGTTCCAGCTCAAAACTCCCCTTAAGGAAGCTTGGGTCTTGGTGATTTATGAAACTCGCAATTTCTCTAGTTATAACAGAAATTAATACTCTTTCCATCCTACTCCAGTTGTCCACCTTCACTACAATCGCCCACTTTCCTTTTCAACTTAAAATAATACTCTAATATAATTTAATGGACCTCACTACATTACACTTCTTTACATATGAGTACATAATAAAAAACTTTCTTAATCTAAAAAAAACTGGACAACAGAGGGTGTATTATATAGCATTTTGGAAAAAAAATATGTCGCATTTGGTTCGCTGAGCTTTTTTCCGGTTTCGTACATTCTCTAACTTTAATGGTCCAACACACTACATTAAAGCCTCCACCAGAATTGTTGGTGTGGGCATTGATTTCAAAACCCTAACTCTCGGAAAACTTCTATTTAGACAAACGGCGGTGGCTTCTGGAGAAACTCATCTCGACCTTTACTTTGTAACCAGTAATGGACTTTTTCCAATTAAAGTCCTGCTCTATTCCATCTTATTTTATAGCCTTCCTTTGACTTCTTGACCTTCTTCCTTTCCTATTGACATCTCCAGCTTTTTATCCCCTCCTTTCCCTTTACAGCTTTTACTGTCTTTTGTTCTTCTTTCACCACTCCTTACCATCTTCACTTTTTCGCCTCCTTTCCTGTTAGCATCCGCGTTCTGCCTTTTTTTTGTCTTCCATTCTCTGCTTACCACAATTTGCTGGCCCTTTACACTCGTCTTACAAGCTTCACCACCTTTCTCATCTTATTCCTATCAACACAAAAACAGCACTTTCCTGTCAGATCTGCACACCTATCCCCAGCAAACTGCCATGGTGAGGTGGAAGTTTGTCAACACACAAAGAAAGGGGAATGTGATGGTGCCTCATAAAGGCAGCAACCGCCTCTACAGTCATCATCGCCACTTCCGAGGGTTAGATCGTATGGGAATTGAAGAGGTGAGGAAGATAATAAAGAATATTGAGAGGAGAAGATGGATAAAATTTGGATTTTTTCAGATAATCAAATTGAGAAATCACAATCATCTTCACCTCAACATTTTGACAATCATATACTTTCAAGTGTCTCAAATGATAAACAATAATGCATTTTAGTTTTGAGACATTTTCATATGTCAAATGATTATTGCAATGGCAGCATCACTAAAACTTTTATTCTCAAATTCTCTACAACATCAAACTTTTTCAAGTTTCAGGAACCCGACGAAGCATGTCTTTACTTAAGTATGTATTTAAATGCTCTCCATCTACTATGTTGTAAAACATAATATCTTTGTTTAATTCAAACTGAAACTTTTTACCCAATTAGGGATGCTGGGAATCTTTCCTGCTCATTTATTGTAAGCTGCTAACCTTCTATGTTGGTACTAATTGAATGGCTTCCTTGCCCATTCTTTGATGCTGCTTCATGCAAAATGTGAAGTCATACTGTCAACTTATAACAAAGGTGCCGAGTTGTAATATCATATGCGTATGATTGAGGGTATAATGCCACATTTTTTATAACATGCATGAACACCTGAATTCATGCTACCTATCTGTTTATTATTGTTCTCCACTTCTCCTTCATTTACCTGTGTGTTTTTTTGTTTCTGCTGACAGCAGTCATTCTCAATCGAACCAATATTTCATATTCCAGGAGCTGTCTTAAATCTTAATGACGCTCACATAGTCTCATGCTCATTATGCCATTGTTTATTGATAATCTAAGGGCTATGTGGATGATTTGTTCTATCTTTGGCAATAATAGGTGCTTGGTTCGTTCAATTTCTTTTGCTGGTACAGTAGATGGCCTCACAAATGCCTTTCTCAGCCTTCATATTAATGTCTTTATATTCTACAGGAGATCTCCAATACCCGATCAGCTGCGAAATCTTCCCAGTTGGCTAATAAGAAAATGAAGAACTCTGCTATTGGTTACAGACCAGTTACAGTTACATGGATGGATCTTGATAAGTGCAATGTTTGCCATATGGATGAGGTAGTAACTCCTAACTCAGGTTTCAGTTCACCTCTTTTATTTCATTTTACATTTTCGTACGGTCTGATATCAGTCTAGATGGCAAGTATTTCCAGGAAGTGCGGTAAAATGCCTTTTTCTATTATACTTAGACCTTCATTTCATTGCCAGCCGAAAATATTATGAAGTTTTTAATGCGCTGGTTCTGAATTTTTTTGTTCAGGAGTACGAGAACAACTTATTTCTTCAGTGTGACAAATGCAGGATGATGGTATGTTCCATAGGCCGTGGCATTTTATTTATGCCTTGTGTATCAATAAATTGCAGATTCTCCGTTATTTCATAATAATACAAGGAGGTCCTCCTGGCTGGTTAGGAATCATTGCTTGAAATAGCTTTCCTTTTATATGTTCTGAATTATTGTATCCAAGTACAGAAGCTTGATTATTTGTGTAAATTTCCTTTAACTAATTTCACTTTTCAATTACTTTACAACAATGACACATCAAAACTCTTATTGCTTGGCTTGCAGCTTGACTCATGTTAGGATCAAGTCTTTGATTGATTCCATCCTGGCGGTCTACTGTAGACTGTTGATGGTGTTACTATGCTAATGTGAAATTCCTTTCTAATGTTTAACTCTAAGATATCTAGAATTGCTTAAACTTTTGTGAGTTAGTTATAACTTAAACCCAAAGATGAACAACTGACGGCTACAAACTCGAAGTACTGGTGGAGTATTGCAGTTAATGTTCCTTAAAAATCTCCACTGGGACGCTCTTCTGTTATAACTTGATTTTGTTGAGCATCTGACATTATATCAGCTACTTTATTGTGGGAGACTTTCGACGGACATCTTCCCATCAGTTTGTTGTGTTACAAATTCTTACTCTTTAATTTTAACTTTGATGTTTCACTGTGGGTTTTGAAATTCTTTCTTTATTCTTTGTTTTTTCGAATTCCTGAATACCTGTTTGCTTCAAGATTTCAGTGAATTTTCTGGTTCTTGCTTTATGTTGAGTTGCTCTTGATGTTTTACATTCTGTATACCTGCCTCAGGTGCATGCTAGATGCTACGGGGAACTTGAGCCTACTGGTGGAGTGCTTTGGTTATGCAACTTATGCCGTCCAGGAGCTCCTGAATCTCCTCTATGCTGCCTTTGCCCTGTAGTAGGTACTTCCAAAATTAATACCATTTTCCGTCTTTCAGCTTCTGTTGAATATATTGGCTCCATTTGCTGTATAGAATAAATAAAACCCAGCCTGATGGTCTGAATGAATTTGATTTCAGGAGGTGCTATGAAACCTACCACAGATGGTCGTTGGGCTCATCTGGCTTGTGCCATATGGATTCCAGGTTTCTGTTGCTTTTCTACGTATCTCTAGATGCTTGCACAATTCTTTTTGGTTATAAAATTTTCAGCTCAACCATCTTTTTCGTGCAGAAACATGCCTATTAGATATTAAAAAGATGGAACCCATTGATGGGCTTAGTCGAATCAATAAGGTACCTTCTCTCTTCCTAGGTTTGCCTCTCTCAACTTCAATATACGAAATATGCATACGATCTTTCTGAATCAATCTGCAATATTTCTATGCAGAGTAATTTGGTACTCTGTATTATTGTTAGATTGCATCAGTTAATGATAACCACATGATTGAATATTAGCTGATAGTTCCATTCCCTTCTCTTGTTCTGTAAAGGATCGGTGGAAGCTATCATGTAGCATCTGTCGTGTTTCCCATGGAGCATGCATCCAGGTAGATATCTTATGCTTACCGATGTTTCCTGTTACATGATGTATTAACAGTTATTTTTTTTTTCTTTTCCAAACAAGAACAATTAATAACAATATATATATATATATATATATATATATATATTTTTTTTAATTATATCTTCTTTGATATGCTGCTTTTGTTACAGTGGCACGACTCTGTTTATTTGAACTTTCCTTCCTTTTAAAGGAAGACTAATCAATACTTCTGCAACTTTAAGTCCAAATTAGTTATGCTTTGTCAACAAAAGTCCTGTTTGTGATTTAATACTAATAATGCTTCGCCTTTTGTCATTCAACATTAAATGATCATTTGCATCACATGCCAGCGACGCAGCAATGCCAGCTCCCACATCTTGCAGTGTGTTTTGAGCATCGCAAAACTGGAAATGTTTTCTTGTCCATTAGCTAATTTGTGTTGCTGATTTGATTAGTCTTCGTGATGAAAATCCCGATTCTTTTCCTTAATGCAGTTTTCACATTATTTTGCAAACTCCATTTATTATCTTTACTGATGAGATATCTTGATGATTGATTTGGTCGATTGAAATCAGAAACCATTTTTATGTTGCTTCACATTCTCCTCTTGATGCTTCTTCGGAAGCATGATGCTAACACTTTTTTCTTATTCTACTGGAAAATTAAAACATGCATCTACTTCATTATATATATAATGTTTCTGCAGTGTTCCAACAATAATTGTCGTGTCGCATTTCATCCACTCTGTGCACGTGCGGCAGGCTTTTGCCTCGAGGTATGATGATTGTGCAATTAAATCACGTGCTTGAGTATACCCTGTTAACTGTGAAAAGTGAAAACTCATTTTCTTACACGGTTCCTGTATCTTATATTATATGTAGCCCGAGGATATGGATAGACTACATGTTCCTCAAGATGAGGATGAGGAGAATCAGTGTATTCAGCTTCTCTCTTTCTGCGAGAAGCATAGGCCCAAATCTAACGAACATTTGCCTATCGAGAAACGAACTGGAGAAAAGGCTGGCAAAGATGAAAATGCTGATTATACTCCACCTACGAACCCTAACGGCTGTGCTCGTGTTGGTATATATTCATTTCTACCGTTTCCTTCCAGTTTTCTTATGATTTTATGACTATATATTGATGTGTTATTTCCGAAATACGATATGGGATGGAATGATTGGTTGGTTAGACACGTGCTTTCTTAATTGATATCTGGTTTCTCTTTTCCCTTTCTGTTAGAAATTTATGATTGGAAGAAGCGGAGGAACGAAAGAAATGATTTGCCCGGTCCTTCATCAAAATGCTTGTATTTGGAGAATGTGCCACATTTGCTAGGCGGGTTCAGCCGGAATATGTCGTCCAATGAACTCGGTGGTTCTAAGCACTTTCTAGAACTTCAGAAATTGAGAAGCACGCAACTTGAACCGTCTGGCGAGATTCTTTCAGTGGCTGATAAGTACAACCACATGAGGCAGATCTTCAAAAAGAAACTTAGATTCGGTAAACTTTCTGCCTTGTCTTTTCAATGGTCTTTATCATCGAAAAATTATGTTAATCTTGTGTTCACCTTGAGAAGTACTATTGTATTTAATCGTTACTTTTGGAATATTCCGTCGCAGGGAAGTCCTGTATACATGGGTTTGGTGTCTTCACTAGATTTCCTTATAGAGCAGGAGACATGGTAAATTGCTATCAGAACCATCTCTTTCTCATTTTGAGGTTCTACATGTTTACTTGACCTTTTGCTGCATTCGTAGGTTATCGAGTATACTGGGGAACGTATTCGGGCTTCAGTAGCTGACAGAAGAGAACATTTGACATACAATAAATTAGTGGTAAGCACCTGCATAGATGGTTTTTTGCTGAAATTAGAGTAATTCCGGTATACTGCTAAAGTCGGTGTTTTGGTATTTTTTCGGTACGGTATGTGTGGTATACTGATTTTTCGGAATATTTACCCACCTCTATGCCATGACCCCTTTTAACTTTTCTATTGTTTAGGGGGCCGGAACTTATATGTTCCGTATTGATGACGAACATGTCATAGATGCCACCAAGGCTGGAGGCATGGCACATTTGATTAACCACTCGTGTGAAGTACGTATCGACTTCTCCACCTTCACCGTTTTAGTTTTACACCTCCTCAAAACTAACCTTTCCTATGTTTCAGCCAAATTGCTATTCAAGATCCATTAGTGTTAACGGCCACGACCACATAATCATATTTGCTAAGCGAGACCTCGTTTCCAACGAAGAACTCTCTTACGACTACAGGTTCGCTACCTAATGTAGAAATTGCGCTTCTTTTGCTCTGCAAATTGGCTCATTTCTTTCCTTGTACTGCAGATTCTCTTCGATTGGCGAACGCCTGGCTTGCTATTGCGGTTCTTCTAGATGTCGGGGTATAGTCAATGATGTTGAATCCGAAGAAAGATCGGCAAAGCTATGCGTACCCCTCAGCGAGTTAAAAGACTGGAATGGAGAGTAAAAGAGGTCAGTTTATTCCATACATTCTTCAGTCCCTTCCATTTTGTGATAGTTGGTTGAATGTTTCCCGAGGAAATGACGATTTTGGTCCCGTAATTTTCATCTACTTGTCATTCCGGTCCCATAACTTTATATTCGGCCATTTCGGTCTACTAAACCTCTCAATATTGGTGGTTTTGGTCCCATAATTTTTTATGTGGCGATTTTGGTCTCATGACTTTCAATACCTGCAATTTTGATCGCGTAACTTCCATTGCTAAGATTTTAGTCTCGTAACCTTTTAATACACGTGATTTTAGTCCTAACTATATACACAAGTGGAAATTGCAAAACACATACCTAAAATAGTCGCATGACCAAAATCGCCGCATAAAAAGTTATAAGACTGAAATCGCAAGTAATTGAAAGTTACTGGACTGAAATCGTAAGTAAACGAAAGTTATGAGCCAAATCTCGATTTCCTCAATATCTTTGCATTTGTTGCTCCCGTCTGCTATTTTTGATTGTTCGACTACGTTTACTGATCGATGTTCGTGTATTCTGCAGAGGGCTCGTTCGACCGGTGGTGGCACGGAATTTGAGGTCCGTATGAAGATCCCGGGACCATCATCGACTTGAGTCTGCTAATCCGAAAAGATGTGTTTGTATCCTAATTTCTTTCTACCCAACTAACTACACATCTATTCTTTTTCTCTGAGGGGGTGGAAACTACATATCTTTTTAGAATTGTTTCATAGGAAGAATAAGGATTCTCAATTTTTATTTAATTTTCGTGTTGTAAAAAAAGGGGAAAAGGCTTCACCTATGAGTGAGAGGTGATTGCCTTCTATCAGTTGGGCAGAAATGCACGATATTTGTATTATTTTTTTTTTTAATTGAAGAAATTACAGTTTAGTCAATCTTTTATCACGATTGAATTGATCAGGTTATGTAGGAATAAGGTTTAAGTTTACTGGTCTGTTAGGATGCTTCAGCTGCGTACATCACTGCACTTCCACTTAACACCTATCGTAATGATAAACGACTCGTATCGCCTTGATCTTCTCTTGAATTTTCAAAACTTCCATCGCTCCATCCCCAGGGGGGCAGGGGAAGAAAGTAACACTCTCCGTTGGATGGTTGTGATGTTAGTACACTTTCTTGTGTACAATAGTGTATCAATCACTATGGACAAGTAATATACTCTTTCAGTTCTATTGAGCTTGATTTACTTCTTTTTGGTATGGATATTTGAAATTCGTGCGTAAATAAATGGGTCACATAAAAGAAAAATTGGTCGTTGTGTGTAAATAATTTTCTATTTTTGGATGAGACAAGATCAGGTCTTTTAGCTATTGTTCTTGAAAAATGATGTGGTTTGGTCCATTCCTCGAAAGAAGTTTTTACGGGATCTTAATCCACCAAAATTTTTACTTCTGAGTCCGGCGACCGAATAATTAATTAATTAAATTAGTCTCATACTTTTACCTCACAAACCAGTTCTAAATTATTAATTAATGTATGAGTCCCACACCAAAAGAAAGTGGACAAGCTTGGTGGGATGGAGGGAGTATATAGTTATAACAAATGGCTATAGTTGTGTTTTCTATAAGCATTCGAGCTATTGTATTCTAATTTGTAGAGCAGTTTGTATGTACCACATTCGTATAGTCTTATATGTACTACACTACAAAAGTATTGACAAGTAGCTTATGATTTAAAATAACTAAGGACTCTAGTATACAAAAAATCACATCATAAACCTTTTTAAAAATAATATCGTGTTTTATGATATTCATAACACAAAATATAAAAAAAAAAAAGATAAAAGAACAATTTGATAGGCCAAATTAGAGTAGTTGATGAAGTAGTTCCAAACAAACATGAACTCAAAACACATTACAACTCAACCAAAACATTAATCAGTAACGTTGCTGATTCGCATTCACCGGAGTACTAATCACCTCCAGAATCTGCACCACCTCCGCCATCGACGGCCTGGTCGACGGTATCTGCGACGTGCACACGAGCGCCAGCTTCAGCAGCGGCAGCACCTCCTCCTCCGGGTACCCCCCCATCCTCCCATCCACACACCCCAGCACCTCCCCCTGCTCCAGCACCAGCCTCACATGATCACTCAGTATCACCACATTATCCTCCCCGTACTCCACCGCCCGCCTCCCCGTAACAAGCTCGAGTACCAACACCCCGAACCCGTACACGTCGCACTTCTCGTTCACCCTCAGGCTCTGGCAAGCCAGCTCCGGGGCCACGTACCCCGGAGCGCTCTGAAACCTGTTGCTCACCACATGCTTGTCCAGCTTCGTCAGAAGCCTGGCCAACCCGAAGTCCGAGATTTTAGGGTTTAGGGCTTCGTCTAACAGAATGTTGCTTGGCTTTATGTTGTAGTGGATGATTGGTTGTTTGAGGGTATGGTGCAAATGGGCTAACCCTTTCGCGGTTCCTAGCACGATCTTGAACCGGTCTGGCCAGGTGAGCGGTTCGGATGGTTCGTGGAGTCTCTTCTGTACACTTCCGTGGGAAGCGTAGTCGGTTACTAGAAGTTGGTGGTTAGGGGTCCAGTAGTACCCTCGTAGGGCGATCAAGTTCGGGTGCCTCGCCTTGGCCAGAACCCGAACTTCTCGATCGAATTCGTCTTGGTAAAGAAGGGTGTTTGATGTTATAAGCTTCTTGATCGCCAAGATTGTACTACTACTCCCTTCCCCTTGCATGGTTGCTTTGTAGACTGATCCAAACACACCTTCTCCAATTAGAGTTGCCTTGTTGAGCAAGGTATCAATGTTAGCCTTAGACCAATGTGATGAAGGTTTTGAGTCAAGAATTATGAGCTTCCCACTAGCCATGTTGGAGGAGGATCTAGTGGAGCTGGTGCACATGCTCTCCCATGCATTGTCCACTAACACAATCCTCCTCCTTGCCTTGGCATTGAGGAGGGTGATCACCACCACTCCGGCGGCGATCGCGACTGCGGCTGAGATCGCCACGATAGCCGATACGCTGAGGAAACTACGTCGTTTTAGGGTCCTCGAACGCCGTTCTTGACCACCTCCCACTTGATTCCCATAAGCATATGGATCAAGAACTAGAGGCTTGGGCACATTCAACACACATGGACCCTTTATTAAGGGTGAGCAAATTCCTCGGTTTCCGTCGATCGCGGTGGCGTCTAGCGTCGGAAAAATGCCTCCGGCCGGTAGCCGGCCGACGAGGCGGTTGTGGGAAATGTTGGCAATGAGGAGATTCTCTAGTTTCCCCAACTGTGGAGGTATCTCCCCACTCAACTCATTCTCTTCCAACTTCAAAATCTTGAGCTTGCTCAACATGGATAATGATTCCGGTATAGGGCCACTCAAGTTATTGTGAGATAAACTCCTGCAATTAAAACACAAATCTTGCATTAAAATTAAAGAAACACAAGTACTAAAATCTTGAGAATATCAATTTTGGTCGTGTAAAGTGGATTCTGTCTAGTTTTGGTCTCATAATGTGGTTGCATTCGTTTTTTATTAGGTGACTTTTGAAAACGGCCCTTTTAGTCCTTTGACACATAGTGTACTCATGCAACCCTTTTTCGATCACCTGAACATCACGTGTCTAGTTGTGTTACCGTTACCCGTAACACAAATAAATCACCGAAAAATTAGGCGACGGAAATGAATGCAGGTAGTACATTTCTCCGCAGAAAAACCAAAAACGGATAGTTTCAAATGTTATAGGACAAAAAAATGAACACTACCACGTTACGAGAACAAAACGAACAGAGAATATTACACTACCAAAATCGATTTTTTTTTTCGTAAAATCTTTAACCAAACTGATAAAACAAACTCACAGCAAGTAGAGTGAAGAACAGTTGCCGATCTCTTGAGGAATTGGGCCTCCCAAGAAATTCCCATCAAGCTGCAGAATAGCTAAGCTGCCGGAATCACACATGTCGCCGGGAATATCTCCGATCAACCCATTATTCCGAATATCCAACACCGTTAGATTCTGGAAGTATCCGAACTCCGGCGGCATTCTTGATTCTAGAATGTTCCAAGACAAGTTGAGGTACCTCAACTTGCTTAGAAGCCCCATCTCCGCCGGAATATCTCCGATCAGCCGATTCCCAGAAAGATCCAATTTCTCAAGATTCTCATAAAGATTCTTAGAAGGAGGAGGAACAAATCCGGTCAACCTATTTCTTGAAAGATCCAGTTCTTGTAATTTCATGTCGAATAGAGAAGTGGGTATGCTGGCGTTGAACGAGTTCCCATTGAGTCGAACCACTGACAAGTTCCAAGAATCGGTTAGCGAACTCGGGATTTCTCCGGCGAGTTTGTTATCGTTCAAGATTAGATTTTTAAGCATTTTCATGTCGCCCATTGATGAAGGGAGGGACCCAGTGAGGCCATTGTTGGATAAATCAAGAAACTCCAACTGGGTCAACTTTCCGATCCATTGGGGGAAGTCTCCGGTGAGGGAATTGTGGGAGAGAGTTAAGGAACTGAGTGAACTCAGTCTTTGGAGCGAGTTCGGAACTGACCCAGTTAGCAAATTGTTGTTGAAATCAATGGCGGTTAGATGTGGGCAGAGCCCAATATCTGCAGGCAAGAAACCGGAGAACTGATTGCCATGTAAGAGAAGCTCCTTCAAGTTATGAATGGCGGAAATGCCGATCGGAATCGACCCAGAAAGCGCGTTCTTAGAAAGATCCAGTGTACGGAGCCTCGTTAGCGGCCAAATCCCGCCGGAGAAAAATGGGTCGCCGGAGAAGTGATTCCCCGACAAGTTGAGATGATTGAGAGTTAAACATTTTGAAAGACTCGTCGGAAAACTCCCTTCTAACTGGTTTGATGCTAGAGAGAGAAAGCGTAGAGAGAGAGAGCTCTCAAACATATCATCCACCACCGGCCCAGATAGAGAGTTTCGTGAAAGATCGAGAAACCGTAGAGATGAAATTCCGGCGAGAGAGGCCGGGATGTCTCCGGAGAGGGAGTTCCGGCTGAGATTGAGGCGTTCGAGATTGGGCACGAGGCCCAGCTCCGGCGAGATGGTGCCGGTGAGGTTGTTGTTAGAGAGAGAAAGTACCTTGAGAGAGTGGAGCTTCTCGAGGCCGCGGCCAATCTTTCCGGAGAGGCCAAGGGAGTCGAGGCGGAGCTCGGAGACGCGGCCGTTGCCGGCGTTGCATTGGACGAAGCGCCATGCACACGGAGACTGGGCGTCTTCGTTCCAAGAGGAGAGGGAATGGAGGGGGTCTCGGAGGGAAGACTTAAAGACGATGAGGCCCAGAACGTCGTCGTTTAGCTGGAGAGAGTCGGCGCCGCCGCCGCCGTAGCATGGAAGGAGTAGATGTGAGAGCAGTAGCAGCAGCACTGCATAGTTATACTTCATTTTTTGTTTTGGGCAGAGAAAAGCTCCGACTCTCAGTTTAGGTATCCATTGATGTAAGAGAGAGAAAGAGAGAGAGAGGTACTGCAATTCTGTACGGAGTGGTCAGATGTTGAGATGGGATTGTTAGATATCGGTTAGATGGGTGAAAGAGAGGCGAGTTTGCTCACGAGAGAGAAAGCTAGAGAGAGAGAGACTGAGAAAGACGAGAGAGAAAGCTAGAGAGAGAGAGAGGAGGGAGAGAGAGGGTTTAATGAAGTCATGGAAAAACAGAGGAATCTAAGCGGAATATTTTTAACGTCTTGTGTTGGAATTAATTAATTTGTATGATAAAAGAAAGAATAAGGGTTGGTCCAAATGTGTAGACCAATCTTTCTCACACATACCCTTCAAATTGGACTATAAACACACACATTTAAATAAGTTATAAAACTATAATATATTAATTGCACATTTAATAATATATAATGGATTAAGCATCCAATGGTTTTCAGTATTATACGAAAATCCTATTTTTATTTTACTGTAAAAAAGTATTTCGTTCCCAATCATTTTCATTTATTTTAAAATAGAAAATGAATATTCCATAATATTCTTGTTTCTCACTTTTACAAATCAAATTAAAATGTAATTATCTCATATAGATTAAATATGAACAATATATTTATAAAAAATATAATTAAAATTCTATATTAATTATAATTAATTGGAATTTTAATTATATGTAGGTTGGATTTGGACCAATCCAAATCTTCTGGCTCAAAATAGGAAGATCAATACATGACCCATCAATCATGTGGTGTCATGTGTGTTTTGACTTTCAAATAAACACTATAATATTAACAACATGACCCACAAAACACGTGTGGCACCACATGATTGGTGGGGCACGTAGTGATCCATCCCATTTTGGGCTAGAGGATCCATGGCGGATTTGGACTCCTTCAAAATAGGGTCAGGAAATCAAGGAGGCTTGAGGATATTTTTAGGAAAATACACTTTCAACTTTACGTTTATAGTATCTTTATATCAAAACATATACAATTAAACATCGATAAAGTAATATTCGATAGAATAATAATCTCATTTAGATAATAAACTTTTTTGATCCCGATATGGATCAATGCACTAAAATAATGTTCGATAAAGTAATAATCTCGTTAAATGAATATTTTTTTCGATCCCAATATAATTATTTTATCGAAGTTTAACTATATTAAGATATTTTCGCTATCCACGTCCAATTTATTCCTATAGATAATGATTTTGAATATCATGTGAAATGTAAATATGTCAATCTTTCAAACTCCAACTCATATTTCAACTCTTTGTTCGTCGCATATTCTGTCATTGCTCTTTTTGTCTCTTTCACTTTTTATCCTTTTCACCCTTTTCACCATTTAGTAATGAAAAGTGCAAGAATTTATCCCTTTGTTTTGACCCGCGGTTAGGATTTTTTACTGCTAACTCCAACCGGTAGTGCTTTGTTTCTTCTTCAAGGAATGATTTCGAATTTGAAAATTTTAACATTCCTTCAACATCAAACTCTCCATTTTCATGTCATTTTGTCGCTCCAATTACCGAGTTGTACCTTTATTCAGTTTGCTCATATACTTAAATTTTATAGTAGTTTAATTTAACATACATATTATTTTATAAGTTTGTTAATAAGGAGTGGTTCCCGTGTGAACAACCCTTATCGTGCGAACGTGTGAATGCTAAACTTTAAAGACAAACGTATTGCACTTTTAAGGTAAATATACTGCATTTTAAGAACTGCACTTAAAGATAAATATACTGCAATTTAAGTATTGCACTTTAAAATGCAGTATTTTTATTTTTAAAGTGGAATACTTATCTTTAAAATGCAGTCTTTACACAATAAAAGACTGTTTATATTTGAATCTACTGCTGTTAATAAATACTCCCTCAGTCCCAATTTAAATGTCCCCTTGCTTTTTGCACGGGGATTAAGGAGAGTTGGTAGTTGTGAGTAGAGATGTATAAAGGTGTGGGTCCTACAAAAAAATTGTGTAAAAATTTGCCAAAAAAGGAAAGTGAACATTTAAATTGGGACACCAAAAAATGAAATAGTGGACATTTAAATTGGGACGGAGGGAGTATAGTATTGTGGGGTGTAGGCTTCTTTTTGCAAGTGATGACAAGAGATGATTCACATGATGCCGACGGGCAGTCACGGGAGGCTCGACCTCCACCGGCTACTGGTGCTCCCTGTCCCACCCTACATGTATCATCTTCACCGTCAAACCTCGATCAAGTAACCCCGATCAAGTAATATTTGATAGTGTAATTTTATTTAAATAATAATTTTTTTTAATTTTTATTAGATATAATGAACTAAAATATTATTTAATAAAATAATAAATTCATTATATGAATATTTTTTTTCAAGATCAAGATTATTAATTGTATATTAATTAAAAATTAAATATTCAACATTCTCATATCTTTTTTGTAAAGAGTACGCATTTGCATGGAATTGGTCCAATTAAGATTTCTCACATGTGCATGGAAATAGACTTACCTTTCTATTTTTTTTCTAATCGATATGTATTTAAATAAGTCTTGCTCTTCTAATAAAATCAAATTACTAGATTGATTTAAGCTCCATGAGAGGATGGAGTGAAATCTAGAATTTATGAGATTATTATAGGATGAAAATTAGTAATTTTTTTAAAATTATACCCTCTATGTTCTGCTATTACTGTCTCATTTGATTTTGGCACGGAGATTAAGAAATTTTATTTTAGTGTGTAATTTTTAAGTTTTAATTGTATTAATAAATTAACACAATTTTCGATGAATAGTTGGTGGAGAAAAATGATAATTATTCAAATTTTTCCTAGGCTAGCATATCCAACTGATTATTTTTTTCATTTTTTTTTTGTATTTGAAGAAATAATATAAAATTTCTAAAAAGTTAAAATCATAAATTTTTGAGTTCAGAGCAAACTGAAACCATGTGTTATATAATTTTTTGAAGAGAGAGAGTATAAGAATGTGAAATTGAGTAGTTAGTAAGGAGACACTTCATTTTATGTTTAAAAGTAACTTTTGTCATTTTCGAAAAGAGAACAACAATAGCGGGATAACCAGTAGGATAGTAATAGCGGTACGGAGGGAGTATGTGAAATTTGTGATTATTTTTAAAATTTGAAAATGTATGCTAATAGCAAAAACAAGATAAACTGTACAAAGTTAATTAAGTGCGATAGACTCGAAGTAGGAGCGTTAGATGGATTCAAACAAGTTACCTTTAGGGACCATCACCTAATTACCTAATTTCCTAATTTTTATTCACTAAAACTTAACCCTCTCCATAATTAAAAACATCCAAATATAACAACATTTCGATGTTTGGATTTATTTTTAAATGGAAAAAAATAGGAAAAATAATTCAACTTTTTTCCTCGTGGAGCGTCGTTTTATGTAATTGGGCACCTGTTTGGTCTTTGTCACATTCAACACAATCACATGCAATTTTGGAAGCTGCCAAATTCACTCAGCCTTCATATCCATATGATTAAAATCTTCTACTTCAACTTTAGATTCTTGACAGATAATTCATTCATTTAAAAAAAATAAAAATAATAACAAAACTCCAATTCATCTTTCTATTCATTTTTAATTAATTAAATTTACTACGGACCACATGAGTGGAAATAGTGCACGAGCGAATCGCTTCGATAAAAAAAGGCGATTTCTCAAACACAACATAAAGAGGCTTCCTTTCTTTTCTTAACAAACATGTAAAAGACTTGCTCAAGATCAAATCTTACTAACCTCTCTATCTACATAAGGGAGTCGAGATATCGATACGCGTGCCTCCGGTTGAAGTGGAGCAAGCTCGCGTAGGTCCGGTCCCACACTCCGACGTACATGGACTCATCGTCCGGGCTGAGCGACACGCCGGTGATCTCACCGAAGAAATCGAACTCTTGCCTTTGTCCGAAGTTCTCTTTAGTGCTGTAGATATGAACGAAATCGGCGGGCTCGGCCATTACCAGAAACTGCCCATCTGATGAGAATCGTATCGATCGGATCGCGCCCATGTTTCCTTTTAGTGTTGCAACCGGAGTCGTTAGGTTTCTCACATCCCACACTCGGCACGTCTTGTCTTGGTTCCCGGTGGCGAACATCCGCCCGTCCGGGTGCCATGCCGAGGCGAACGAGTAGTCTAGATGCCCGGCTACCGATGCCACTGTCTGAGAGAAAAGTACACGGTTTCTGTTAAGCTCACGAGCAATCACAATAATCGAAAATGATACGTAGATTTAAGTGGGATTTACATAGGTCGGACAACCGTACTAGATGATATTTCTCACTCAATAAAATCGAAAATCGGGTTTACGTAAATAAATATATGATGGGCCGATAACTATAACGGCAAACTGCTAAACAAAGCAAAACCCTCAGACTCCGCCATACGACGTTGTAATGAGAAACATCAGACTCCACAAACTCAACAATTTTGTGTCTAGGTCAATCAGAAAGAACATCAGCGGGTCGAAGGTCATAATGAGAAACATTAGATTCAAACAAACATAAAGTATCACGGTAGGTATAGGACTTACCCTCCCGTTTCGGGCATCTACAAGTAGTCCGTCGCAATCATCTCCGACGACTGTGAGAAGCTTCCGATCAGGGCTCATCGATGTATGCTGCACCAGAGTAGAACAACTTTCAGCAAGATACTCAAGATATGCATAAGCTTATAAATTCGTATACATTCTCGTATTTCTATAGAATCTGTAGTGTGATTATGTGATTTGAATGCATAGCGAGAAAAGATACTGACGTTTACTGGCCAAGGGAAGCGGAAGTGGTTGAGGAGCTGAAACTTCTCCACGTCGTATTCTCTAACGCTACAATCGTTGTTGCACGTCATGAAATTTAACCGACTGCAAGGAAACCAATAATTTGGATCTGTCAAATGAGAAAATGAATCAAATACAAGAGCGAATAACAATGACTGCATTACCCGGAGCTGTCGTATATATCTATGGCGTTTGTGATAGCATTCTCGTGATTAGAGGTTCTCGTGCAAAAAGCTTACACTGGGTTTATCTAGGCGCTGCAAGGTCGAGCAGATAAATCCACCGTCCCAAAATGTCAATAATTATGAAAGCAAAGTTAAAATGCAAAATGTCAAATTGCTCTATCTTACTGCATCAGAAAGTAGCATTGTTGTTATTATCCTTAAACGGCTCACGAATGGAGGGAAGAGAGAAATTGCATTTTAGTATATCTAACTATGACAATGGAAACAGTAAGCAAAAGACAGAGACCTCTATGCACTGTACAAACAACTTGATTGGCTGGCCTCAATGAAGAGGTGTAAGCATTTTCGAAAAGGCAGGGACTCAGATTTTGTATCAGCATGTTTTGTTAAGGTTTAATCAAATGGATCCACAACTCACCTTGCATATAAGTTCTCCGTGGAAGCCACCTGCCACCAGAAAACGATCTTTCACGGCCAGTGTGCTCAACTGTGTTTGTGTAAAGCCTTCCAACAAGGTTCCGGGATGTCTCTACATGAATAATTGAAGGAGATATTAGTGGGATAGAATAACTAATAGTTGTAAGATGGAAAATATCTAGATATAACAAATTGAAAAAACAAGGAGAAATATATTTACAATCAAGATAACACGAGACTAACATAAGGAAAAATGTCGTGCACAAATGAAGTACCTCTGTTGGCGAAATATGCCCGGAAAAGTTCAGTACTTCTGTCAGGTTCTGTAGTAACGACGACCAGTGCATGACCGAATAGTTTGAAACTAGATAGACGTCGTGCTTTGATGTAGCCCAGACCAAGTTCCTTAACTGCACATTGTGTTCAACATCAAGCAATATAATTTTTGTTAAAAACTGAGAGCATCATTAGGCTAACTAGAGATTAATATACTGTCAGTTCATGTGAGCAGTCGACAATCCGAAAGAGAGATCATATATTAACGATTTCCAACCAATCATCCATTTATAGTCTTATCCAATCCAAGATGAGGCTGATCTTAGAACATTAGAAACCCCAGTACATACACAAGTACAATCAAACACACCTCAAATAGATGTACTTTGAAGAGGTGAAAGCAAGCATTTATGTTACGTTGTCGGAAAATCATTAAATATTATCATATCCATCCAGTTACCCAAGAAATATTTTCTTACCACAATTATAAATAGAGGGGAAGAAAAAAGCAGAAAAAGAATTAGGCCCACCTGAAAATGCAGGATTGTAGGCTTCACCAGTCTTGTATTGTGAAAGAAGTCATAATATCTGCCTCCTTTGTCTACTGGTTTGCATCCCTACAGCAATAGAAAATAACCGATTATCAATGAACTAATGCTAATACATAAACTGGAGTAGTAACAAAATACAGACAAAAAGAAAATTGAAAATTAAAAACGAAAAAAGAACAGTTCAAATTCTCACCTTATCAGCAGCTTCCCCTAACGAAGGCAAATTTTCGTAATTTCTATACTGTTCGAGACGAGTCAATCTGTAGCTTCCTCTGGTTATATTCAATCTGTCCCATGGAATACCCTGTATATCTTTTCCTTCCCTTGCTTGCGAGGAAGACGTATCGGTCACCTTCATCAGCTGCTCATACGAAATCGAGTAAAATCACCGCAATGCATAATCAATAACATTCCCAAACACACATCCTTGCTAGCTATACATACACATAACCTATAAACTGTATAACAAACACATAACTTATAAAAATGTGTAACAAACACATCCAAATAGAGATAATAAAAAATCATACTTAATCAAGGCACAAAACATTTGTCCAAGAATGTGATGAGACTAACCATATCATACTCATCAAGATTTGCATCATCTGCAGTATGGTATTCCTCATCAATTCCATCCATATTATCATCCACCACGTCTTCGCCGTCCGCCATGTAGTACCGTTGATCAGCCTCATTAAACGACATCGTTTACTTCTTCCTATACATAGCAAGAGAACAATTCCAAACTTCAGCCATAAATTTTTTTAAATAAATGCCAAAAAAATCACTATTTGACCAATAGAGAAAACCCCCAAATCCAAAATTATAACGGAAGAAAAAGATAAAGCAGAGTAGATTAACTATACTTGCAAGAAATTTACAAATAAACATTACAAACGAACATCTTCTACATAAGAACATAACACCATCGATGAACTGATTCAAATATGGCAAGCTTTTCACCAATTAGGATCAGAGAAAGACAAATTTCAGCTGCTGAAATGAAAATTAGCACTACATAGTTTCATACCCAAAAATAGAACACCATTCGAAAAAATTTCAAAAACAAATAAATTAACTTCATTAGACTTGAAAAAACACACACACACACAAATTGGTACTCAATCAAATTGTGCCTCAAAAAAACAGATTTCGCCTAAATCAGCCAGAAAACAACTGAAATACGAAAATATGGGAAAGAGATTGCGTATGTAAAAGCTTTCACCTGCCTCGGAAACGATAAAATACAAAGCAAATGGGCGCGCGCTGAAAACGAAGCTCGTAATTGCAGAGGGTTAGCAAATGGCAGAGGAGTTGCAGGAAATAGGAAGGAGAAAATTGTATGTATCTATTTATGGACACTCAATTAGCAAACGCACAACAGCTAACCAGCAAATCGAAGAAAGCAGCGGAGAGAGAGGGAAGAGGTTGGCGGTGAGGATTGGAGCGAGAGAGAGAGAGAGAGAGAGAGAGAGGGGAATATGCATGCGTACTGATATTTTCGACTCGGGAATAAATGGGGTTTTGTGGTGTGGGCTCCACTTTTTAAGCCTTGCTTCTTCCTCCACTTCTCTTGCATTGCATGCCTACACGGCTACATCCTATTTTCTTTTTCTTTTTTTTTTAAATGTCATTTAATCCAAAATTAGAAAATTGTCAAAATTATAATAAATTGTTTAATACTCCATCACTCACATAAATCTTATCTCGTTTCCCTTTTTCAATTCTTTTATAATTTTTTATTTATTTTTTGTACAGTTAAATTTTATTAAAATAATATTCGATAGAATAATTATCTCGCTTATACAATATTTTTTCCGGTTCCAACATGGATAAATGCACTTAATTATGTTCGATAAAATGTTAATCTCGTTAAATAAATATTTTTGTCTCGATCCCAATGTGATTACTTTATCGAGGTTTAAATGTAATGTCAAGATTTGATGGTTAAAATTTACACATAATTTGAGAGAGCAACAATTTTATAAATTACTAACAACTTTCTATAATAACTACGCCGAAAAGAAACGACTCGACCGTCTTCCGAAAAGAGATGCGGTTATGGTGCTTTTTTCTGGTTGGTTTCATTATCATAAAGCAACCAAAATCTATGGGACGAGGAAGAGAGTCATAACTAAGCTGGTCACATTTGAACAATTAATTAAAGGATGAGACTACAAAATTAGATAATTCCCATTCGATATATTTAACTAATATTGTTGGTGAAATCCGAATATGTGAGATAAGTAATAGGTGACGTCAATGACGACTAATTAAATCATTTAATTTCTTGTTCCTCCATAATTATTTATGACAATTTGTAACGACGAATGCTACAAACTCCAAGTAGTTAGTGATGATAATCATGAGAGTTACTAATAATGGATTCGATTTGGATTGTAGGCATATTTATTTTAAACTGATAATAAGAAATGATTTTCTATTTAATTTTTTCAAATTATTATTGTTATTATTTTTATTTTTTATCATACTTTTTTTCTTCGGACAAGCATTACATTATTTGGTTGATTGGTCTTGATATAAGGTGAGTTAGGCTTCTTAATAATTACATGTATTTATAGGGGAGTGATGTTAATCATTGTAAAGCTTCTTCAACAGTGCGACGATAATCATTCTATTACTTGAATTAATTCAAAGTTTATTAACTCATCGAGACTATAGAGATAATTACATATGTCCAAACTTTTTTTTTTCATTGATTTTACTTTCACTTTACCCTACATTTTTCCATTCATGAGTGTGTTTACTAGAACTTATTTTAAGAGTTATTTGCTCTTTAATCGTATAAACAATTTATTTAGTGTTTTCAAAATCTATTTTCTGCGTAAGCTTATTTAAAATTAAGCAGCAAAACTACTAAATTAAATAGTTTCTTTAAATAACAATTGAGATGATTTTGATGCTTAAAACATTATAATTTTTGGAACTGCAATTTTTTTTTTTAATGTTAATTCCAAAACCCCCACTTTTAATTAAAAAAATTATTTTTAATTTTTAACAAATACAAAGAAATATTTATAATAAGCATATACAAATACGCCCATAATAAAATGGACTATAAATGATTGTTTATGTATATTTTCTTATTCGAAGTGACTATATACACATATCCATTATCATTTTAAGCATCCTTCTCATATGATCCATTTCATATATATATATAAAGGGTGTGGATATGGTGAGAATTCACACTTAACGTAATAACTGCGAACCATACATAATCCTTATATATTTTATGCATAATCGTTATATATTTTATGTAAAAAAACTGTTATTTGTACATTTTATCTTCTGTATAAAAATATAAGGATGCAAAATGTAAAATTACAGGTTTTTTTATACAAATAACATAAGAATTATGCATAAAACATATAGTGATTATGCATGATTCGCAGTTCTCACATTTAAAAGTAAATTCTCACGTGATTCACTTCTTCTATATATATATATATATTTAGCACATGTCAATATATAAAAATTAAAAACAATTTTTATGCTAGTAGGCTAGTAGCCACATGTCTCAATATATAAAAATTAAAAATAATTTTTAGGATAGTAGACTAGTAGCCCAAGTCCTCCAAGTAACTCTTGATGTTTCAACGTCTAGATATTTTCATCGCATTAAATACATTTGTTCAACTAAAATAATGAGCGATAAACAAGAAATTCCTACCAAAACCTTCTAGATGAAATGACGGTCAAAAGTGAGAGAAAGACCGACAAAAATCTACATCCGTGCCACACACGCTATCATACATTCAGACAAGATTGTGACGTGGAGTCTTGTCCTACATTCCCCTAATTTTCATATTTTCCAATTGAAATATTGCGTACTAATAATAACTTAATGTTATGGACGCAAGCCTAATGGCTAATTAGACTTGGGACAATTTCACAAGATATAAATGATTTTGTTCCGTATAATTAATATATTTGGATCTTCCGCTCATTTTATTAGGCGACCACTCAATGCTTCACCAATCACGCGGTGCCACGTGTGTTTTTAAAGTTAAACAAATATTATAATATTAACTACATGGTCCACCAATACACATGTGACATCACGTGATTGCTGGGCTATTGAGTGGTGCTTACAAAGTTGGGCCAGATGATCCTGTCGGTAATTAATTACCTGCTTGAACTTAATAAGAAAATGACACTCAAGGTTGGTTATAGGGTGTGATATGTTGGGATTTTGTATACTGGAAGCACTTTTATGCTTGTATACAATGTGTTTTTGTCCTTACCACTGTTTTATTCTCCTATCTGATAAATATGTATATTTGCACATGTTATCCTTTATCTTGTATAAAAGTTAGATTTGTGTGGTGTGTCGGGTATCACAAAAGACAACACAAATTGGTTGAACTCGACAAGATATAAACAAGCAACACAACTGAGACAACCGAAGGATGAAGTTGTCGGTTTAAGCCGCAGCTTAGATAAGAAGTGGCTTGTCTTAGTTTGCTTGTCTTTACTTGGTACACTTAAGGTGGTGTATTGAAGGATCACAGATGAGATGTGTTCTCCTAACCGACCTTAGTGGAGAACCAAGATCTCGGTGACTTAGCCGATCTTAAGCTTGGTAAGACTTCACTGAGTGCATTTCGCTATCTATCACTTTGACCTACTATGGTGAACGTCCAACGAGCGACCGGATCTACGTATCTTGGGTGTTAGTAGTCATTTGTGGCTCAGCCGGTTGTCCGTATCTTGCGGCCCGTATCCCAGGAGTGGGTTGATAATATCCCCCGAGGAACTCGAAAGGATTAGCACACTAAACCCGGCCGGTTGATTAAGTTCAAAGTGTGTTAATAAGGTCGAGTGGTACTACTCGAGAATACAAGATGTTAATTAATTTAAGCAATAAGAAGTTTAATTAATTAACGGATATTTCTATCTTAAATACGGAGATCGATTAAGTCTAAAATACAAGCCCTTGCTCAAATTGGGATAAAGGGGTAAGTCAAGCACGGATTCTCTAGTGGAATGGATCCCGTGTTAATTAATTAATTTTGCTCGGCCGAAAGCATGGATAATTAATTAATTGGAGGCCCACTTTATTTCTTGTATTGGATCCCCGATCCGGCCCAATTAGTTGCCTAGTAATTTATTATCTCTCGTAATTCATTATTAATGGATTAATGTATTTTTACATTATTTAATAATGTTATTTATCTCGGAATTAATTGGTCGGCCAAGTAATTGATAAATATTAGTAGCCCAATAAATAAATTAATTATATTATGGGTCGATTTAATAGAAGCCCATTGGATTATAATTAAATTAATGGGCTACAAATATATTAATATTATATAGGTTTTTGAAGTCCTATATATATTAGTATTCGCCTCGTAAACTCACACGAATTCATTCTTATTTTCGAAATAGGCGTGAGTTTATAGAGAGAGAATAAATTTATTTTCTTCGGATCTCGACCACCCGAGAGGAGAAAAAGGTCGGGACACGGATCGGAAGATCCGACACGGGAGCAACAATCGGAGCCGCGACAACACACCGAGAGGAAGGTAGCCTTACCGTAAACCCTATTATTCCTTCAATTGGTATCGAGCCCGGTTTGAGGCTCCGATTGTTGCATAATTAGGTTTTATTTCGTCGTTATCGGGCTATTTCGTGTTTGGGGGCGGCACTGCGAGCCACCGTTTTGACCCCCCTTGTAACGCTTTTTCTCGTGAGAAAATCCACGAGTAGTTGATGGGATCAATGTGCTATGTGATTGTACTGTTTGTTGTACCGTAATTGGTCCGATTGGCACGAAAATCGAGGCGCGACGGAGCGGAAGGGCGAAAACCTAGTTTCTCGGCAGAACACGGGCGCCGACTTGGCGACAGCCGCGTGAGGGCGCGTGCTACAGCATCCTTCCGATCCGTTCGGATAGGTTTGTTCGTCTTCGCGTTAGCTTCATCTGGATATGTCGCACGACCCATTCCAATTTCTGATTTGCCCGGAATAGCGTCGGAAAGGAGAAGTGGTCGTGCTGTCCGTAAATTCCCAAATTGGCCGAGAAACCCTAGTTTTCTAGGGTTCCGCCGCATTTTGCGGCGGCGATTCCCAAATGGTTCCGGGGTTGGATTTCCGATAGGCTTGGACCTATGGAATCCTCGTCTTACGAGCTTCGCGTTGATAGGTCGTATGGGATCATCCGATCTCGGATGCGACCGGAATTGACGTCCGAAGTTCCGCTCCGTTATGAATTCGTTCCGGCGAATCGCTTGAAATTCGGGAAATCGAGGAACTAATCTCGGCCGGAATCCGTTACCCGGTGGTCGTGAGTGTTCCAATTACGCTTTCCCTCTTTCAATTGATCGAATCGCGGCTCGGAGTGTACGAATTTGAGCGGTGAAGCTCGCCGGCGACGGATGCGAAATTCGCTTGATTCCGACGCGGCGGCGGCAATTGTCGCCGGATTTGGGTAGCCCGTGCGTGAGGATCGTGCCTAGGGGCGGTACCGCACAACGAAAACGGCGGTGCCGGGCCGTGGAGGCCCGCGGCAGGCCGCGCGCCGGCGCCGGGCGCGCGCGCGCAGCCTTCGATTCCGGCGGTGCGAGGCGGGGAAAGGTTTGCGTGGCGGCGGCATCTTCCCCTCGACGACGGCGGGAGCTCCGGCGAGGCTCCGGAACGGCGGCGGCGGCGCG
This sequence comes from Lavandula angustifolia, assembly GCA_028984105.1. Lineage (NCBI taxonomy): Eukaryota > Viridiplantae > Streptophyta > Magnoliopsida > Lamiales > Lamiaceae > Lavandula > Lavandula angustifolia. The sequence goes on along the minus strand of CM054810.1, from coordinate 32,475,216 downwards.
ATTTGATGAAGAAGGTGATGCCGATGTGGCGCGCCCACGCCGCCCTCTCATACGACCGAGCAAAACGTGTGCCGCCATGTACCCGCCACGCGTGCACCCACGATGGCGTGGCGACGAAAGTTCGATTTGTCTAGCTGACACGCTTTCATTCGAAGATTTTCAAGATTTCGAAGATCCGTATTTTGATCGGGCAATGTAATAGTTAGGAATTACGTGTTTTAAAGCCCGATAACGATTTTATATTTCCTATTTGCGTATTTATTTTTAATTATGCTTTTAAGCATGCAATTATATGATTAATTGCGCTTAGAAAAGCATGTAAATAGGATTTATGTCTTTATTAAAGCATGTTTTATTTTTCGCGAGCACGTTTTATTATGTGCGTTTAGAAATCGTGTATGCTTTAGGAATTATGTGTGATCGCATGATTCGTTACAAACCTTTTGAACAAAAAGACTAAGCAACTTTAAAATTAAATGTTTAATTAGATTCCATTAATTTGGATTTTAAACACTTAATCGGACCTCCATTAATTGGACTCTACACGAAAGTAGTAAGATTATGTAAGTAAACGTCCACCCGCGTGGCTTGCTTGCATTTTTGAGCTACCGCTTTGTGAGATGAGTTTTCCAAAACAATATTTGATTATTATTGAGTAGTGGGAGCGAAGCCGTAAACGTCCACCTGCGCGGCTTGCGTGCCTAGTAAACACGAGTACTCTAGAAGATAATAATTAAATAGGATGGCTAATTAGATCAAATTGAATGCGGCATGGTTCGAGTAAGTATGTCAATTTCAAGAATTTGATTCTATTTGGTCAAATTAATGGTCAATGCTTAGATGTCACCGCAGTACAATTCACTTCCCTCGAAGTCCCTTCCCGCGTTTTAATAGTGACATGGTCCGAATATCGAACTATTAATTCCATTCGTCTTAAGAACCTTGACGTGGATTGGAATTAAAGAGCTAGGTAAATAGCTTGGTTTAGGGTTACGCTAGTAAACGTCCACCGCGTGGCTTGCTAGTGGAATTCCTAGAGCGGTTCGAGGTTTTTAACATCATTGGTTTTTCAAAAGGTTACAATGATTGTTAATTACGAATTATGTGCAAATATTAATTTTATACATGCTTTTAATTTATATTTTTTCGGATATGTCTCGTTCGAAAAACTTTAATTTCGAGTTCCTTAACAAGCCTCACCAACCAAAACCCCTAACGGGTTTACAATTTTAAATAATTTTACAAAGTGGAAGAGATATCTTACCTTCCCAATAAATGCTCTGCAAAGGTTCTATAAGAACTTCTTTTTTAGGACCGCTATGCCTAAGAACGAGTTTACTATGAGTATGTTACTCAAATCTTTGGTAGCGGTCAAAGAGGTTATAGAAAAGGGCAAGAGTGCTCAAGTCTTGAATATCCCTAGTAGTTCAAGGAATCCTCCGAAATGCGGAAACCGAAAAAGAACGTAAAGGGTGGACATTTCAAGAAGAGCAATGGGAGTAAGAAGACAAGTCCCTACCGGCGACATGCAAATGTCAAAGGAGAAAGGAAGGTTCTTCAAGAATGGTAAGAAAGGACACCGGAAGAATTATAATCCGGATGTCAAGGCAAAACGGTAAAGAGACGCGAGTCGCTCTTGTAATCGAAACCGTTGCGGTTTCCTCTTCTACCCATGAACGGGTAGTGGATTCGGGGCAAACCGTTCATGTTTGTTACACCTTGCAAGGTTTCTTGCGTAAAAGGTAATTGAGCAATGGCGAGGTGGTAGTCTCAATGGGCAATGGATTGAAAGTTCCCTGCAATCGCCATTGGAGATTTAAATCTATCTTTTGATAGTTCTGTTTTAGTACTTAAAGATGTTTAATATGTGCCTGAGTTTAGGCGAAACATTATTTCTGTTTCAAAATTCTGCACCATGGATGGTTATAAATCAAGTTTTGATAGTGAAGTTTCTATCATGAAAGACGATGATTTTATCTGTGGTGGACCATTAAACGGATCTTTATATACTATTACTTGTAAACCGCGTAGTTCTGTTAATATTGCTTCCTCATCATCAAATCCTAAGAAGAGGAAAGAGTCTTCTAAGGTAAACCAAACTTATCTATGGCACTTAAGACTAGGTCACATCAATCTTAACAGGACTCAGAGGTTGGTGGAATATGGATCATTGGAGTCTCTCCAAGATTGAACCGTTTCCAACTTGTGAAACCTGTTTGGAAGGAAAGATGATGACTAGGCCTTTGAAGGCAAAGGGTTATAGAGCCACAGAAGCATTAAGTTTGATACATTCTGACTTGTGTGGGTCTATGTCTACACAAGCTCGTGGAGGGTATGAGTACTTCGTCAAATTTACTGACGATTACTCGAGGTATGGATATGTTTACCTTCTTCGCCACAAGTTGGATTGCTTTGAAACCTTTAAGGAATTCAAGGCGAAGTGGAGAAGAAGCTAGGTAAAGAAATCAAAACACTACGATCTAATCGTGGTGGGGGAATACCCGTCCAATGAGTTCAAGGACTACTTGACGAATGTGGGATTACATCCCTACCGACAAAGACGGCACGCCTAAGCGTAATGGTGTGTCGGAGAGAAGGAACCGAAGTCTCTTAGAGATGGTTCGGTCGATGATGAAGTTATGCAACTTTGCGGTTTTCTTGGGGATACGCCCCTGGAGATCGCAAAGATACTTGTCCGAACCGTGTGCATTCCAAGTCGGTACAAAAGATCCCTTTCGAGTTGTGGAGCGGGCACAAACCCAGGATGCACCACTTAAGGATTTGGGGTTATCCCTCGCTTATGTGCTAAATAGGCATGCCGATAAATTGGAATCACGCTCGTAGTGATGTTGTTCATAGGGCATCCGAAGGAAACGAAAGGTGGATACTTTTATGATCCTAAAGAAACGTAAGATCGCTGTTAGCCCTAACGCTCGGTTCTTAGAAGAGGATTACATTAGTAACCAAAAATCTCGAGTCGACATCATCCTTGAGGAATTACAAGGTGGTCGGGTTCCACTTGAACGACCGGTTGTGCAAGATAGTACTCCACGAGTAACCGCACAACTGTTAACACAGCCTCCCGACACCGTTCGACGTAGTGGGAGGGTGATATTTACACTGATCGGTATATGTTCACTATGGAGACGTTTAATTATCTCCCGGCGCATTGAACAAGATACCGTGGATCCCCGAACTTACAATGAAGCAAATGGGAGATGTAGATGCACCATGGACTCGGAATTTGAGTCCATAACCGATATGGATGTATACGAGATCACCGAACTACCTAAGGGCTTCAATGCTATTGGTAGTAAGTGGGTATACAAGAGAAAGAGAGAGCACCGAATGAAGAGATCATGGCGTTTAAGGCCGACTAGTGGCGAAGGGTTTTATCCGAGAAAGAAGGTATCGATTATGAAGAGACCTTCTCGCCTATAGCAATGATCAAGTCCATTCGGATTCTCCTTGCCATATCACTCACATGAAACTAGAGATCCGACAAATGTATGTCAAAACCGCTTTCCTAAACTGGTCACCTTGAAAAAGGTAGGGACATCTACATGAAGCAAACGGATAGTTATGTGAATGAGGGCGAAGAGCATCTAGTTTGGAAGCTTAAGAAGTCTATTCATGGACTTAAGCAAGATTTCCGGTATGGCACCGGCTTTTGACGAGGTAGTCAAATCCTATGGATTTGTATCCCGCCCTAACGAGGTGTGTGTAACGTATTTGTGTTAACGGATCGCTGGTGTTTCTTGCATTTTATGTAGATTGACATCCTTCTCATTAGCAATAATGTTGAAGTGTTATCGACGTAAAGACGTGGTTATCCGAGCAGCTTCAAATGAAGGACTTAGATGAAGCCGCTACATCCTCGGGATCAATGTTATTCGAGATCGCCGAAGAAGGATGTTAAGCTTGTCACAAGTGTCCTATATCGACACCGTTATTGCTCGTTTTAGCATGCAAAAGCCAAGAGAGGTTTAGTACCTTTCGGACATGGCATTTTTCTATCCAAGAATCGCCGCCCGAAAACGCCCGAAGAGATAGAAAATATGAGGCAAGTACCATATGCTTCACGCCGGTAGCCTCATGTATGCGATGCTTTGTACAAGAGCAGATATCTCATACGCCGTAGGCATGGTCTCAAGATATCGCCCTAACCCCCGGAAAGGAATATCGGATCATGCGGTCAAGTATATTCTCAAGTACCTTAAACGGACTAGAGATTATAAAGGCTTGTTTACCGCCAACGACCCTAAGATCTTTGGGTTATACGTAATCGGATTTCTAAAGCGACGAGAGACGAGTAGAAGTCTACCTCGGGTTATGTGTTTACCTTGGGAGGTGGAGCCATTTCATGGAGGAGTGCAAAACGTAAATGCATTGCGGACTCAACCATGGAAGCAGAAGTATGTGGGTCGCCTCCGGAAGCTTCGAAAGAGGCAGTTGGCTCAAGAATTTCCTCCAGGATCTTGATATTGTTCTGAACTTGCCTAAGACTATCACAATTTATTGTGATAATGCGGGTGCAGTGACAAATTCTAAGGAACCTAGATCTCACAAGGCGTCTAAACACATAGACAGGAAGTACCATATTATACGAGTATTCATAAATCGAGGTGACCGGTGATCGACAAAATCGAAACTGAAGTCAACCTAGCTAATCCTTTCACGAAGAGCTTACCACTCCCGGCTTACGAGAAGCATGTTCGTGGCTTTGGGATGGTAGAGATGCCCCACTTAGGACTACAGAAACTTTTGTATAAGTGGGAGAAGATGTCGTGATAGATAGGATAGATAGCTAAGATATAGCTGGGTACTAGTTTGTACCTAGATAGCTGAGATATAGACACATTGTTTACTAAAAGTTTACTTTAGTATAAGTGGGAGAATTGTTGGGATTTTGTATACTGGAAGCACTTTTATGCTTGTATACAATGTGTTTTTTGTCCTTACCACCCGTTTTATTCTCCTATCCGATAAATATGTATATTTGCACATGTTATCCTTTATCTTGTATAAAAGTTAGATTTGTGTGGTGTGTCGGGTATCACGTAAGACAACACAAATTGGTTGAACTGACAAGATATAAACAGCTAACACAATGAGACAACCAAGGATGAAGTTGTCTGCCTAGCTAGCTTTAGATAAGAAGTGGCTTGTCTTAGCCGCTTGTCTTTACCCGGTACACTTAAGGTGGTGTATTAAGGATCACAAAGTGAGATGTGTTCTCCTAACCGACCTTAGCGGAGAACCAAGATCTCGGTGACTTAGCCGATCTTAAGCTTGGTAAGACTTCACCGAGTGCATTTCGCTATCTATCACTTTGACCTACTATGGTGAACGTCCAACGAGCGACCGGATCTACGTATCTTGGGTGTTAGTAGTCATTTGTGGCTCGAGCCGGGTTGCCCGTATCTTGCGTACCGTATCCCGTGAGCGGGTTGATAATATCCCCCCGAGGAACTCGAAAGGATTAGCACACTAAACCCTACGGCTGATTAAGTTCGAGTGTGTTAATAAGGTCGAGTGGTACTACTCGAGAATACAAGATGTTAATTAATTTAAGCAATCAATAAGCTTAATTAATTAACGGATATTTCTATCTTAAATACCTGAGATCGATTAAGTCTAAAATACAAGCCCTTGCTCAAATTGAGATAAAGGGGTAAGTCAGCACGGATTCTCTAATGGAATTGAATCCGTGTTAATTAATTAATTTTGCCTCCAGGTACGAGCATGGATAATTAATTAATTGGAGGCCCAAACTTTTATTTCTTGTATGGATCCCCCGATCCGGCCCAATTAGTTGCCTAGGAATTTATTATCTCTCGTAATTCATTATTAATGGATTAATGTATTTTTACATTATTTAATAATGTTATTTATCTAGAATTAATCGGCACGGGCCAATTAATTGATAAATATTAGTAGCCCAATAAATTAATTAATTATATTATGGGCCGATTTAATAGAAGCCCATTGGATTATAATTAAATTAACGGGCTACAAATATATTAATATTATATATGTTTTTGAGCTCTATATATATTGAGTATTCGGTCCGTAAACTCACACGAATTCATTCTTATTTTCGAAATAGGCGTGAGTTTATGGAGAGAGAATAAATTTATTTTCTTCGGATCTCCGACCACCCGTAGGGAGAAAAAGGCAGGGACACGAGATCGTAAGATTCCGACACGTGAGCAACAATCGGAGCCGCGACAACACACCGGGAGGAAGGTAGCCTTACCGCAAAACCCTATTATTCCTTCATGATATACTCCCTCCGTCCCGCCCGACTTGGCTTAATAAGTTTGAGCACGGCTATTAAGCATAGTGGATAGTTGTACGTAAAAGCAGTATAAAGTGGTGAGACCCATTATAATTTATTAGAAGTATTATTTTAGTTAGTGGCCAAGTCAAGCTGTAACAATGAAAAAAAAAAGGAGTAAGAAGCCAAGTCGGGTGGGACGGAGTGAGTATATATTTAATACTATCCGTAAACGATTTCATGTATTCCGCTTTTGTGCAATGGTTCATGAATCTAAAACGTACTATACAATCATAATTTGAACTGATTTATATATTACACTCTTTTACGTCAATTTTACAAGTGTCACATAACGTTCGTATAAGGAGTACGGCAACCTATTATGCAAAAAATTGGGATAAAGAAAGAATTCTTTTACATCCATCTATTCCTACTAAAACAAGATTCATGAGCCCAATATCATTAATATTTTTTCAGACAAGACCTACACTTAGTCCTAGGACAAAGATTGCTACATCCAAAAGACATATGAAACAAGATTCATGAGCCCAATATCATTAATATTTGTGGTAGCTATAAAATTACTAGAACTAATTTTAGGAAATGGGATTTTTTCTTTAATTGGGCTTTAGTAACCCATTTAAGGTCTAAATTTTCCAAAGGATATCAATTCAATTGTCAAGACCTTTTAGTGGACCTTTATAATAGGCTTGTTGCTTTGTTGAAGACAATCCAATAGACTAGTAAACAATACTCCCTCAGTCCCATTAATATTATTATGTAGGGTTTACGGAGTTTAATAAGCTTCGATTTTATGTGTAAATGATTTGGGCGCACATAACTTTTTGCGATTTCTAATGTTCTTTTTATTTCCTTTTTTTGAAAAACAAGACAAGTAATTATTGGGACATTCCAATTAAATATATCATAACAGAATTAATGGAACGGATGTTGGGGTCGATAATTAGACATGATATAGGAGTTCGTCGATATGCCGGTTCTACGTGGCTCGGTCCTAATATTAAATTCGACATTAGTATATTTAAATGAATTCGTACTTCATGTCTATTTGTTGGACTCGACATTTTCTATCCAATATTTCCTTTAGTTTGTAATATTTTTTTAATTTTCAAATAATGATGTCTACCTCATTGATGAATTTGCCTGCTAATCTGTAGTGATAACGACTTGCTTCTTGGTTTATCTTGGAAATAATCCATTTGCAATCATTTCATAAAATATTGAATTCGAACAACATCAAAATTCAATGCCGATAATATCAAAATGTGTATTAGATAAACTCAATTCTTATATATGCATAAAATATAAATTATACTAAATTAATTAGGTACGATAGACTCGACCTAAAAAGTGTTAGTAGAATTCAAAATTATTATTATAAACTCATTTACTCTAACCATTTCTATCAATTCTTTTGGCTTTATTTGGATGAGCCAGCTACAATTCCACACAATCATAGGCTATATAGCTAGCTAGTAGCAAACTCACATGTGCATTTAAATTCTTATTTATAATATTTGTCAACATATGTCTACCTTTTTACCATTATCAAAGTTTGTCAATTATTAAATAATGATGTAATTAAGATTAAATATATGTTAATCATTAATTAAACATCACTACAGAAATACTCAAAATATACAAAATTGGGACCCATATTGTGTATATATACATAAGTTCAACTATATAACTACCACCACACTATCACTAGGTTGCATTAATACGGACACGCAATACGACAATAATCATTAGAGTTCATATTAGAATTAGATGCCATGTGTAGTGAAACAATTACGATTGCACTGGCACACGACACGACAACAATTATTGTAGTTCGTATCACAATTAGATGTCATGTGTAGTCAAATATATTGAACACGACAATTGAAGTGTCGTATCGTATTGTATCAGAGTATCTATCTGGTACGTATTTGACATGATACATTAGAGTTTTTACAAAATGGATGTGCAAACATAGCCGTTTGATCATAGCATAATTGTAAATTACGACATGTCACATGATTATAATTTATTTAATTAATTACAATGATTATATGTACAAGAATATTACTTCAACGTAGGCACTAGCCCACGTATTAGTCCCTACACCCCTTTCTATTTCAAGCATACCAATTCAAAGCATTCATAAAAAAGGGAAACCACTTTTCATCACAATCTTCCTTTGCTCTACACTTCAACAAGAAGCCATGCAACACTATTGGAGGATCAAGAGAGAGAGAGGGAGAGAAGGAGAGAGAGAATGGCTTAGCATTGAAGAGAAGGTGCAAAACCATAATGGATGAAAAAACTTAATTAGGAAACCATTAGAAATAATGATGAAAAAGTAGGTTTATGTGGGCTCTGAAAATAAATAATTTCCAAAAAGTAATCAAGCAAAACAGTAGGTTGAGTTGTACAGTTTATCTCTCTAACCAACTTCATCCAACCCACTTAACAATATAATAACCCCACCCCACCCCACCCCACCCCTCCCCCACCCCACCTCCATCCTTTAATTTGATGGGCTTCATTAATTCATTCATTTCATGTAGTTTCTACAAGCAATATCTTTCTATCTTGTTCTTGAAGCAGAGATATATAGGCCTAATTTGCAGCCTCTTGATCCAGCTTAGATTTTGGTGTAGGCTTAGTAGAGTGATCATATTCTTGAGGGTAGAGAGAGAGAGAGGAGAAGATTTTGTTAATTGTTTAATTTGGATATAAATTTGGTAGTTTGAGTGATGATGAGAGGTGGGCGTTTTGAAAGATTTTTGATTCTTCCTTTCTCCATCCGGTGTGATTCCGAGTCGAGCGTTGAACTCGCCGCCTCCACCGCCGGCGGCGGCGCCACCCACTCTCCTAAACAACCCAAGAATACAAGTATGGTCTCTCTCTCTCTCTCCCTCTCAATCATTTGATCATATTGTATACTCCATTTTTTTTTAAATTTCACATTTAAAAATTATATAGTTTCTCTACTCTCTCAAATTAAAGTACGAATGATTGTTTCAAGAATTAATGTGAGAGAGAGGGCCGAATGTGGAATTTCGAGAAAAAAGGAGGTTTTGGGGGCGAAATTTAAATTTTATTCTAAAATTATACACGAAAACGGGTTTTTCAATAGATTTTTGGTGCTATATTTTATCCGTCTATGATTCGAATGGTGTTCTATGTATATCTTAGACAACATTTTATTTTCAAACTCATATATTTGATTATAATAAATATTGGCTTTGAATTTTCTTATTACAATTATTTGTTTATTCCTAGGAGGAACTAAGGGTGGCGAGGAGAATTCGAAAATGGACATTAAAACTCATATATTTTCAAAAGCTTCATTCTCAGAAGGGCTACACAGATTAATCAGACGCTTCAAGAGTTTCTCTCACATCTTTGGTACGTGTTTGTTTCTTTCTCTCTCACACACATATCGACCAACATGTAGTATAATCGATATTCTTCTCGCTTTAAATAATTGATTCATTATTCAATTAATCGATTTAAATTAATATAATATAGACAATTTTACAAGAATTTGGTTAGAGCTGGAAGATTTTGACGTATACGAAATTCTAATTTGGTAAGAGTAGAGCCACCTAATTATAGTATTTAATTGATGGCATTAAGACAAATAAACAAGTTAGAGTTGGAATATTCCCTAAATAGAAATCCATTAAATAAGCAAGATTGGCCAAACTTGAGTATGTTTGAAAAGCTCGTGACCTGCAATTTGTCGTTAGTAAATAATTCCCTTTTTGCTTCGGTTGGGAACAATCATACCAATCCAACAAACCCATTTAATACTCCTTTCGCCTCCGTTATTCCTGTTCTACTTTCCTAATTGGGGATTGCCTCATTATTACCGTTATTTTTCCTAAAATAATAAAAGTTATTCTCAAACAAAAATGAAGTAGGTCCATGCTACTTATACTCATTCCATATTATCATACTTTCTCTCTCCAAAAATCCTATCTCTCACACAATTTTCGTTTCACTCCGTACTCTGAAATTTACGATTTTTAACTTTTTGGAAACTTAAGATTATTTCTTAAAATACAATATGAAAAAAAATAGAAAAAGAAAAATCGATTGAATCAACTATGTCCCGCAAAAATTTGGATAAATTGTCATTTCTTTCACCAACCACTCTTCGAAAATTATGCTTCATTTCTTAATACAATTAAAACTCATAAAATACACATTTAAACAAAATTTCTTAATCTCAGGATCGAAACCAAAAGCTGACGATAATAAGCGGAACAGAGAGAGTACATGTTATCAAAATTGATCCGAAATAACTCGCCCCAACGGCTAGAATGATTGATTGGACTTTGGGCTAAAAAAACCTATATACTTTGAGCTATTTTGATTTATAGATGTGCTAAATGTCATTGGAAAAATTGAACTCAAGACCTTTTTTTGTATATTTTATTATGTATACGAAATTGTATTAGACCCCTCCCGTCTCACTATTTTTAAGATCTCGCTCGACATGAAGCTTTTTGAAGAAAAGTGGATAAATGTGTATTAAAGTAGTGAGGTTCACCGTTTATTTTAATTGTGGTCTACATTTTTTCCTTTTTTGGGACGAAGACAAGAATAACGAGACGTAAAAAAAACGGCATGTGAGGATTGAATTGTGTTAGATTTTGGATCAATTAGTGAGTCGGGTCGACTCAATTAGAAAAACGGGGTTGGCCCGCTAGGTTAGATCAACCGGGTCGGATACTTTGAAAGCCCTAAAACACACATATTAGTGTGTGGCTTCTTATAATTCAGGATTAGATTTATTGTTCGTTCGATGATTTATTTCTTTTTCGATGAAGTTTACAAAGAAGAAATGGAGCCGATAGAGAAGGAGATGGAAATAGGGCTTCCAACCGATGTGAAGCACGTCACGCACATAGGATTAGATGGATCTACGACCGTTAATCAACCTCCCACGTGGGAGAATCTCAAAGCTACTGAAATCCTTACATTCCCTTCCATGTCATTGGAGCAATTCGAACTTGCAATGGCGACGCAATCTCGTACTCATGTCGGAGTTAATTAGTGTGATGTAATAAGTTCGATTTGGTTTTTGTTTGTGACTACTCATGTACGAGTTCAATTCATTTTCTCGATTACAATGTCACGTATTCCGCTTAATATATATAAGTCGTGTATATATTTATGATAGTATTTAATAAATATCGATAGTACCGACATGATTAGATATAAAAAATTTATTAAGATATAAAGAAAAAGACAATGAGTAAGTTAAATATATGTTTCAATGATGATTTCCGGCCAACCCTCCTTTTTCAATTATGATTTTCTCATTAATAGTGGAAAATATGCATAATTATATAAAATAAGTTCTTCATCATTATTATTTGAAATAAATTGTAGAAATAAAGAGATGTTTGGACCACAAGAAAGAAAGTGACCTAGATATGGCCTTAAGGCTAGAACTAAGCAAGAAAAGCATTAGGGAAAAGAAAGAACTTGTCTCCTCTTGCAAAATTTGGAAATGCGATTTTCGGATATTTGTCGTGTTTCATTTTTTGTGTGACGGGAGAAATCGTAGTTTCTTGATTGAAATTTTAGTAGACAAATCAAGAAATGAATTTTATCAATTTATGATCGAGAAAAGATAGATCAAAAAAAGGTCCAGAGCGAAACGATAAAAATTGGCGTGAAATTAGAACATCTCAATTTTCAAGAGGTCTGAAAAATGGTTCACGAGATTCAAACTTATGAAAATAATATGTTTTCACTCAAAAGATTACATCAAATTGATGAATATCAAATACTATGATTTTGTACTATTCCCTCCGTCCCGCTATTGTTGGCTTGTATTCTATTTCAGGGTGTCCCGCTATTGTTGGTTTGTTTCTAAAAAAGGAAAAAAATTGTGGCCACGGAAATTAATTATCCAAAAAATCGAACAATATACACCCCACAATATCACTTTCCATCCACTTTCTTAATATCCGTATCAAAAAGTAAACAAAGAACAATAATGGTGGACGGATGGAGTATGACATATGATTATTACGAATATTATATGTTTGGGCTTGGATGTAATATATCCACGTGGCAATTGGGTTTCATGAGATTGCTCTGGTCCATTTCCCATGGACAAATATTATTGCCTTTTTCTCCTTCAAAATTTTCCACATTGTTTTATCTATTCTACATACATTAGCCACAAAACATATAAACATAATTGAGTGCGACCTAAAATTAGTGAATTTCAAATTGTATCTTGCGACATTAGACTAGGAATCGGGCTTGAATACAAGAGGGTATTTATGTCCGTCATGTCTTTTATATAGATATCGGATGTTCGAAGCCTATTTTGTTAATCCGTATTAATGAGAATTTAACTCTACCAGTAATTGAAGGGTGTTCTTAATAAGAACTCGAGTAGATTATAATTAGGGGTGTTTGGTACGGTATAATACTATTTTTCCCATACCGCATACCATACCGATAAGGGTCGGTATGGAAAAAAGCATATCGTTACCGTAACGATCATTTCGGTATACCGTAGTTCAGTAACCGAAAGTTCGGTATAGCAAATCTCCATACCGTTGTCATATCGCTTCTTTTCAGTATACCGAAAAATCAAGATATACTGAATATTTAACAGTATACCGTAAACTTAATCTATGTTTTTATAAAAGACAAGAAAGTTACTAATATTATTTTCCAATAAAAATAATTAATCTATCTATTTTGTATGAATTTGTTAATATTATGGGTTAATGTTTATAAAGTTGAAAAATATAATTTTTTTTATCAATTTCATGATTTAATAGATAAATAATGTGACTTTATGTCAAATAAAGTTATGTCATTTAAGTCAATTTATGATATAACATTAAGATTGTTTGATATGCATGACATATATGTAACAACCCTGCTCAAAACTTATAACCAACATTTTTGCACTCTTTTCTACAAGATATGTGCAGTATGAACTTCGGTATATGATATACTTGGTATTGGAAAATCTCATACCGTTACAAAACCGAAAAAACTTTGATACGGTATGATACCATACCGAAAATTACTGTATACTAAAAATTCAAATATTCGTATTTTTCGTACGTATATACGGTATACCAATTTTCGATATATCGTAACACTCCTAATTATAATTGAACTCAGACTTCAAAATGGATTGCTTGAAATTCATTTATGGTCATTTAATAGACATTACTAAAAAAATTACGTATTACTGCATTTAATTTGGTGGTATATAATATTTATTGCTATACTATATTTAAATAATTGGATGTGATTTTCAGAGCAGTAACCACGCTTCATTCAAAATGGGGTTAATAAATGCAATCACGTCCCAATGCTGAAACTAAGTTATGAAGGTGGTTCCATTTAATGTTGTTGCCATTCTTCAATTTCACTTTCTCTCTCCCTCTCTAGAAGATGTGCACAACTTAAATTAAAATGTTATTTGTATGGTATTCCTCCGTTGTTTAGGCCATGCTTTGCCTTTTTGCTTTTGGATTGTCCACTCGACTTATTTCTTAAAATAGAAAATAATTATTACACAAACTCCTTTTTTTTTTTGGTCTACCTCTTTACACACAATCACTCACTCATCTACACACAATCACCTACTCATCTTAATTTTTGTGTCGAAAGAAATAAGACAAGTCGGGCTTGATCTTGGAGGGAGTATTATTTTTGTTGAACATGATAAATAAAGTTAATAGTGTAAATTTATTTATACCCCATCCGTCCCACAATTCTTGGAACATTTTTCTTTTTGGGATGCCCCACCATTCTTCAGTAACATTTCCAAAAAATGGATAATTATTGCATCCACTTTTTTGGGGGTCACACATCTCTACTCACAACCAACAACTCTCCTAAAATACCGCGTCGAAAAGAAATGTTACAAGTAATCATGGGACGAGGAGTATATTTAACTAATTCATTTAATAATAAGATATTAATTAATTTGTAATTTTAAATAAATTTGTTTTTCCTATATGCTTATAACAATAACTAAATAAAATAATTAATGTATATGATGAAATTTAATCGCATATTATTACACAGCCTTTGGTCTAGATTTATATTTATTGAATACTCTTAATTTAGGGATATACATGGATAGTATTTTCATATATAGTGTATAATATAAAAATTTATGATTCATTAATTGCAAGAATTCTTAAGTAGGCGCACCTATAAAATTTGTGAGGGAGTAAATGCTCAAGTACCCTTAAAATTTATAAGGACTCTCCCTCTGTCTGTCTGGAGAGGGAAAATAAATGTCTGATTGGTGCATGCTTTCATTACGATTTTCTCAATAGCTCCCTTCTAACTTTTAAGATACTAATTAACTCGATAAAGTAAATAACATTTGGATCGGAAAAAAATATTTATTTAACGAGATTATTACTTTATCGAATATTATTTTAATAATATTGACCCAGGTCGAATCAAGTAAATTATTATCTTAGTGAATTATTATTGTATTCAATATTACTTTATCGGCGCTTAATTGTATTAAACGTGTACACTTCCGTGGAATAGGATCTTGTAGGTGATATAAAGATTGACATATATATTATGATAATAAATAAATATATAAGAAATTAAATAATTGTGTAATCGACTACCCTCAGCATAGGGCAAAGTTATGATACCTGGATACAACCCAAATCACAAATTAAATAACGTGTTTTGACAATGAGAAAAACTCAAAGCCGTTACTTAAAAAAGCTTATTGAATAAATTTCATTTATAAATAGTAATAATAATCTATAAATTATAAAAATAAGATAAATAAAATTGATTATAATTGGTGAATCTAAGGGGCATTTGAACAACCCTCAAATTGTGTTACATTCTCAATTTCCCTTATCCCGCTTATCTTCCCCCGACCTCCAAGTTGTGTAGAATCCATAATTTTTTTTTATGTATTTTTATAAAATTACAATTTGCCCTATCTCTTCGAAATTGCAGATTTTTACACTATTTATCTTTAATCATGAATGTTCCCTTGGTAATGACATTCATATCCATCTATGTTACAATTACTAGGCAAAAAACTAGCTAGAGACCAAACTCTTTGAAACAATTAAAATTAAAATTAAACTCTTAATCTCCATTCCGTAAAGAAAGTAGTAATGGAATAAGACTGAGCCAAAGATATAAGATTACAAATAATATGATCTCCTAGTGGAATTAAAAATCCAGTACTGCTACGGAATAGCAGGCAAAAAACTGGATGAAATAATGGCTGTCAAAATAATAAATGAGAGGTTGATGAAATCTGCTTTCCAGAATTCATTACTTCAAGCTTGTCATTTAAAACAACAATAAATACCACACACCCCAACCAATCCTTAATTATTAACTTCAAATTAAGGAGTGATTATTTATGAAAAAAATTACGCTTAACATCGATAAAATAATAATCTCGTTAATGTAATAATTTCTTTCGGTCCCGATATGGGTCAAAGAACTAAAATAATGTTCGATAAAGTAATAACCTCATTAAATGAATTTTTTTTCCGGTCCCAAAATTATTACTTTATCGATATTTAACCGTAAGTAAAATAAAACCCGAGATTCTGCACGATATAGGGGGTAAAAAACGATAGATTCATTAATCATGATATAGATTCATTTCATTGAAAAGTATACAACTATAGTACAACATTACATATAACTAAACTATAATACATTGTGAAATTTCAAGTATATAGACTATAATTCATCAAGTATGAGTATAATATAAACTATAGACTATAATTCATCAAGTATATTATAATATAGGTTTGCTTGAAATAGTGGATATAGTTTATAAATTTCAAGTCTATAGTTTACTTGATGAATTATAAGTCTATAATATATTATAGACTAGAATATAGTTTACTTGATGAATTATAGTCTATAATATATTATAAACTATTATGATGAATATTAAAGTTTGCTTGAAATAGTGGATATAGTTT
Source organism: Lavandula angustifolia (assembly GCA_028984105.1). Lineage (NCBI taxonomy): Eukaryota > Viridiplantae > Streptophyta > Magnoliopsida > Lamiales > Lamiaceae > Lavandula > Lavandula angustifolia. Next base: position 32,458,935 of record CM054810.1, on the reverse strand, counting down.
ATAATTTCAAGTTATCCGTGGGTTCAAGTATATTACAAAAAATTAACTAATAATTCATCAAATAGTGGATATAGTTTATAATATATTCACATTATAATTTGATCTAATAATAGAAACATAACACCACAATATGAGTGGGAATTAATGCTAATGAACCCACGGATAACTCCATCCTCTCATTCCACCATTAATTTCCTCTTTTGTAGTAGTTTACTACTCCCTTCGTCCCGCTGACGACGCGATTGCTTTCGACATGTAAATTAAGAAAGTAGATGATAAAGATGAGAGATAGATAAATGATAAAGAAGAGAGAAGATGAGTGTGATTGCGAGAGTAAATGATAAAACAAGAGGGAGAAATAAAAAAGTAAGAAATAAATGATATTTTTAAAAAGTTATTTCCTTTTTAAGGGAAGCGTCTCACTCTTAGTGCGACGCTCCGAAAAAAGAAAAAAAACGTCGCTTAAAATGGGACGGGAATACTAATAACAACCCATAAAGCAATATGGATTTGGCCCAAGGATAACACTTCGTGTGCAAATATCGCTACGGCTTTACGTAAGAGACAAGGGAAAGCAAGATTACACACACATATCTAACACAAACAATTTGTTGACAACCACAATAATTCAGAGGTTTTTTGATTATGAATGTGTTATAAATGAGGCTAAGTTGTTGGATTTAGGCATTAAATTGATATCTACTTGTCACCCTTTTAATGCCTCTGCTCTACCATCCCTTTTTTAATGTTCCTCATCAATATATATCCAATTCGCATACACTATATTTATAAATACACCCCCACCCCAACCCTAGTTTGCATGTCCTCACATATATATTCTTGTCCAAAATATACTCCTCTTCTTGCAAACATAACACATCAAGAAAGTGTTGATGGAGTTCACTCAACTCTCTCTGGCTGGAGGGTTTTATGCAGAGGGCAAAAGTGGCGGTTCTAACGACGGAGGGGGCGAACCGGGCCTCCCCATGAAGAGGGAAGTGGAATCAAGAAGCTCATCCAAGTACTGTTGATCTTCAGTTTTAGCACCCTTTGCCTTCTGACTGTGAACCATGCCTTGATCTTCAAGTAAACTACTACTACTTTTAATTTCTTCAATTTCTTGCTTTTTTGGTATGATGAGTATAAATTAGTATCATCATCTTCTTCTTCATGACACAATTATCATTAAAAGATTGAAACTTTTGAGTTGGGGAATGTGTTGATTTGCGAGTGAGTTTGTTGAAAGGGTGTAAGCTAAGCATATTCCATGAAAGAGAGTTCACTAGTGGGCAACATATCAATTGGGCTCATCCAGAAATGACGGATGTAGGGGGCGATAGGGGCCACCGCCCCTCCAAACTGCCGTACTCTTCTTTATACTTTTTAAAAATTTGCTATTTCTTCCTCTAAAATTGCAGAATTCGCCTCCTAATATCTAAATTGAAGATTCAAACCTCTACGAAATTGACCAACCCGGATCTTCCGGCCCATTTCATGGTGAGCCAGGCTCGCGCCTACCAATCACACGACAACGCGGTGACGTGTGTTTTCTATAAACAAACATTTTATTGGTAAAAACAGCATGGAACCACCCACACACGCGCGGCACCGCGTGATTGGGCGCCACCGGGACTGGCGTCCGCCTAAAAATGGGACAGATGATCCCTGGCGGAAATTGACCCGCCCCTCCAATTTCTTTATATATTTTGAAAATTTTACTATTTCGTCCTCCGAAATGCTGGACTTCACATTTCTTGAAAAACTTGCAATTTCGTCCTCTTGAAAATGCAGATTTGACACCTCAACATTGAAGCTTCGTCCCTTAAGCAGATAACCCCATATCTAAATTACCATAGTTACAATTCGACATTTCTCACTACACGTAACATGTACTGACAAAGTGACTATTTTGTTAGTCGGGGAGAATGTACTATGTGAACCGGAAGACGTCAAGAAAGAGCTGGATGAGGCCGGAGGAGCAAAAGCTAGACCTGGAACTCAACATATCAACCCAGCACAACGACACTAACAACGGGCAAAGGGAAGATTCATGCAGCAACATGGTGGCATTAGCTTGTTCAAATTGCCATCTCCTAGTGATACTAAGTAGGTCTTCACCCTCTTGTCCTAATTGTAAGTATGTCCATTCTCTTGCATCATCTTCACCTACACCTAATGCCCCTGCCCCAATTGGCCCTTCTAGTTGGGCCCTTTGAGGGCCTCTAGGTAGGGGCAGTTTCGGAACTAATGTAAATTGTATCAACCCATCTTTGTTAGTTTTTATGGTGTTTTGTTTATGGTAATAACTAACATTAAAGATCCTGGTCATGTTATGCATGTGAGTGTGACACAACAAGTGGTAACAGATAGTATTGGTTTTAGGGGACGAGAATCTCAATTTCGGTAAGAAAATCCGAAATCTTAACATCAAATTCGGAATTGCACTAAACTTAGCGGTCTCGTGCCTTATAGTAGTACATCATGGGTAAATATCTAGATGACTAGGGCGGATCCAAGGGGGGCAAAGTGGGGGCCGCTCCTTAAATCGTGCAAAATTCCAAATTTTATGCATATTTTTAACATTTTATGTGTTACCAAACCAATCTAAATGAGAGTTATCATATAAACCAAACAGCCCCCATGAATGAAGCAGATACCATATTTTTTCAACTCTCCCTCAGCAAAAAGCAAATGAAAACTACTCATGAAGACAACATCATAATTTGGGACAGAGAATAAGAGTGGAACCATTAAAGGCATACTGCATCACTTTCAAGACATTGAATGTCATGGCTAATGCATAAACAACTACCGAATTTAATCCCATTAGCTTCACACCCGAAACCCATATTTCGGACACTATGACATGAAAAAGTGGGTAGAGTCGATGAGTCATAGATTGTTCGAAAGACAAGAAAGTACCTATTGCAAGCTTCCAGTTAAATTCTTCATGCACAATTCTCCCATGGGTTTAGTCAATCGATGATCCGTGATTCAATCTCTCCCGGTGGTAGGATTAGTCGGACACCATACTAGGTGATGTCAAGCGGATTTTCCATAGCTGAAATTAATTCAAGCAAAAAATCAGAAATTAGCATATCATAATGGTGGATCATTATGGGTACAACATAGCCGTCACTAGTTTGAATAGACCAACTCGTGTAAAAAGATGAGAAGAACAAGATTGCAATTTAGAGGAACTACAAAGAAAGTGATTTGCCAGATTCATAACATAACAGAAGATTTTTTTCTTGTATTTTACTGAACCACTGCTGTAATATAGAAATCGACTACATTTAGTCGAAAGGAGAAAAGAAAGTTAACATAACTCACCAGCGCGGATACGTAAAATCCAGCCAATAACCGGAATCTGGTACAGAAACGCCTTGATTGAGGGCCAGAAACCACTTGAGCAGCACACCAAATAATTTAAGTCAACACAACATAATACAAAAATATTACAAATGACATGAGGAAATTCATCATACTCAAACACAAAGAAGGAAAGTGTATAAATGGGGAAAGACTAGGACAAATTACTTACCGGAAAAGAAGAATACACCCATAAAGCTCAACCATTATACCAACTACTGGCCAACGAACAAAGATAAGGAATATCCCGAGAAGGAATGAGCCTGAACCCTGTTAAGTAGCCAGTATTTACATTATTAATCATTAATGTCCATAAAGAAATCCAGTGCACAAATATAATAACAAAAAATAAAAAATCCGTCTACATAAACAAAACAAATTATTCCACTAAATTGATTGGATTGCTTTGAAATACTGTTGATTTGCATTTTTTCTGGAACTCTAAATATTCTTTTAATACATAATCCCCTAAAAGTCACATAAAGGGTGAAAGTTTACACCAACATTTTGGATATTATTTATACATTCTTATAATGAATTACGTGAAATCGGGCAGCTATTTATAACAAAATACTCAATATTTTTCATTCTTGATCCTCTCTTAGCAAGTACCTTATAATTCCTCCGGTCTGTGAAGAGTTGCAATGTCGATCGTCAGCCGAGTAAAATGGCTACCCCTGCTAGCCAAAATATCTGACAAAGACAGTGTGAAATATAAATAGAGAGCTGGGGTCGGAGGGGGCAAAACATTCAGCAAACTTAATCAATAGAAGTGACTACATTTCCAAGAGCTAGCAAACTCTCTCTGTCGAAAAACAGAATTACAGCAAGAAAAGGTGAAGAATAACCCAAATCCTACTAGACCAAGACCAATCTCTGCACGTATTTATTCAATGTAGCAAAGCAAGAACAAGAAGTCAGAACTCAGTTTTTGTGTGGAACCAAATAAACAAGATAAGCATCAGAAGAGAATCACATATTACTCCAACACTGCATGGGAGTTAATGAATGCATAGAAGATTAAAGAATGTCGCCTAGTTAATCCCTAGGAACGAAGTAGAATTTTTACGATTTAGTACAGTCCTATGTCTTACAAAACTAGTCGAACACTTTTACTTGAATCAAAAATCAACTACCAAATTTGAATGTTACTGAAACACTACACAATTAAAACTAGCAA